>JABWTJ010000078.1:1499208-2099208 GCA_016801875.1 Solanum sitiens | reverse complement strand
ATTGGTCAATACTAAACTTCGTCAGTTTTAGAAAATTAGAATTTTCATACTAGGGCTAAGGAGAAACGAGAAGATAAAAGAAGAAAGGAAAAAGGGCAAAACCATCAAGATCAACCAAGAACATTGGTGTTTTCGCTAAGGAACTTGCTTCAAATAGGTATGTGAGGCTCTCATAACGTTGAGATCATTCTTCCACGTGCCAAGCATATTATTTAAGTTTGGGTTCGTCCTAAAATCATTAGAATATTGATATTTTGATACCCTTTTCTTGAATTCATGTGTTGCTCTTGAATTGCCTGAGTTGTGAAGTTTTTGAATTCGTTACGTGGAATTATAGGGGCGTTTTGGTTTAGGTAATTAGGTACATTTGTTGGGTATATGTATCTAAAAGAGATTTAAGAAAAATAATCGAGTTTGAGTGAATTGTGGAAGAAAAACGAAGAAGAAATTTCGACGAGCGAAATCTGGACATGGGAACGTGTCGTGCGACCTTTTACCATAATCGAAAATTTTTCTCTGCATCGCGGAGCTTAGACGAGTTGTTCTGCCTCAAAAGATGTTTTCGGAACCAAAATTAAATCATGCCTCCACGTCATGGACCCACCCCTAGATTATGATTTTCAGATTTTATCATGTTTAGCTATCTAGAATCATTCCTAAATATCATTAGATCTTTCCAGACATGAATCTAATTTCTTGAATCCGTAATTAAATTCAAGGATAAGTTAACAGTCAAGTCAAGAGCAATTAAGAATTAAAGTTAAGAGAAATCAAGAGTCAAATGAGAGGAGTCATTTCATGTTTTCATAAGTCTTTTACAAACATTTTAACTTTGTTTCAAGACTTAAGTATTGAGTTTACTAAAGAGTGAAGTTGAAGTTCTTTTCTTCAACGGTATAAGGGGACTAAGTATTCATAGAGAGACTTGAAATGTTTTAACATTTAACTCATAAGGGAACTTTGATTTCCAAGGAGCTTTAAGACAAGTTTTTAGAAAAGAACTATAGTTTTGTAAAAGAACCAAGCAGGGAAACTATGATTTCCAAGATAGCTTTGAGCTAAGTATTTTGAGCACTAATCTCAAAACCACAGAATCAATATGTATTAAAAATTGAAAAGCCAACATATTTTTGGGAGTAGTATTGAGAACCGATATTGGAGAGAGTTCAGACAACTCACAACCCCCATAAACCATGTAGCCACCATGGGTAAAAAAGGTTCATACTTTTTAGATGAACCTTTTTCACAGTAGACTAGTGGATCCATTAGACAGTTCATGTCTTATACCTTTGGCCGGGTACAGGATGTGCTGGCAGCGTGAGGTAGATTGTTGTATCATCACTATAGCTCTTATGTGATGGTTGTCGGTTAGAGAAACTCCCATAGCAGCTTTTGTGTTTTCATATACATAGTTTTTTTGTGTTTTACATACATTTCAGAGTTTCTTGTAACTTTGCATACACATAGTGTCACAACCCAAAAATAGACGTGATGACACTCATCTTATCCCACCAAGATAAGTCAGCCTAAAACTCAACCATTATAATAAAATGCCAAAATTTTATAATCAATTCAAAAACACCTCAAAAATCTGGTTGTCCTGTATACAAGCCTCTATAGTATTACAATTGATTCAAAAGAAATTACAAGTCTTAAATGAACTTGTTTCTCGAATAGAAAAAGATCATAAATAGATGTAAGAAGGTCTGCTGAGATAACAATCAGTTATCTCACAAATCTCCAAGAAGTCTCGGAAAAGAAGAGAATATTTCACAAAGGTATGAGCTAGTAACCTACAAAAAATTGTAGAAGCAAGGGGTAAGTACCAAACCACACAGTACTCAGCAAGTAAATCCCTAAACACAAGCTAAGGGAATGAAATACGGGTACTCCTACCACCCCAATCGAACCTCCACAACTACAACCTGCATAAAACTCAACCCAACCTAATAGCTGACAGTTTACATAGCACATAACTCAACAACAACACTTAGACAAATTACATATCCTCAACAACAACACTTTAACAAATTACAGATCCTCAATAACAACACTTCAACAAATTACATATCCTCAACAACAAGCTCAATGTTCATCAATGACAAGTTCCACAGAAAGGCATTCACAAGATCAGCAAAATACAATGTCAAGTTCACTAATGATAAGTATGTGCAATGCAATGGAATGCAATGTCATGTATAATGATGCATGTCTGACCTAGTGATACACACCCATTGTCTCTCAGTCCGAGAACCATAGGGGACATATATGTCCATGCATCTATCGCGGTGTGCGATACGATCCTCGATAATAGTAACTATTGTGATGCGCAATACGTCCCTCGAAACATAGTATCCATTGCGGCTTGCGATACGTCCCTCGAAATATAGTATCCATCACGACGCGCGATACGTCCTTCGAAATGGTACATCCTCTTTAATTTCTCATTCTTTCTCAATGCACATAACAGTTGTCACAACCATGTCTCAGAACAATGCAAATGATATGCTCACAAAAATAACGAGAACATAACCATTTTCATAACATTACACAATTCACAACAACATCAACAATGATTCAAAAAGCCTTTCAAACCATTTTCCATTATAAACACATCATACACAAGCCATTATTCACATTGCCTTTTATTACCCTTTGTTTTCATTATTAGAATTAATCAATGTGGACAAGTCAACCCATCACCAAGTCTCATTACTCCCAAACATATATTATAAGGAAATACATGCATTTCATACACTTAACAAGGGTTTCGAAATCCACTTTCCTCAAATAGTTGAACAAGTACTTTGAGTCTTGAGCCTTCCCTTTTCGTCGGACTTCCAAGTCAAAGAAACCTATTCACATTATTAATAACAGTAAGATTTCTAATCTAATAAAACTCAAATTAATATAGGTATATCCTAAACTCAATAACTCACTAAAATATGTAATGAAGTTTGAAATATTGATGCCAATTAACATGTTAACTCTTTCAATTTTCTCCAAATTTCAAGTTTAGGCTTAAGATCCAATTTCTCCAATATCATAAATCTAATATTCATATGATATAAAATACCTAATATTTAGTTACATATCTTATTATTATTAACACTTGAATTCTTATACAATAATCACAAGATGAACTCAAGTTCATGCTGAAGCTAAAAAACCAAGTAACTTGCACCCGAAAAATCAATTGATTAAATACTCCATCCCATCTTTCTAATTCTTGATGAACTATAATTTTCTAATCATTACCCCATAAATTAATAATTATAATGCATGTCTTCTCAATAATCCACAACAAAAAGAACGTGCCTTCTCATTTTTATTCTAACTTTCAATTTCTGTACTTTATTATATGACTTGTTGTCATTAATTCAACAATTTAACCTTTACATCATTGATAAACGTCCACCCAACACGTTTTATCCTTCCATTCTATATCCAACCAATATATTATAATCATATATTAAGATATATGATTATCAATTGAATTGATAACAAAATAATGCAAAGGGATGAGCATACCGACCTTAGGGATATGAAGTATTTGTAGTTGTTTTCCGCCACTGTTCCTTTTCTTAGTTAATGTCTTCAAAATAGTAAACCCTACTTACTTTATTATTTTAATAAATCTGGATTAAGAGGTCTAACGTATTAAATGACTATGAACTTGACCCATTAACCATCAACTAAATAAACAATTTGTTTAATATATGTCCATCAATTAAGTAATCCTAGTTAAATTAATATTTTAAAATTTCTAAATCAACTTCACCAACTAATCAAAAACAACTCGGGGAAACTATCGATATGGGTAAATTGTAATTTTGTATAAATTTTTAAAAATGACTTTATGGGTCATTACATTATCCACCACTAAAATCATGTTCGTCCTCGAACATAATGAATGAGAAAGAAGAAGAATCGCCGTTACCAAAAGTCTGAGGTGTGACCTTCTGGAGTCGGTGTTCATCTCTCCGAGTGAGCTTCTCCTTAACACCATGTTACCAAGATCAACTACTAAGAATCGAACTTTCCAATCAAACTTTGGATGATTAAATCAAGAGTGATTATCAAGCCACAAACTAACTCATGAATTCAATCTAAACTGAAACCCGTTGGACTATAACACAACCATCATGACAGATATTTTCTCACATAACCAAGTTAACATTCTGAATCGATACCGGCTACAACCAGAAGTGAATATGAACCAACCACCACACACTCATAACGTACAAACCATTACAAATCTTATCAAGATTTTGTTTTCACAACACAATTTCTTTTCTACGAACTTCAGTTGTAAAAATCTGATCTTTAGACATTGGATACTCATCAAGGAAGAACCAAACTTATCTAACCCAAACAAGAAAATGATTAAGTAAGCACCCAACAAGCTATGCATTTCATTGTAGAACCTCTAACAACACTCTTACACAATTGTAACTCCCCATAGCTCTTATATAAGTTCTCATAAATAACGTTGTGCACGTAAAACTACTGATATACTTAAACCATCCCAAAAACACCAAATCTATTATAACTGAATGACCAATTCTGCCCAAGGATCCTATCATATCAAACAGACATAAGAGGATCGGCACATCCAATCCACCACTAAGAATTCACTCATAGATGTGGAAACACGCGTAATATAAGTAGTGAATCATACTATAAATAGTGTCCAGTACAAAGAAGGTTGTCACATAAGAATATATAGAACCAAGGTTGAATAACACTAAACACTTCTTCCATAATTCCCGTATCAAATATTTCCATTCATTTGACTACATCTCTTGATTTTTATCCACCCACAATCAACCAGTCTGATCCCCATTACAATATTCCAAAAACTTGATTCATCAAACCCCCTATACTTCTCACGGTACTCTATTGAAGCTAACACTCGTAAAAACAACAAACATCATAACTACACCAACCATTTCCTTACTCTCAAACTATCACTAGTATCAAAGTCTTCTTAGAAAACACATTGTAGCCTCTAAAAGTTTCAAAATATTTCTCTGTGTTTCCATTTAAGCATTACATGAAAGATATGAGTCATACCTAAAACTGATAGTACTAATTTCAAATGTAAATACTTTTCCATCGAGGTACAATAATTGAATCACACCCAATGTCAACTTCGCGCAAACTTTCACATATCATTTTTTTCACCATCATGCACCTCATGCCAAAACTCAAAGAGTTATTCTTGGTCACTCTACTAATTTGGTATACTATGAGCTCATAATCTCTACTCATCATCAAATACCTATGTAACACATCATAGCATCTATATCGTCCTACGAAAAGTAGTTTCAATCACCTTGAAATCCTCATTATTCATATAAAACTATAGGTTCAAAGCGTTGATCATCAATAGGTTACCTATCATAATTTGAACAATTTAGCTTGACATAACCACATAAAATATTCCACACATCATTGCTTGTCACCCAATCAAAAACTCAATCTTTAGAAAATTCGATGGTAATTTTTTAGTAAGTCTGTACCAAACTAGTTCACATCTCACATTCATATCTAAACTCATAGGCAAAAGTCAATACATCCTTCAACTACAAACTACTGACTTATACGAGAGGTTTTATTCCTTCACTTTTCTTAAATCTTTTCCATGACATAAAATTCTAAATATCTTGAACCTACACCAACTTTTTTTCCTTTCGTTGACTTTCTTACCAATCTTATCCTTTTACCAACAATTCATGATTTTTTTAACCTTATCCTTTATATTAAAACTTTACCTGAAACCCCCCTTAAGTATGACAATCAAAAGTAACCAAATTTACTACCCAAATTATTTTTAAGTCATTCCAAGTGTTTCATACTCAATGTGATCGATCATTTCTTAGCTTACCAACCCATACCTTGACAAACCACACTACCACAAACCTAAACTCACAATGGAAAACTTGAATTTCTTCCACCGTGTAACACAATCTCATTATCTATCAACATTAATTCATACATAGAAGATCTTTATGATTTCACGCATCTTAGATCATCATTGATCGCCTCTCCATCGACCTTATCATATCTTTCGCTAAAAATCCTACCATTTTCATTATCAAACTTAAGACCATAAAAAATAAACTTATCATCACACGTAACATTATTACCTTAATCAGACAAAATATATGGAACCACGTGTCTATGAACCCAATTCTCCAAATTCATCTGAAGATACATCCTTAATCCTTGCAATCAAAGTAAATATCCTTGTTCCTCGCTCTGAAAGCTAAAATACATATTACTACTTCTTTTCATTATGGTTTTAGCCCCTTCCAATTCTATTCGAGCGGCATCTCAACTCCTCGTAAATATTACCATACAACCATGCTACTCACAAAATAGTAGTAAACCATAACTTAGACCTTCTAAAGTCACCATTACCATACAAAAGTCTTTTAACCCACAAAACTTATCATATAGTTGCATCCTAATCAGAATCCATCAAAACTCTTATTATCACTATGCCCAGTCAGCCCTTGTCTTCACCATAAAGCAAACTTTGTCATCGACATGACATCTCAAAACCTACTCTACCAATCAAATTCAAAAGACTAACCCACTATCATATGCACTTTTTTTTACTAAAATTTTCAATTTCCTTCACACAAGTATACTCTTTGGGACTTTTTTTACTCATAAGCTTGCAATTATGGTATCTATCCATTCCCTTGGACCTTATAATGAAATTATTGGTCCTCATTTAGAACCCTCGAAATACATTTCTCAACTTAACACCTTAATATCATATTAACGATCCACCACTAAAATGTTTCTTATACACAATACTTAACCCAAACGTTTACGGCAACAAATTAGTTGGTTTCTCAAATGTGAATTAAACATCAAATCTCATTATACGAGCATGTAATAGAATGGATAACTCTTTATTTAGTTAGTAATCACACTTAACATCAACGTATCCATTTCCATATACAACTAGTATCACATTGTGAAGTTTGTGAAATCCACCACTAGAATACATCATACCTATCGAGAAGATTTTACCCAAATAGCCTACACATTTCTGCCCATTAAGGAACTAACATACACTACCAAACCTGTCTGCTCTCTCTTCTAAAGCTATATGCATCCCTTCGTAGATCAGGTCAATAACAAGAGTAACACATTTTCTAACTCTAAATAAGTAAGAATATGTACCATTATAGTAGCCGTATTATGACCCTTTTTGATATACACTCAATCTATGAAAGATTTCAACTTCGATTGGTGCAATATCATTCGCTAAGCAACCCATATATGTTATGACAACTATACCAATTTGACTTTCCAAGTTACATTGTTCATTATCTAGCCAACCCTCTAATCATTTTATTTTCAGTAATTGTCAAATCATTCCATTTATCATATATAACACATAGCTATTCATTTTACTAGGGTAACTAACCTTACACAACCTCTTTAAATTTTTAAACATTCTAAATCTAACCACACATATTTTGCATAAGTACATCACCTCCACTTTAGTACCAGATCTAACATTCCAACCATACATGACACCGACTACTAACATGAGGAAATACGCACGAGTCATCACATAATACATACAGATAGTGGAATGAAGCGATAAAACTCAGAACATACAAAGGATGCACGATAGAGATTCAAAAAGTGAAGATTTCTCCTAATAGTCACTATAGCCTCTCGAAGATAAGTACAGACGTCTCCGTACAGATCCTCGAGACTCTACTTAGACCCGGATTGTATACACGTGAGACCTATGAACCTGGGCTCTGATACCATTTTGTCACGACCCAAAAATACACGTGATGACACTCGTCTTATCCCACCAATACAAGTCAGTCTAAAACTCAACCATTACAATAAAATGCGGAAATTTCATAATTAATTCAAAAACACCCCCAAAAATCTGGTTATCCTGTATACAAGCCTCTATAGTATTACAATTGATTCAAAAGAAATTACAAGTCTTAAATGAACTTGTTTCTAGAATAGAAAAAGATCATAAATAGGTGTAAGAAGGTCTACTGAGATGACAAACAGTTACCTCACAAATCTCCAAGAAGTCTCGGAAAAGAAGAGAATATTTCACAAAGGTATGAGCTAGTAACCTACAAAAAATTGTAGAAGCAAGGGGTAAGTACCAAACCACACGGTACTCAGCAAGTAAATCCCTAAAAACAAGCTAAGGGAATGAAATACGGATACTCCTACCACCCCAACCGAACCTCCAAAACTACAACCTGCATAAAACTCAGCCTAACCTAATATCTGACAGTTTACACAGCACATAGCTCAACAACAACACTTAGACAAATTACATATCCTCAACAACAACACTTTAACAAATTACAGATCGTCAATAACAACACTTCAACAAATTACATATCCTCAACAACAAGCTCAGTGTTCATCAATCACAAGTTCCACAGAAAGGCATTCACAATATCAGCAAAACACAATGTCAAGTTCACTAATGATAAGTATGTGCAATGCAATGGAATGCAATGTCATGTATAATGATGCATGTCTGACCTAGTGATACACACCCACTGTCTCTCAGTCCGGGAACCATGGGGGACATATCTGTCCATGCATCCATCGCGGCGTGCGATACGACCCTCGATAATAGTAACCATTGCCTCGCGCGATATGTCCCTCGAAATATAGTATCCATTGCGGCTTGCGATACGTCCCTCTAATTATAGTATCCATCGCGAAGCGCGATACGTCCTTCGAAATGGTACATCCTCTTTAATTTCTCATTCTTTCTGAATGCACATAACACTTGTCACAACCATGTCTCAGAACAAGTATGAAATATTTCAGGACATACGGGGCAAAAAAGTAGGATATGAGATCTTAAAAATGGAGAAAAGTTAACATTAGGCATATTTGAAGTTAGTGTACATGACCGGGTTGGTTCGGGTTTTCTAAATATCAAAACAAACCATTTGTCTCGCATTTTTGAACTTATAAACCAAACCAATAAAACTCGGAGTTTTTAACTTCGGGTTTTTTCGGATTTTTGGGTTTTTTCGATAAATTATTCTACAAACATATAATTTACTTGTACTTCAAATATTTCTTTAGTCCTACCAAAATGCAACTATCTAAGTTATTTCTAAGAAAATAACAAACAATATGATATGATTAATGACACTAAAATATCCAACAACAAAAAAAATCGCTTAAGAAACAAATATTGCAAATTAATAAGTCATAATGAAATTGATCATAATTTAAAGTACTGAATCATGCTAAAATAAGTTTAGTAAGTATTAGTTACATGACTAAATATTAAAAGAAAATAAAATTAGATCATGTATTTTAATTATCTAAATCTATGTAAAACTAAAAACGAAATATTCAATATTATTGTCATTCTTAGTGTTGAATTGATTTTCGTTTTGAATTAATATTAATTTGACTTTTATGTAAACTTTATTATAATTACCAACATGTATGGACTATAATCTTATTAGATCATTAAGAATTATAACTTCCAAACATGAAATAGATATATTAAAAGATAAAAACTATGAAAAAGTATAAGAGAGATTTAAAAATTATATCAAAGTAAGTATTTTTACGTATAAAATAAAATTTTAAAATTATATGTATAATGTCGGATTGGTTTGGTCTCGGGTTGGTTTTTTCTAGTTGAAACCAACCCAACCCAAATATAGTCATTTTTTTTTATTCAACACCAAATCAAGTCAAACCAAACCAGTAGTCAGGTTCTTTTTTCGGTTTGACTCGATTTGCGGTTTGATTCGGTTTTCCGTTCGGTTTTGTACACCCCTATTTGAAGTATAAATGATTTTTTTCTCTAAAGTAAGAAATGGTAAACAAAAGTACCAACTATGCAATATAATTGAATGAAATGTAAGGAACATTTATTGGCGGTTCATTGGTATGATCTCCTCTTCATTTATGTCACGACCCAAAAATGGGGGTGATGGCACTCGTCTTATCCCACCAAGACAAGTCAGCCTAAAACCCAATATCTAACAAAGTGCGGAAGTAAATAACAATCCAACAACAATTTCTATTATGAAACCAAGTCATATTAATTCAATCCCCAAAACCAGGTTGTCACGTTGACCAAAACTTTCCACTCCTTTTCCTTTCTTCCTATTTTTTTTTACTTTCTCAAATCACCCAACCAATATTTTATAATTTGAATCTTTACTACTTTATCTATTATTGCCATTACCGATCCATTATACCCATCAATGACGATAAACTTAGGCACGCAAATCGATAATATTCAACACTTTTAAAGAGACAATTCATCATTCTTACTATATAATATGATAGTAATATATATACATATATGCAATCATCATCCTAAACAAACAAAGATTCAAAATTTCGCTTAAGGTTGGTTACCTGGAATTGATCGATGTTGCTTCAGTATTATTCTTTTCTTCTGACTCTCTCTATTTTTTTAAAATTTAATTATTATTAAAACTGACAAACCCACTAACTTATTTTTAATACATGGGCCTAGTGGTAAAGAATTTTCAATAAATTATCACTTTAACCCATTAACTATCAGTTAAGTCATTTATCTATAATTACTCATTAATTAATCCACTCAAGTTAAACGGATATTTAAATTACCAAAAATGACCTTCTGGGTCATCACATTATCCACCACTAAAAATCATGTTCGTCCTCGAACACAAAGTGAAAGAAAGTACCTGAAGCTTCAAAAAGCTGAGGGTATCTGGCACGCATGTCCGACTCTATCTCCCAAGTTGCCTCTCCCACCGATCGGTGCTTCCACTGCACCTTCACAGAAGCAATCTCCTTGGTCCTAAGCTTTCGAACCTGCCTATCCAAAATAGCTATAGGCTCCTCCTCAAATGTCAAGTCTGGGCCCAACTCCATAGAATCAAGTGAAAGCACATGAGATTCATCCGGAATATACTTCCGAAGCATAGAGACATGGAAAACAGGATGAACTGCCGACAAACTAGGTGGCAAGGCCAACTTATAGGCCACCTCTCCCACTCGGCTCAAAATCTCTAAAGGTCCAATGAATCTAGGGCTAAGCTTTCCCTTCTTTCCAAACCTCATCACACCCTTCGTGGGTGATACTCGGAGCCAAACATGATCACCCTCCATAAACACTAAGGCTCTAACTCTCCGGTCTGCATAACTCTTCTGTCGACTCTGGGCTGTCAACAGTCTATACTGAATCATACGGACTTGATCCATAGCATCTCTAAGCAAGTCTGTATCCAAAGAGTCCATCTCCACCGAATCAAACCAACCAATCAGAGATATACACCGTCTACCATACAACGTCTCAAATGGGGCCATCTGGATACTAGAGTGATAACTGTTATTATAGGCAAACTCCGCTAAGGGTAAATATCGATCCCATCTAGCTCCAAAATCGATCACACACGCCCGGAGCATGTCCTCCAACACCTGAATCATCCGCTCGGATTGACCATCTATCTGAGGGTGAAAAGCTGTACTCATATCTAACTGAGTACCAAGACCATGCTGTAATGTCTTCCAGAAGTGAGAAGTAAATAGTGAACCTCGATCTGATATAATAGAGATAGAAACCACATGTAGTCGCACGATCTGACTGATATATAGCTCGGCTAACTTTTCTGCCGTATACTTCACCCGAACCGGAATGAAGTGGGCAGACTTGGTCAACCTATCAACAACGACCCAAATAGAGTCATAACCACCCATTGTGGTAGGCAAACCCACAACAAAGTCCATGGTAATCCGCTCCTCTGAGATACACCCCCGGGTCGCTGGTGCTCACACTTGACCTGCTGGCAAGTCAAACACCTCCAAACAAAGTCTGAAATATCCCTCTTCATCCCAAACCACCAGTAATGCTGACTCAGGTCATGATACATCTTCGCCGCTCCCGGATGGATGGAATACCGAGAATAATGGGTCTCCTCAAGAATCAATCTAATCAAATCGCTTGTCATGGCCACACAAATCCTGCCTCCGATCCGCAAGACACCATCAGAATCAAGGACAGCCTCCTTAGCTTCCCCTCTGAATACTTTGTCTCGAATGAGACATAATGTTCATCATCAAACTGGTGTGCACGGATCTGCTCGACTTAAGAAGACCGAGTCTCAATAAAAGCAATCATCCCATCACTCTCTTCTAAAATCTGCAAGCGGACAAGACTGTTAGCTAATATCTGCACATCTCTAGCCAATGGTCTATCCTCAATACTAAGCGCTGCAAGACTCCCCATGCTAGGAGTCTTCCTACTCAGAGCATAGGCCACAACATTGGCCTTTCCTGGATGATACAGAATGGTCACATCATAGTCCTTCAGCAACTCAAGCCATTTCTGTTGCCTCAAGTTCAAATCTCTCAGACTAAAGATATACTGAAGACTCCGATGATCAGTGAAGATCTCACAATTCACCCCACACAAATAATGACGCCATAACTTAAGTACAAATACCACAACCGCCAACTCCAAATCATGAGTAGGGTAGTTCTTCTCATGGGATTTCAACTGCCTAGAAGCATAAGCAATCACTTTCCCCTTCTGCATCAACACGCCACCTAATCCAACTCCTGAAGCATCACAATACACAGTAAAGTCTACACCCTCCTCAGGTAGAGTCAATACAGGAGCCGAAGTCAACAAAGTCTTGAGCTTTCTCTGCTCACACTCATCAGACCACTGAAAACCCACATCCTGTCGAGTCAATCTAGTCAATGGAGCTACAATAATAGAGAAACTCTGAACAAATCGTCGATAATAGCCTGCCAATCCCACAAAACTCCTAATCTCAGTAGGTGAAGTAGGTTGCGTCCAGCCTATAACTGCCTCAATCTTGGCCGGATCTACTCTAATACCCTCCTTGGACACCACATGTCCTAAGAATGCCACAGAAGTAAGCCAGAACTCACACTTTGAGAACTTGGCATACAACTTCTCTTTTCTCAACCTTTGAAGTACAATCCTCAAGTGTCGGACATGGTCCTCCTCAGTCTTAGAGTAAACCAAGATGTCATCGATGAAAACAATCACAAAAGAATTAAGGTATGGTCGAAACACCCCATTCATCAACTCCAAGAATGATGCAGGGGCATTAGTCAACATCACTAGGAACTCATAATGCCCATATCGGGTCCAAAAAGCTGTCTTAGGGATATCTGATGCCCTAATCTTCAACTGATGATACCCAGACCTCAAATCAATCTTTGAGAACAATGATGCTCCCTGTAGCTGATCAAATAAGTCATCAATACGTGGAAGAGGATACTTATTCTTCACCGTTACCTTGTTTAACTGTCTGTAATCAATACACATCCTCATAGTTCCATCCTTCTTCTTCACAAGCAATACAGGGGCACTCCAAGGTGACACACTAGGGCGAATAAAACCCTTACTCAATAAATCCTTCAACTGATCCTTTAACTCTTTCAACTCTGCTGGAGCCATACGGTATGGAGGGATAGAAATAGGCTTAGTGCCCGGCTCCAAATCAATAGCAAAATCAATATCCCTATCGGGAGGAACACCTAGAAGATCAGAAGGAAATACATCGAGAAACTCCTGAACCACGGGAACAGAGTCCATGGGAGGTGGTTCAACACTAGTATCCCGAATAAAAGCTAAGTAAGACAAACACCCTCTCTCCACCAATCTCTGAGCACAGATAAAAGAGATGACCTTGCTAGAATAAGAACCACTAACACCCTTCCACTCAACCCTCGGAACACCAGGCATTGCTAAAGTCACAGTCTTAGCATTACAATCAAGGACATCATGATAAGGAGAAAGCCAATCCATACCCAAGATAACATCAAAGTCTACCATCCCCAGAATGATTAAGTCTACCCAAGTTTCATACCCAGCCAAAGAAACAAGACAAGATCGATACACTCGATCCACCACTAAGGGATTACCCACGGGTGTAGAAACACGAATAGGTACAGTCATGCTATCGCATATCATATCAAATTCAGCAGCAAAAATAGGTAGACACATAAGAGAATATAGACCCTGGATCAAACAATACAGACGCAGGTCGATGGCATACTGGGATGATACCTGTAATAACATCATCAGAGGTCTCCGCCTGAGGTCTCCCCGGGAAAGCATAACAGTGGCCTCCTCGTCCACCTCTAGCTTGGGTGGTACCTCTACCCCCACTCTGCTGAGCTGCAACACCACTACTAGAAACTCTATCACCTCTACCTGACTGAACTATGCCACGACCTCTACCCTGTGGTGCTGGTGGTCTAGTTTGGAATGAAGAATTAGGTCGAGGACCACCACGACCCCTTTGAGAAGTACACTGCCGCATAGGGTGATCGGGATCTCCACAAGTAAAGCAAAATCTCTGACCTAGGAACTGCTGTGTAGACCCTGAAAATCCACTATAATTGCCTCGCCCTGTAGGTTGCTGCTGTGAACCGTACGAGCCCTGACTCGGGCTATAAGAACACCTAGATGTCTGACCACCTTCAAATGTCGGCATAGATGCATGAATAGGTCCTCGCTGCTGAAAGGAACTACTCACTCTCTGTGATCCCCTACCTCCAGATGAGGTACCATGAAACTGACCTGATGTACGAACCCTTTTAGGGTCCCCAAACTCCTCTCTCTCCATCAATTCCGCCTCTTTGACGACGCTCACAATGGACTGGAAAGAAGCCCCCTCTCTAGATGCCCGAAACACAGCTGACCTGATAGAGAAAGTCAATCCCCTCACAAATCTGCGGATCCTCTCTGACTCATCTGGAATAATGCCCAACACATGCCTAAACAACTGGCAAATAAACCATCCTGTCTCAGATTCTCAAACCTCAAGTGACGCTCCTCTCTCACGCTCCAAGGGATAAAACGATCGTGGAATGCACTAGAAAACTGGTCCCAAGTCACTGGAGGAGATCCAACTGGCAAACCCCCCGAATAAGTCCTCCATCACTCTCTCGATGGTCTACGAAGCTGGAGTGTAGCATATCGAACCCCATGTGACTCAGCTAATCCAACCACCTCTAGCAACTCTCGGCATGTAGTCAAAAACTCATGAGCGTCCTCGCTCTTCCCACCCTGAAACTGAGGTGGGTCCATCTTTTGAAATCTCTCATACCTACGCTGCTCATCCTCTGTCAGAACAACCACCGGTGAAACTTGACCCCCAACTGCTGGTGCAACATCATTCTGAACTGCGGGATCCACTGGTAGCTGCCTCATCGCATCCTGAACAACTGGAGCTTGCTGCTGCTCTTGGGTCTGAGCCTGCTCTCTAGTATGAGAGTCATGTGGTATGGCGGTCAGACCACCACCCTGAGAAAAGCCCTCTAGCACACTTAACACCCTCAATAGTGTATCCTGAAGCAATGGTGTGACTACAGGCTCTGGAGGAACCTGGTCCTCTCTGTCATCAACCTGAGGCTCTGGAGAGACCTCTCTAGCATGACCTCTCACTGGTGCTGCTCCACGGCCACGACCTCTGGTTACTGTCGTACCACGAGCACGATCTCTATCTCGAGCTCTACCCCTACCCCTAGCTGGGGCCTCAACAACTGCCTCGGGAAGTGCCTCCCCTCTACCACCAGTAACATTAGCTGTAGTCCTCGTCATCTGTCAAAAGAGTATACAATAACTCAGTACTAAAGAAGGTAATCACGCACGATGAGAAGAATGAATAAAAGAAAGTTTCCTAATAGTCTTTATAGCCTCTTATAGATAAGTACAGACGTCTCCGTACTGATCCTTGAGATTCAACGTAGACTCGGCTTGTATACACGTGAGACCTATGAACCTGGACTCTGATACCATTTTGTCACGACCCAAAAATGGGGGTGATGGCACTCGTCTTATCCCACCAAGACAAGTCAGCCTAAAACTCAATATCTAACAAAGTGCGGAAGTAAATAACAATCCAACAACAATTTCTATTATGAAACCAAGTCATATTAATTCAATCCCCAAAACCAGGTTGTCACGTTGACCACAACTTTCCACTCCTTTTCCTTTCTTCCTATTTTTTTTTACTTTCTCAAATCACCCAACCAATATTTTATAATTTGAATGTTTACAACTTTATCTATTATTGCCATTACTGATCCATTATACCCATCAATAACGATAAACTTAGGCACGCAAATCGATAATATTCAACACTTTTAAAGAGACAATTCATCATTCTTACAATATAATATAATAGTAATATATATACATATATGCAATCATCATCCTAAACAAACAAAGATTCAAAGTTTCGCTTAAGGTTGGTTACCTGGAATTGATCGATGTTGCTTCCGTATTCTTCTTTTCTTCTGACTTACTCTATTTTTTTAAAATTTAATTATTATTAAAACCGACAAACCCACTAACTTATTTTTAATACATGGGCCTAGTGGTAAAGAATTTTCAATAAATTATCATTTTAACCTATTAACTATCAGTTAAGTCATTTATCTATAATTACTCATCAATTAATCCACTCAAGTTAAACGAATATTTAAATTACCAAAAATAAACTTCTGGGTCATCACAATTTATGTGTCTTCCAATTTTGTAATGGTAAGTTTCATATATTGTTACAGTAAGTGACAACTTTGCTACCAAATAAATTTGAAAATCTTGTTAATTTTCTCCTTTTCATTTATATGTTTTCCATTTTTTAAGTGGTAAATTCAAAATAATGTTGTAGTAAGTGACAAAACTTTGCTAACAATTTAAATCGAAAACATGGTTATTTTTTCCCTAATTCATCATCTATATTCAAAGAAAATACCCGTTCTGATTATTTTTCATTAGTTAATTACAACAATTTGATTTCATTTTTATTTGGACTATTTTTATGTTGATATAATTTGCATTATACATTATAGGTCCTACTAAATTCAAAAATTACTTATATGCTAATATAATAATTATTTATTCAGAAAAAATGTGGATGATAAAATTGAAGATGATACAATACATTTAGAACCAGTTGCACGTAAGGAAACACTTATCGCATTTAGAACTCTTTACAATTTTATGGTGCAATTCAATAAGACAACAATGAAACATTTGGATGCAATAAAAAAAGTTTGAGATAAACTTCAACAAGATTTAAATTTTAATAAAAAATAGAACAGAAAGAATCACACTTCACTAAGCTGTCTTACATATATTTGCATTTTTAAGGAAATATTAATTATAATATTGATTAAGCCATATATTTATATAAGGGTCTGGTGAAAATATATTATCTTATCAAAATATGTGATTTCTTTTCATTGCCCCAACTTAGGCCAGAGAAAAATATTATCGTAGGGAGAATTTTAGGTATCCAATTTTTAGCTTAGTGAAATTTTACTGTATTTTATAGTGAATGTAGTTATAATTTAAGATGTAATTATGTGAACTATTTTAATGTTCTTAAATATGATTTATTTGAACTCTCATCTTATTTTTTAGATTATGATTTTTTAATTAATTGAATCACTACTAATTTGGTCATTGATGATATGACAAAAATGAAAGGCGTCATACATTGTAGTTCATAGTATTATAAATTGATGACCAATATCATTGCACCAATATCCATAAATATCGAAATGAAATAGATCAAAAATAGAATAATAGATTCTAACCATAAAAAATCTTAGACACACACCCTATCTAACCAAAATATGAATAAAATAAAATAAAAACAAAAAACTTAGACTCTTAGACACCCTTCTATCAGACAAACATATATGAAATAAAATTTAACAAAAACTTCAAACAAAACAAACTTTTAGGCACCCATCTTACAAAGAAGATCCACATACTTGTTTCTCGAATTAAAACCTCAATTTCAAATCCAAATCAGTTTGTTCTTCATCTATGTTGACTAACTCTGCATTTGATGAAATAGGAACATCCAATTGACCGATCAATGGTGTGGTACGATCAAAAATAGTCTCCCTTGAACTGTCAACCCTGTTCCTTCTCTCCACTTGTTCTCTATCAATTATTGGTGTTATACCCCTTTTGATCGGTACAAACCAATTTCTTCGTGCGATTAGTTGTCTATCGATTTGTAGTACTCTGCCCCTACTAATCATTGGGTGGTTATGATTTGAAGATAGTGTTGGCATGATAACAATGTTATTGTTTCTTTCTGGTCTAAGATTTTGTGGGGCAGCGGGTTGAGTTGATTTGAAGATGGTGTTGGCAGGATAACAATTTGATTTCCTTTTTATTTTTACTATTTTTATGTTGATATAATTTGCACTATACATTATAGGTCCTACTAAATTCAAAAATTATTTATATGCTAACATAATAATTATTTATTCAGAAAACAATGTTGTTGATAAAGTTGAAGTTGATACAATACATTTAGAACCAGTTGCACGCAAAGAATCACTTATAGCATTTAGAACTCTTCCCAATTTTATGGTGCAATTCTAAAAGACAACAATGAAACATTTGGATACAATAAGAAAAGTTTGAGATAAACTTCAACTAGATTTAAATTTTAATAAAAAAAAAAGAATAGAAAGAATCACATTTCACTAAATTGTCTTACATATACTTGCATTTTAAAAGAAAAATTAATTTATAATATTAATTGCACCATATAATTATATAAGGGTCTTCTGAAATATATTATGTTATCAAAATATGTGTTTTCTTTTCATTGTCCCAAGTTAGGTCGGAGGAAAATATTATTGTAGGAAGAGTTATAATTATTCAATTTTTTTGCTTAGTGAAATTTTACTGTATTTTATAGTGAATGTAGTTATAATTTAAGATGTAATGATGTGAAACTATTTTAATGTTCTTACATGTGATTTATTTGAACTCTCATCTTATTTTTTAGATTATTATTTTTTAACTGATTGAATCACTACTAAATCGGTCATTGATCTGACAGAAATGAAAGGCGTCACACAATGTAGTTCATAGTAATATGAATTTATGACCAATATCAGTGAACAAATATCCATAAAATTCGAAATGAAATAGACCAAAAATAGAATAATAGACTCTAACCATAAATTAATCTTAGATACACACCCTATCTAACCAAAATAAGAATAAAATGAAACTAAAAAAAAAAACTTAGACTCTTAGACACCCTTCTATCAGACAAACATATATGAAATAAAATTTTAACAAAAATTTCAAACAAAAATAACTTTTAGACACCCATCTTATAAAGAAGATCCACATACTTGTTTCTCTAATTAAAGCCTCAATTTCAAATCCAAATCAGTTTGTTCTTCATCTACGTTAACTAACTCATCTTCATTTGATGAAATAGGAACATCCAATTGATCGATCAATGGTGTGGTACGATCAACAATAGTCTCCCTTGAACTTTCAACCATGTTTCTTCTTTCCACATGTTCTCTATCCATTATTGGTGTTATACCCCTTCTGATCGGTACAAACCAATTTCTTCGTGCCATTAGTTGTCTACCAATTGGTAGTGCTCTGCCCTACTAATCATTAGGTGGTTAAGATTTGAAGATGGTGTTGGTATGATAACAATGTTATTGTTTCTTTCTGGTCTAACATTTTGTGGGGCCGCGGGTTGAGTTGATGGAAGATTTCCTGGTAAAAAAGTACCAGATGCATATACAGAAGAATGTAGAATGATGTCTTGGTCAGATGATAATGGATGGGTAATTTGTATATGATTTACAAATCCGGAATAAGTATGAAACATTCCATTGCATACGGGGCAAAAAAGTAGGATAGGTGAAGGTCCTAAAAATGGAAAAAAGTTAGCGTTATGCATATTCGATGACAAGCTTTTTTCCTCTAAAGTAAGAAATGGTAGAAAGAAATACCAACTATGCAATATAATTCAATGAAATGTAAGGAACTTTTATAGGCACTTCATTTATGTGTCTTCCAATTTTGCAATGGTAAGTTCCAGATATTGTTGCAATAAGTGACAACTTTGCAACCAAATTAATTTGGAAATCTAATTAATTTTCTCCCATTTTTAAATATATTTTCCATTTTTAAGTAGGAAACCAAATCTAGTTAATTTTCTCCCTACATTATATGTTTTCCATTTTTGAAGTGGTAAATTCAAAATAATGTTACACTAAGTTATAAAATTTTGCTAACAATTTAAATTGGAAACATAGTTATTTTCCCCTAATTCATCATCTATATTCAAAGAAAATACCCCTTTTGTTTTTTTCTTTGGTTAATTACATTAATTTGATTTCTTTTTTTTTACTTTTGACTATCTTTATATTATAATAATCAGTATTGTATAGAATAGATCCCGGTAAATTCAAAAATTATATATACGCTAATATAATAATTATTTTTTCAAAAAAATTATTTCAAATTTTTCGTAATGTAGAAATTTTATTATTTTTAGATATATATTTTTTGTAATAATTGATAAGTATATAGTGATACACATGCAAGAAAACTAGTTTCTTAAAACAATAAAAAAATAAGAATATTTGCTTTTCAAGAGAAAAAGTATACACTGTTAAAATAACTATTTATAAATCATTTGAACTAAATGTCACTAAATCAAATATACAAAAATTTATAGGTATCACATTTGCGAGATGTGTTACTATTTATTACTTTAAACATAAAAAGATGAGAATAGTGTTTACTTTTACTAGATAAAATGTGCATCATAAAGCAACATCTCTAAAGTAAATTTAAGGATTTTGGCATAAGTACACAACTTAACTTAGCTACGGTCTTACTCCCTCAAACTGATAAATAAAAAGTTTAGATTAAAAGGATAGGTGTAGAGACTCAATGAAAGTTATTTTAACAAATGGAGTTAAATGCGTCGGTAGAAGACTCTTTACATAGAAACTTCAGAAATTGACAAATTGTAATACACTAATTCAAAATTAAAAAATTTCCTTCTCATTCTTCCATAAACTCTCAATTTTTTTAATTGAACTTGTCGAGAAATTTTACTAATACTACATGAACTTGTCGATCTTGTCGAGACATTCCAAAATCTAGGAAAGTGAGATGATGTATGAATGATACAAAGTGATGAAATTGTTGTTGGTAAAAATATTGGTTTTGTGAATCTCAAATCAGCCATTGCAACTGAATTAGAGATTGATAAGTTGAAGAAACATTTTGCAAATTAGATACATCTGTGAGGTGAAGAAACAAGAGCCTGAATATTCAATGTATAAGGCATGCATTGATACAACATACAAAAAGGTTGAAGTGATACATAGATTTGATGGATACGCGTCTATGCTGTAATTGCTATGTATCGTATACATTTAGGATAATTTTGAATTAATGTATCATGCCTAAAAAATAGTGCATGATATACTACTATTTATGTGTCTTATTTTGTTTGAGAAATGTTATATTTTATATAGGGAAAAGGGTCTGATATACCCTTCAACTTTGTCATTTGTAGCAGATATACCCCTCGTTATGAAAGTGGCTCATATATGCCCTTACCGTTATATAAAGGGCTCACATATACCCCAGTCGTTACAAAATGAGCTCACATATACCCTTCATTTATCAAAAGTTAAAAAATTAGTTTTAGATTTATATTTTTTACTTTTAAAATTTTTAAAAATTATTTAAGGGTATATATGATTCTTCTATCAAAGTTCAAGGTATATTTTAATTTTTTCATACATAAATTATTTTTTGACTTCTTTTATCATAATTATTTGAGTTTCTTATTCTTATTTTTTTTCTTTCATTCCTTACTTTAAAGAAAAAAAAATTTAAACTATTTTTTGTCTATATTATTATTTGATTTTTGTATTCGAAGAAAAAAATTTGGTCATCTACAAAAAGTTTTACAAGAATATTAGTTAAACATAAATAAATTTGATTATCAAAATAATAATTCTAAATTAGTCATTGAAACAACAAAAGGTCAAAAAAAATATGTTTGACGAGAATTAAATTTTACTCATATGGAATTATATTTTTTAGAAAAAATAAATAAAAAATTAGATTAATTTTTTTTTTCATTTCTATTAGAGGAAAAGGGTATATGTGAGTCATTTGTTCATAAGCAGGGGTATATATGAGCCACCTTCATAACAAGGGGTATATCAGCTCTAAATGATAATGTTGAGGTTATCAAACCCTTTATATTAAAAAATCCAATATACATGTAGAAATTTTTGGGGCGTTACATTTTTATTTTTGTTAAATTTGAATGTATATATTTGGATTTTCAATCAATATTATGCATAGCTAAATAAAACATAAATTAAATATTGATATAATATTAACATGACGACTTAAATATAATTAAAAATATCAAATATAAAGTAACAATATGTACACCAATAAACATAAAATAAAATTAAATAATTATAATATATTAATAAATTTCTTAAATGAAACTTAACCAAACTTATAACTTATTCAATTTATATGGAATGAATTGGTAAATATGTAAATATGGAAGAAATATTTTAGTCTTGAAAAAAATAATTCTTTTGCTTCTACTTTTTTTAAGAAGCAGAAAATATTTAGCTTCTTCTTAACAACAGAAAAACTACTTATATTTCCTTTTAAAAACAATTTAATTGATTTGCTAAATGTCTTGCTTTTAAAAAAAAGTTTTTTAAGTAAATAAATTTCCTTCCAACAACAATTTGGGAATTTGAATGTTCTTAGTTATGATGCTACTTGTAATGATACTACTACTACTAGTACTGAATCTACTATAGATAATAGAGATGCTAATGTACCTACTTCTAATGTTGCAATTCTCTAATATATGAAAATATCTTCGTTCCAACCAAACAAAAACACTCTTAGTTTCGTGGATCATTCTAAATTAACTACTCCCTCCATTTCAAAGAGAATGACCCTATTTCCTTTTTAGTCTGTTTCCAAAATAATGACCCCTTTCCTTTTTTGGCAACACATTAACTTTAACTTTCCACGTGCCATGTTTAACACCAAAAGATTAAAGGGCATTTTGATACATTTGACATAACTTTAATTTAGAACCACAATATTAAAAAGTCTTCTTTCTTTTTTCTTAAACTCCATTCCAAGTCAAACTAGGCCATCCTTTTTGAAACGGAGGGAGTATCTTTACTTCAATAAGATTTTAGAAAATACTCCCTCTGTTTCATATTAGTTGGCCAAAATTATTTGTTAATTTACAAAATTAAAATAAAAATGAATTAAATTTTCTTATTTTACCATTACAATTTATTAATTGAAAGTATAAACAAGTTTCTAGAGTTCAGTAAGAGGAAAATTAATTTAATTTTCCTTATTATGATTTCTTAAGGATTGTGTAAAAGAAAAAAAATTGACAACTAATCGATGTAAGAAAATAGAGTAAACTAGGAAAACAAAGATTGATTATATTTTTACACGATGAATTTATTTTTAAGAAAAATTATGATGTGCGGATAGTGTTGATGTGCCAAGATTTGACATTTTTTCCAGTAATAATATCATAATTTAATCATATTCAAAATAATGATAGTATTATTTTTTAATATCTTTAAAAATGAACAAGAGTAATATTTGCACACAAATAAATGGATTGGATGATGAAAATCAAGACAAATATTTAATAATAGAACAACAGACTCTAACCATAATATAATTTTAGACACCCATCCTATCTGACTAAATATAGAATAAAATAAAATAAAACAACAAACTTGCACTCTTAAACACCCATCTATCAAACAACATACATAAAATAAAATTTTAAGAAACATCTAAAACTTAATTCATTTTTAGACACCCATCGATCATCTTACAAAGAAGATCCACATAATTTTTTATCTTATTAAAGCCTCAAGTTCAAGTCTAAATCAGTTGGTTCTTCAACTATGTTAACTAATTCATCAACATTTGATGAATTATGAACATCCAATTGATTGATCAATGATCTCCTAGAATCAACAATAGCCCCATTTGAACTTTCGATTATGTTTTTTCTTTCCATTTGTTGTCTATCAATTGTTGATGTTCTGCCTCTTATCATCGGTACAATTATGTTATTTCTTAGCATTTGTTGTCCATCAATTGGTAGTTCTTTATCACTTCTTATAGGGTGGTCACGGTTCGAAGATGTTGTTGGCCTGATAACAACATTATTTCTTAGTAAGCTCGCCTGTTGTGGAGTCTGATGTTGAGTTGATAGAGGGTTTCCTGGTACAAAAGTACAAGATCCATAAACAGAAGACTGTAAGATGATATTTTGCTCAGACACCAATAGATGATTATTTTGTACATGATACATGAATTGAAAATGAGTATGAAACGTTCCATGACATACCGGACAATAAAGTAGGACATGGAAGGTCTTAGAAATGGAGAAAAGTTAGCATAATTCATATTTGAAGTATGAATGAAATATTTTCTCTAAAGAAAGAAATGATAGAGAGAAGTACCAATTATGCAATATAATTTTATAAAACGTGAAAAATATTTATAGACTGTTCAATATACTCCCCTCCCCCATCCCCCACCCCCTTTCATTTCTCAGTCTTCCATTTTTGCTATGGTAACAAAATCTTGTTTACAATTTTAATTGGAAGCACAATTATTGTTTTTCCTCTTAAATCATCATTTATAGTCAAAGTAAATACACTAATTCTTTTTCTTTCATTAATGTATTACAACGATATGACTTTTTTTTTTTACTTTTGACTATTATATTTGCAATATCTAGCAAATCTTTGCTAACAATTAAAATTGGAAACTTCGTTAATTTTTTTCCTCCTAGCATCATTTATTTCTTTCATTAGTATATTAACAATTTAATTTCTTTTTGACTTTGACTATTATTATATTGTTCTAACTCGGTACCACATAATATGAATTTTACCATATTAGAATTATGTATAATCTAATCTAATAATTATTTTCAAAAAGTTCAAGTGTTATTTCTTTTATATACTTTCATCCAAAGTTCATTATTTCTTATATATATATTTTTTGTAATAATTGATAAGTATATAGGTGATATATAACATATGCATAGAAACCAGTTATTTAAAACATAAAATACTAAAATATTAATTGGCAAATAAACCTAGATCTTACCTTTCTTCGATTTTGTCTAAGATTGATCTACTCTTCAACTCACTACTCCAAAAGCTTTCTTAACCAAATTTTGTCATCATGGATTTATCCATAACTATCGAAAGGGTTGTTATAGTTTAGTGTCTTTAAGATACTGATGAAACTTATATGCATATGAATTGGGAATGTATTGTTTTGTTTTGTTGTATCGTAAGTCATAGATTTAGATGATGCTAATATATATGAGTAGAAGTTAATGAATTAATGATTGTTATATTGTAGTGAATGTAGTTAAAATTTAAGATGCAATGATGTGAAACTATTTTAATGTTCTTACATTTGATTTATTTAAACTCTCATTTTAATTTTTATAATAATTTTTGGAAAAATTTAATCACTACTAAATCATTTATTAATCTGACTCAAAATAAAGTTGAAAGGTGTTACTCAATGCAGTCCATAGTATTATAAATGTATGACAATATCATTGGGCAAATATCCATAAAACTCGATATACAAGGATACTAGATTAATATACATAAAACTCGATAGTATTATGATAGAGTAGTTTTCCCTATAATATAATATTCATAAAGATTTTTTTTTGTTTCATAGATTCCCAATAGTGATAACAATTTGACATATAAATTTTATAAGAGCAGACAATTTTGAGTAAGAGAAGTAGATAAAATGTCAATAACAACAAGAAGAGCAGTCTTTACAAAGTTTACAGTCTACAAACACATTGAAC
Organism: Solanum sitiens; assembly: GCA_016801875.1. Lineage (NCBI taxonomy): Eukaryota > Viridiplantae > Streptophyta > Magnoliopsida > Solanales > Solanaceae > Solanum > Solanum sitiens. Next base: position 2,073,427 of record JABWTJ010000078.1, on the reverse strand, counting down.
TTTTAGACCTTTAGATGACATCGACATAAATATTTAAAAATAAAAGCACAATTACATGTACATAGTTATTCCACTCAAATACAATGGTGACATCTCCGACAAGCTTTGAGAGTTGGTGAGTAGGGAATCTCTCAAGTTTGTAATTTGTTGCATGCTTTCTTTCTTGGCCTCGGACTTAGTGTGAATATTCCTTGTCATCATTACAATTACAACGTTAAAATTCCTAAGAGATGAATAAAAACGTCTCCAATTGATATTAGGAGTTTCTTGGGTTTGGCTGGCTACTACAGAAGGTTTGTTGAAGGGTTTTCATCTATTTTGTCTCTACTGACCAAGCTGACTCAAAAAACAGTTAAGTTTCAATGGTGTGAAGCTTTTGAGAAAAGCTTTTAGGAGTTGAAAAAAAGTTTGACTACTGCTCCAGTTTTGACCTTACCGGAGGGTACTCAAGGTTTTGTGGTGTATTGTGATGCATCAAGAGTTTGCTTGGGCTTGTGTGTTAACGCAGAAAGGCAAGGTCATAGCTTATGCCTCCACACATATGAAAGTTCATGAGAAGAACTACCCAACCGATGTCTTAGATTTGGCTGCGATGGTTTTTGCCTTGAAGATATGGCATCACTATTTATATGACGTTCATGTGGATATATTCACTGACCACAATAGCCTACAATATGTGTTCACCCAGAAGGAGCTAAATCTCAGACAAATGAGGTGGTTAGAACTACTCAAGGATTACGACATGAGTATTCTTTATCACCAGGTAAGGCTAATGTGGTTGCTGATGCCTTAAGAAGGTTATCCATGGGGAGTACCACCCATGTTGAGGAAGAAAAGAGGGAGTTAGCCAAAGAAGATGTGCACAAACTAGCACGCATGGGAGTCAGACTTATGGATTCCTCAGAAGGAGGAATAGTGGTGACTAATGGAGCTGAATCATCACTAGTGTCAGAGGTGAAAGAAAAGCAACACCAAGAACCCATTTTGCTTGATTTGAAGGAGAATGTTCACAAACAAAGAGTATTGGCTTTTGAACAAGGGGGAGATGGTGTGCTGAAGTATCAAGGTAGGTTGTGTGTACCTAGGGTGGATGGAATCCAAGAGAGTATCATGGAGGAGGCTTATAGCTCCAAATATTCCATTCATCCGAGTTCTACAAAGATGTATCGCGATCTGAGAGGTGTATTTGTAGGAAGGCATGAAGAATGGCATTGCTTAGTTTTGTAACATCTCGTAACCTGAAATAGCTAGGATTAAACAAAGAAACTAAGAATAGTTATTTTTGGAAAGAGTAGGAAAAATTTGGAAATTTTTCTAAGTGTAAAAGTGAGTTTTGTGTCATTTTCTAACGGCCATACTTCTAGCTCGGGATGAGTTAGGGCCAGTTCTTTATATGGTTGGAAACACTTTGAAGAGATCTTTTCAATGCCGCCGAATTTGCACATTTTTGACATCGTATGAGGGAGAACATGTCCGATTCACGATTTAAGGGTATTTTGGTCTTTTAGCTACCCTATTATTTTATTCCATTTTTAAGAGTTTAATATGGGTCAGTTTTAAAAAATTAAAATTTTCACACTAGGGCTAAGGAGAAAGTAGAAGAGAAAAGAAGAAGGGAAAAAGGGCAAAATCATCAAGATCAACCAAGAACGTTGGTGTTTTCGCTAAGGAACTTGCTTCAAACAGGTATGTGAGGCTCTCATAATGTTGGGATCATTATCCCACGTGCCAAGAATGTTATTTAAGTTTGTATTCGTCCTAAAATCATTAGAATATTGATATTTTGATACCCTTTTCTTGAATTCATGTGTTGTTCTTAAATTGCATGAGTTGTAAAGTTTTTGAATTCATTACGTCGCATTATAGGGTCATTTCGGCTTATGTTCTTAGGTACATTTGTTGGGTATCTTTATCTAAAGGATATTTAAGAAAAAGAACCAATTTTGGGTGAATTGGGGAAGAAAAATGAAGAAGAAATTTCGACGAGCAAAATCTGGATATGGCAACGTGTCACGCGACCTTTCCCCATAATCGAAAATTTTGCTCTACGTCACTGAGATTACATGAGCTGTTCTGCCTCAAAAAAAATTTGGAACCAAAATTAAATCAATCCTCCGCATCGCAGACCCACTCCCAAATTCTGATTTTCGGATTTTTCTCATGTTCAACTATCTAGAATCATTCCTAAACATCATGAGATCTTTCCAAACACGAATCTAATTTCTTGAATCCATAATTCAATTCAAGGATCAGTTAAGAGTCTGTCAAGAGCATTTAAGAATTAAAGTTAAGAGAAATCAAGAGTCAAATGAGAGGAGTCATTTCAAGTTTTCATAAGTCTTTTATAAAAATTTTAACTTTGTTTTAAGACTTAAGTTTTGAGTTCAGTAAAGAGTGAAGTTTAAGTTCTTTTTTTCAAAGGTATAAGGGGACTAAGTATTCCCAAATAGACTTGAAAAAACATTTAACTATTAAGGAAAATTTGATTTCCAAGGAGCCTTAGGGCAAGTTTTCAGAAAAGAACTATAGCTTTCTTAAAAAAAGAAAGCAGGGAAACTATGATTTCCAAGATAGCTTTGAGCTAAGTATTTTGAGCACTAATCTGAAAACCACAGAATCAATATGTTTTGAAGAGACAAAATATTTTTGTGAGTAGTATTGTTAGCGATATAGGGGAGAGTTCATACAACTCACAGCCCCCATAAACCATGTAGTCACTATGGGTGAAAACGGTTCATATTTTTTAGATGAACCCTTTTCATAGTAGACTAGTAGATCCATTAGAAAATTCAAGTCTTATACCTTTGGCTGGGTATAGGATACGCTGGCAGCGTGAGGTACATCGTTATATCATCAATATAGCTCTTATGTGATGATTGTCGATTAGAGAAAGTAGTTATTGTATTTTCATATTCATCAGTTCATTTTATTTTTACATACATTTCAGAGTTTCTTGTATCTTGCATACACACAGAGTTTATAGCATGTTTTAAACAAATTTTATTTATACTGCACTTGTTTAAATATGTTTTATAAGGAAATGAGTTTAGTAACTATTCATGAGTTGAGAAGACCCAAGGTAAGTGTTTCTTTCAAAATCTCTTTCTAGCCTATGTTGTATTAGCAATCCAACTCGCATACTTATACATTCAATGTATTGATGCCAGTTGGCTTGCATCGTATTATGATGTAGATGCAGGTAACGAAGATCGACATCCAGCGCACCGTTGATTCAGTTGAGTACTACAGAGTCGGTTGGTGAGCATCCTTGCACTTTGGAGGATATCTTTTATTGCTTTATAGTTAGTTCAATAGGATGTTGTGGGGTTTGTCCCAACATTCATCTAAGTTAGTTTGCAGGATTAATAGACAGTTAGTAGTTCAGTAGTCTTTACATTTTCATTCTTATGTTAAAGAATTGGGTTGTCATTTTGGCAAGTTGAATTGCTTAAATCTTTAAGACATTCAAGTTATTTTGTTATGTAGTTAAGATAAGTTCTTTTATCATTATAAGTGTGATTGTTGTCTTCCGCTGAGTTAACTAAGTAAGGCCAACGGTCTGCTCGAGGCCAACAATGGTCACCGAGTGCTAGTCCCGCCAGGGTGTAGGCTCGGGACGTGAGAATTTTGTTGCCAAATGCCCAAATTGCCAAAAGGTGAAGGTAGAACACCAAAGGCCTGAAGGATTGACTCAGAATATAAAACTTCTGAAATGAAAGTGGGAGATGATTAATATGAACTTCATCACAGGCTTGTCAAGGTCTCGCAGGCATCATGATTCTATTTGGGTAATAATCGATAGAATGACAAAATTAGCCCACATTTTGCCAGTAAAGACTACACATTCGGTCGAGGATTATGCTAAGTTGTACATTCAAGAAGTGGTAAGAATTCATGGAGTTCCGATCTATATTTTTTCATATATAGGTGCACAATTTATTGTTCTAGAAATCTTTCCAAAAAGGTTTGGGTTCAAAGGTGAACTTAAGCAGTGCTTTTCATCCTCAGAAAGATGGACAAGCAGAGCGTACTATCCAGACCTTAGAAAAAATGTTGAGAGCTTGTGTGTTTGATTTCAAAGGGAATTAGGATGATCGCTTACCACTCACTGAGTTTTCTTACAACAAAAGTTGTCATTCAAGCATCCAGATGACTCCATATGAAGCTTTTTATGGGAGAAGATGTAGATCTCCTATAGGGTGATTCAAAGTTGGTAAAACAGGGTTGATAGGACCAGATCTAGTTCACCAAGCTATGGATAAGGTTAAAGTGATTCAAGAGAGGTTGAAAATGGCACAGAGTCGCCAAAAGTTCTACACAGATATTAGGAGAAGGCCGTTAGAGTTTGAGGTGGATGATTAGGTATATCTGAAAGTTTCACCCATGAAGGGTGTTATGAGGTTTGGTAAGAAGGGTAAACTTAGTCCCCAGTATATTGGACCTTACAGAATATCCAAGAGAGTGGAAAATGTAGCTTATGATTTGGAGCTACCACAAGAGTTAGCAGCGGTTCATTCGGTATTCCATATCTCCATGTTTAAGAAGTGCATGGGTGATCCTTCATTGATAATTCCAACTGAGAATGTTGGGATTAAGGATAGCTTATCCTATGAAGATATTCCGCAACAGATTTAAGATCGTCAAGTTCGAAAATTGAGAACTAAGGAAGTTGCATTAGTCAAGGTCCTTTGGAGGAACCAATTTGTTGAAGAAGCGACTTGGGAAGCTGAGGAGGATATGAAGAAGAGATATCCACATCTCTTTGAATGTGGAGAGAATGCAGATTAAGGTACTAAATTCTCTTCTTAGCACTTTATAAGACTATGTGTAATCATGTTACTATTTTCTTGTGTTTGTTAAGTGCTGAAATGATGTTAATATCCTTAGTTTCGTCACAGAATTCTCATTCGAGGACGACTATTTCCAAGGGGGAGATTTTGTAACATCTGGTAACTCGAAATATCTAGAAATAAGCTAAGAAACCAAAAATAATCACTTTTGGAAAGAAAGGGAAAAATCTGGAAATTTCCTGAGTGAGTTTTGGTCATTTTCAAACGTCCATACCTTCTAGATCAGGAGGAGTTAGAGTCAATTCTTTATATGGTTGGAAATCCCTTGGAAAGATCTTTCCAACGACGCCAAGTTTGCTCGATTCTAATGTCATATGAGGGAGATATGCCTTTTGGAAGTTAGGTTGTTGGATTGAGAAAGTTCTAATCCGGATTTTAGTAGGGGTAAACTAGTCTTTTCACCCTACTATTTCCTAATTTGTTTTAAGGGTTTATTAGGAGTAAAAATAAGCCTTAAGTCAGTTATAGAAAATCAATTCACGCTTAGGGCTTGGGAGAAAAGAGAAGAGAAGAAGAGGAGAAAAAGATCAAGAATCCATCAAGAACGCCAAGGATCTTAATGGAATTCGTCGGGGGTGAGCCCTATTAAGGTATGTGAGATCTTTTTGTGTTAGGTTCGTTCACCCACACACCAACGTGTTCAATTCAATAAGTTTTGAATAGATTGAATGATGAATATCGAAGTTCATGATGAATAATTGATGAATTTTTGTTGGTTGAGTTGTAGCATGCCTTTAGTTTATTTGATTCGTGTTTTCGAGTGGTTTTTCGAGTAGAATATATTGGGTATTGAGAGTATTAGTGATCCTAAGTGTTTGGGGAAACATCCACGAAAGTTTAGAGGGTTTAAAGATTGAACGGAGAAGAAAAGTCAGAATTCCCGTCTGATAGGCCCTGGGGAGCCGCGCCATATAGAGAGCCTCAGGACAGTGTCTATGTGTCAGGCTCTGGCGCTCCGCGCCTCTCAGAGCGCCAAGGACAGCTAGATACCTTATCCATTCCCTATATTTTCGTACTAGTTCCTTAGTGATGTACCAACGTTTATTAGTTGATTTCAACACTCTAAGGTTCATCTAATCATCATGAAATCATCCACAAACATGAGATTATGAACCTTAAATCCATAATCAAATTCAAGAAAAGTTAAGATCAAAGTCATAGAAGTTGAGAGTCAAGTCTAAAAGTTAAGAAGCAAGTCAAAGTGGGTTCTTAAAGTTTTCAAGAGTTTTAAACAAACATTTTAACTTTGTTTTAAGGCTCAAGATACAAGTTGAGTAAAGAGTAATGATTTGAGTTAAATTCTCAAAAGTAATAAGGGAACTAAGTATTCCCGAAGAGTTAAGTTATAAGTTAAGCAAGAGGAAAGAGTTGAGTTCATTTCACAAAAGATATAAAAGGTACTAAGTATTCCCAAGAAACTTTATAAATGTTTTCACATTTAAGTTAAGCGGGAACTGATATTTCCCCAAAATAGTTTTGAACAAGAAAAGGGAACATTGATTCCAAGAGAGCTTTTTAACGCTAAAATGTTGAGAAAATTATCTCAACCCTAAGAAAAGAAGTTATTTTAAAAGCATGAGCTAAAGTATATTTTGGGAGAAGTATTGAGCACCGATGTGGGGATGAGAGTTAATATTAACTCAAGTCTCCATGTAAACCATGTAGGCATTATGAGTATTAATGGGTCATACTTTTTAGATGATCACGTAAGTTAAGCTAGTGGATCCACTATCTTAAGGAGTTCTATGCGATGAAAAAGTTTAGGACAATTCTGGCAGTGTGGGCAAGATGTTGTATCACCACTTAGGCTCATAGTGGTGGTTGTCGATTAGAGAATCTCCCACAGAACTATATTACTTTCATATATAAGTAAAGTTAAGTTTTTTATTGCATTTCCTTTAATAAACTAAGTTGTTTTACTGTTTTACAAAGCTTTATATATCGCATGTGTTTTAATTGCCTTATATATATACATTGAGTTGAGTATTCATGATCTGAGAAGAGTCAAGGTAAGTTCATCTTACTCTCATCAAGCTTAAGTTGTTGTTTATAATTCCAACTCGCATACTCGTACATTCAATGTACTGATGCCAGTTGGTCTGCATCGTCTTATGATGCAGACGCAGGTTACCAGATCAGCATTCAGTGCCTCGTTGATCCAGTTTGGTCACTCAGAGTCAGTGGTGAGCCTCCTTGCATTTCGGAGGACCCTTATTAGTGCTTTCCAGTCTTTTAATTTATAGAATGTTGTGGATTTGTCCCAACATTCATCATATTACTTTTAGAGGCTTCATAGATGGATAGTCAGTCAGTTCAGTTGAGTCTCTATTATTTTAGATATTCTGAGACGTAAGTGTCATTTTGGCCAAGGCATTAAACTAAGTTATTTATGAGAATGTTCTTGCTTTATTATTGAGTAAGTCTTCCACTGAGATAAGTAATCCGGACCAAGGGTTCGCTCAAGGCCAACAATGGTCATCGGGTCCAGGTCACGTCCAGGGTGTAAGCTCGACGCATGACATCTATGGTGGAAATAACCCTAAATTGGTTAGTTGGGATCATGGGTTTGATCTAGAATTCATAGAGTTATAGTTTGGGGGTAATTAGAGATTGTTTGTAGACCAAGAACAAGCGAAAAAAATCCGAAAAGGGAAGGATCCAGTTTCTTAGAGTTTCAAGCTTGTTTCGGGGGTAGGTGATTGTTGTAGTTCTATGTCTGTGTGTTGTATAAATGTTCTTGCTTAATTGTGATACTTGTAAGCTAACTGGTATCGGGTTTCCACATTTTGCCAAAACTATGGGATCGGATTTTCACGTTCCCATAAGCTAACTAGGATCGGGTTGCCACGTTCTGGCACAAATATGAGATCGTATTGCCACGTACCGGTAAGCTAACTGCTTGTGTTTTTTTTCCGTGAGAGGACCAATGATGTAATGATAAATGTGAAATATATTGTTGATTGTTCATGTTGATAATGTTGTAAATGTTAATATATATGCATGTGATTATATTGTTGTTTGACTTGTTTATGTTACACTAGTGGTCGGATAGTCGCGTGATCCTACCAGTATACTGTGGTTGTGTACAGATAATGCACTTGCACTTATTTTTATTGAGTACAAGGCATATTCACATGACTATTGACTGACCTTGTTTAGAAGATCAGAGATCGTTGCCCAAATTCAAAGGTGAGCCAATTCTTCTGTGCTGCCATGGAATTTTCTTTCGTCTATGACCACCATTTCCGGATTTAGACATTTGTTCTAGATTTTTGAATAGTTCTTTAATTTGGGGGTGCATCCCTCCTTTTTTGATTTATGGATCTTGTTAGATATTTTGGTACATTGACTTTCAAATTCTAGGTACTTAAATTCTGCATTTTTTTAGTTAATTAACTTGCTTCCGTAACTTAATTGTCTTAGTGTATGTTTAGTTGCTTAGTTCGGATTGTAGTAGTGGTTCTCACGCCGGAGGATTAGTGTGGGTTCCAATCACGACGGTTTGGATCGTGACAGTAAACAAGTTTGTAGAATATAAGATATGTTTCTTAAGAGGTAAATGAATTATATTATCCTTTTTTATTTAAAATTTCTTAAGGTGTGTAAAAGGATGAGTTGACAACTCATTTGGGATGGACAAATAAAAAATTTGATATTTTTTATTTTTATAAAGTTGATATTTTAAGAATTTATGATGTGAAAATTGCAAGGTAGAGAAGCGTTGATCTGCGGGAACTTGACATTTTGGCCTAGTAATAGTATATGAAATTAATTGTATTTTGAATAATTACAACTTTGTGTTCTAATATCTTCAATTCGACAAGGTAATAGAAGAATTTGCACACAAATAAATAGAGTTTGGATGATAGAATCAGGACACGTATTTAAAAATAATAGACTCTAACTATAAAATAATTTTAGACACACAACCTATCTAACAAAAATAAGAAGAAAATAAAACAAAATAACGGACTTAGACTCTTAAACACCCTTCTACCAAACAAATAAATTTTAAAAAAATGCTTCAAATAAAAAAAATTAGACACCCGTGTTACTAAGCATATCCACATATTTTTTCTCTAATTAAAGCTTCAATTTCAAGTCCAAATAAATTTGTTCTTCCGCTATGTTAACTAACTCATTTGCATTTGATGAGACAGGAATATTCAATCGATTGATCAATCGTGTGGTACAATCAACAATAGCGTCATTTGAACTTCAATTATGTTTCTTCTTTCCATTTGTTGCCTATCCATTATTGGTGTTATACCCCTTCTAATTGGTACAAACATGTTTCTTCGTGTCATTTGTTGTCTATCGATTGGTAGCGCTCTGCCTCTACTAATTGGTGGTTATGATTTGAAGATGGATAAGTAGTTTGTATATGATTTATGAATTCAAAATGAGTATGATATATTTCATGACATATGGGGCATAAAAGTAGGATAGGAGAAGGTCTTAAAAATGGAGAAAAGTTAACATTATGCATATTTGAAGTATAAATAATTTTTTTTTCTCTTAAGTAAGAAATGGTAAACAAAAGTACAAACTATGCAATATAATTATATGAAATGTAAGGAACATTTATAGGCGGTTCATTGGTATGATCTCCTCTTCATTATCTATCTTACAATTTTGTAATGGTAAGTTCCATATATTGTTGCAGTAAGTGACAACTTGGATACCAAATAAATTTGGAAATCTAGTTAATTTTCTCCTTTTCATTTATATGTTTTCCATTTTTGAAGTGGTGAATTCAAAATAATGTTATAGTAAGTGACAAAACTATGTAACAATTTAAATTGAAAACATGGTTATTTTTCCTCTAATTCATCATCTATCTTCAAAGAAAATACTCGTTCTGATTATTTTTCATTAGTTAATTACAATAATTTGATTTTATTTTATTTTGATTATTTTTATGTTGATATAATTTGCACTATACATTATAGGTCCTACTAAATTTAAAAATTATTTATATGCTAATATAATAATTATTTATTCAGATAACAATGTTGATGATAAAGTTGAAGATGATACAATACATTTAGAACCAGTTGCACGTAAGGAAATACTTATCGCATTTAGAACTCTTCACAATTTTATGGTGCAATTCGAAAAGACAAAAATGAAACATTTGGATGCAATAAGAAAAGAGATAAGCTTCGACTAGATTTAAATTTTAATAAAAAAAATAGAACAGAAGGAATCACATTTCACTAAATTGTCTTACATATATCTGTATTTTAATGGAAATATTAATATATAATATTAATTAGACCATATATTTATATAAGTGTCTTCTGAAAATATATTATCTTATCAAAATATGTGATTTCTTTTTATTGTCCCAAGTTAGGTCAGAGGAAAATATTATCGTAGGGGGAGTTTTAGTTATCCAATTTTTAGCTTGGTGAAATTTTACTGTATTTTATAGTTAATGTAGTTATAATTTAAGATGTAATGATGTGAAACTATTTTCATTTTCTTACATATTATTTATTTGAACTCTCATCTTATTTTTTAGATTATGTTTTTTTAACTTATTGAATTACTACTAAATCGGTCATTGATCTGACAGATATGAAAGGCGTCACACACTGTAGTTCATAGTATTATGAATTTATGACCAATATCATTGCACAAATATTCATAAAACTCGAAATGAAATAGATCAAAATAGAATAATAGACTCTAACCATAAAATAATATTACACACACACCCTATCTAACCAAAATATGAATAAAATAACACAAAAATAAAAAACTTAGACTCTTATACACCCTTCTATCAGACAAACATATATGAAATAAAATTTTAACAAAAACTTTAAACAAAACAAACTTTTAGACACTCATCTTACAAAGATCTGCATACATGTTTATCTAATTAAAGCCTCAATTTCAAATCCAAATCAGTTTGTTCTTCATCTATGTTAACTAACTCATCTGCATTTTATGAAATAAGAACATCCAATTCATCGATCAATGGTGTGGTACGATCAACAATAGTCTCCCTTGAACTTTCAACCATGTTTCTTCTTTCCACATGTTCTCTATCCATTATTGGTGTTATACTCCTTCTGATCGGTACAAACCGATTTCTTCGTGCCATTAGTTGTCTACCAATTGGTAGTGCTCTGCCCCTACTAATCATTGGGTGGTTAAGATTTGAAGATGGTGTTGGCATGATAACAATGTTATTGTTTCTTTCTGGTCTAACATTTTGTGGGGCTGCGGGTTGAGTTGATAGAGGATTTCTTGGTAAAAAAGTATCATATGCATATACAGAAGAATGTAGAATGATGTTTTGCTCAGATGATAATGGATGGATAATTTGTATATGATTTACGAATCCGGAATAAGTATGAAACATTCCATTGTATACGGGGCAAAAAAGTAGGATAGGAGAAAGTCCTAAAATTGAAGAAAAGTTAGCGTTATGCATATTCAATGACAATTTTTTTCCTCTAAAGTAAGAAATGGTAGAGAGAAATACCAACTATGCTATATAATTCAATGAAATGTAAGGAACATTTATAGGCACTTCATTTATGCGTCTTCCAATTTTGCAAAGGTAAGTTCCAGATATTGTTGCAATAAGTGACAACTTTGCTACCAACTTAATTTGGAAATATAGTTAATTTTCTCCCTTCTTTTAAATGTTTTCCATTTTTCCAAGTAGGAAACCAAATCAAGTTAATTTTCTCCCTACATTATATGTTCTCCATTTTGAAGTGGTAAATTCAAAATAATGTTGCAGTAAGTGATAAAACTTTGCTAACAATTTAAATTGGAAACATAGTTATTTTTCCTTTAATTCATCATCTATATTCAAAGGAAATACCCCTTTTTTTTTTCTTTAGTTAATTACAGTAATTTGATTTCTTGTTTTCACTTTTGACTATTTTTATATTGTAATAATCTGTATTGTATAGAATAGATCCTGGTAAATTCAAAAATAATTTATATGATAATACAATAATTATTTATTCAAAAAAAATTATGTGCAATTTTTCGTAATGTACTTCCGTCGAAAGTTTATTATTTTTAGATATATATTTTTGTAATAACTGACAAGTAAATAGTGATACACACGCAAGAAAAATAGTTTCTTAAAACAAAAAAATAAATAAGAATTTTCAAGAGTAAAATATACACTGTTAAGTATTTATATATCACTTGAACTAAATCTCACTAAATCAAGTATACAAAATTTAATAGGTGTCACATTTGCGAGATGTGTTACTATTTATTACTTTAAACATAAAAAGATGAGATTAGTGTTTATTTTTAATAGATAAAATATGCATCATAAAGCAACATCTCTAAAGTGAATTTAAGGGTTTGGGCATAAGTACACAACTTAACTTAGCTACGTTCTTATTCCCTCAAACTCATAAACAAAGGTTTAGATTAAAAGGATAGGTGCAGAGACTCAATGAAAGTTATTTTAACAAATGGAGTTAGATGCGTCGGTAGAGGACTCCTTACATCGAAACTTCAGAAAGATAATTGACAAATTGTAACACGCTAATTCAAAATTAAAATTTTTCTTCTCGTTCTTCCATAAAACTCAATTTTTTTAATTGAACTTGTCGAGAAATTTTACTAATACTACATGAACTTGTCGAGACATTCCAAAATCTAGGAAAGTGAGGTGAGGTATGAACGATACAAAGTGATGAAATTGTTGTTGGTCAAAATATTGGTTTTGTAAATCTCAAATCAGCCATTGCAACTCAATTAGAGAATGATAAGTTGAAGGAAAAGTTTGTAAATTAGATACATCGTTGAGGTGAAGAAACAAGAGCCTGAATTTTCAATGTATATGGCATGCATTGATACAACATACAAAAAGGTTGAAGGGATACATAGATTTGATGGATACGTGTCTATGAGGTAATTTCTATGTATCATATACATTTAGTATAATTTCGAATTGATGTATCATGCCTAAAAATAGTGCATGATATACTACTATTTATGTGTCTTATTTTGTTTCTGAAATGTTATATTTTATATAGGGAAAAGAGTCTGATATACCCTTCAACTTTGTCATTTGGAGCAGATATACCCCTCGTTATGAAAGTGGCTTAATATGTCCTTACTGTTATACAAAGGCTTACATATACCCCTGTCGTTACAAAATGAGCTCACATATATATTTCATTTAACGGAAGTTAAAAAATTAGTTTTAAATTTATATTTTTTACTTTTCATTTTTAAAAAAAATTATTTAGGGGTAAATATGATTTTTCTATCAAATTTCAAGGTATATATTTTTTTTTTCATACATAAATTACTTTTTGACTTCTTTTATTATAATTATTTGAGTTTCTTGTTCTTATTTTTGTTTCTTTCATTCCTTAGTTTAAAGAAAACAAATTAATCAATTTTTTTGTCTATATTGTAATTTGATTTTGGTATTCGAAGAAAAAAATTTGGTCACCTACAATAATATTTACAAGAATATTAGTGAAACATAAATAAATTTGATTATCAAAATAATAATTCTAAATTAGTCATTGAAACAAAAAAAGTCAAAAAAAATATGTTTGACGAGGATTAAATTTACTCATATGAGATTATATTTTTTAGAAAAAAAATAAATAAATTAAAATTACTTCTTAGAAAAAATAATAAAAAATTAGATTAAAATTATTTTTTTTCATTTCCGTTAGAGGAAAAGGGTATATGTGCGCCATTTGTTTATAAGTAGGGGTATATATGAGTCACTTTCATAACAAGGGGTATATCAGCTCTAAATGACAAAGTTGAGGAGTATATGAGACCCTTTATATTAAAAAATCCAGCATACATGTAGAAATTATTTGGGTGTTATATTTTTATTTTTGTTAAATTTGAATGTATATATTTGGGTTTTGAATCAATATTATGCATATCTAAATAAAATATAATGATATAATATTAACATGATGACTTAAATATAATTAAAAATATCAAATATAAAGTAACGCCAATAAACATAAAATAAAATTAATAAATATTATATATAAATAAATTTCTTAAATGAAACTTAACCAAACTTATAAATTAATTAATTTATATGGAATGAATTGGTAGATATGTAAATATGAAAGAGATATTTTAGTCTTGAAAAAATTAATTTTTTTGCTTCTTCATTTTTTAAGCAGCAGAAAATATTTAGCTTCTTCTTAATAACAGAAAAATTACTTATGCTTCCTTTTTAAAAAAATTAATTGATTTGCTAAATGTCTTGCTTTTAAAAAAAAGTTTTTTCCAAAAAAAAAAAAGTAAATTTCCTTCCAACAACAATGTCAAGCACACTCTTAGTTTCATTGATGAACTACAACAATCTAGTCAGTTTTGGAATTCTGATTCTGATTATATTGTTATAATCCAGTACAAAGACGGATCATCCAAAATTAACTATCTTTTACTTCAGTAAGATTTTAAAAAATACTCCCTCTGTTTCATATTAGTTGGCCAAAATTATTTGTTAACTTACAAAATTAAAATAAAAATTAATTAAATTTTATTATTTTACCATTACAATTTATTAATTGAAAGTATAAACAAGTTTCTAGAGTTCAGTAAGAGGTAAATTAATTTAATTTTCCTTATTTATGATTTCTTAAAGATTGTATAAAAGAAAAAAATTTGACAACTAATCAATGTAAGAAAATAGAGTAAACTAGGAAAACATAAATTGGTTATATTTTTACACGATGAATTTATTTTTAAGAAAAATTATGATGTGAAAGTTACAAGTTGGATAGTGCTGATGTGCCAAGATTTGACATTTTTTCCAGTAATAATATCATAAATTTAATTATATTCAAAATAATTATAGTATTATTTTTTAATATCTTTGACAATGAACTAGATTAATATTTGCACACAAATAAATGGATTGTATGATGAAAATCAAGACAAATATTTAATATAAAACAATAGACTCTAACCATAATATAATTTTAGACATCCGACCTATCTGACTGAAAATAGAATAAAATAAAATAAAACAACAAACTTGCAATCTTAAACACCCATCTATCAAAACAACATACATAAAATAAAATTTTAAGAAACATCTAAAACTTAATCCATTTTTAGACACTCATTGGCCACCTTACAAAGAAGATCCACATAATTTTTTATCTTCTTAAAGCCTTAAGTTCAAGTCCTAATCACTTGGTTCTTCAACTATGTTAACTAATTCATCTACATTTGATGAATTAGGAACATCCAATCGATTGATCAATGATCTCCTAGAATCAATAATAGCCCCATATAAACTTTCGATTATATTTCTTCTTTCCATTTGTTGTCTATCCATTGTTTATGTTATGCCTCTTATCATCGGTACAATTATGTTATTTCTTATCATTTGTTGTCCATCAATTGTAAGTGCTCTATCCCTTCTTATAGGGTGGTCACGGTTCGAAGATGTTGTTGGCCTGATAACAACATTATTTCTCAGTAAGCTCACCTGTTGTGGAGCCAGATGTTGAGTTGATAGATGGTTTCCTGGTACAAAAGTACCAGATCCATAAACACAAGACTGTAAGATGATATTTTGCTCAGACACCAATAGATGATTATTTTGTACATGATACATGAATTGAAAATGAGTATGAAACATTCCATGACATACCGGGCAATAAAGTAGGGCATGGGAAGGTCTTAGAAATGGAGAAAAATTAGCATAATTCATATTTGAAGTATGAATGAAATATTTTCTCTAAAGAAAGAAATGATAGAGAGAAGTACCAACCAAACAATATAATTTTATAAAACGTGAAGAATATTTATAGGCTATTCAATATACTCCTCTCCCCCATCCCCCACCCCCTTTCATTTCTTTGTCTTCCATTTTTGCTATGGTAACAAAATCTTGTTTATAATTTAAATTGGAAGCTTAGTTATTATTTTTCCTCTTAATTCATCATTTATAGTCAAAGTAAATACACTTATGATTTTTATTTCATTAGTGTATTACAAAAATATGATTTTATTGTTTTTACTTTTGACTATTGTATTTGCAATATCTGGCAAATCTTTGCTAACAATTAAAATTGGAAACTTTTAATTTTTTTCCTCCTAGCATCATTTATTTCTTTCATGAGTATATTATAACAGTTTAATTTCTTTTTGCTTTTGACTATTATTATATTGTTCTAATTCGGAACCACATAATATGAATTTTACCATATTAGAAATATGTATATTCTAATATAATAATTATTCTTCAAAAAGTTCAAGTATTATTTCTTTTATATACTTTCATCGAAAGTTCATTATTTCTTAGATATATATTTTTGTAATAATTGATAAGTATATAGGTGATACATATGCATAGAAACTAGTTATTTAAAACATAAAATACTAAAAATATTATTTTCAAGAGATAAAGCTTACACCATAAAATAATTGTTAGAGATCATTTGCACAAAATTTCACTAATATCAAGTATGCAAAATTTATAGGTGATACACGTGTCATACATGTTACAATCAATTATTTTAAACATAAGAAAACGAGAAGAGTGTTTATTTCAATCTAGGAAGAAAATTATACAAATCCTTTCCCACATTTCCCTAGATCTTACCTTGCCTCAATTTTGTCTAAGATTGACCTAGTCTAAAATTTTCAACTCACTACGACCAAAGCTTTCTTACCCAAATTTTGTCATCATGGATTTATCCATAACTATCGAAAGGGTTGTTTTAGTTTAGTGTCTTCAAGATACTGATGATCCTAATATATGCATATGAATTGGGAATGTATTGTTTTGTGTTGTTGTATAGTAAGCAATAGATTTGGATGATGCTAATATATATGGGTAGTAGTTAATTAATTAATGATTGTTATATTGTAGTGAATGTAGTTAAAATTAAAGATGTAATGATGTGAAACTATTTTAATGTTCTTACATATGATTTGTTTAAACTCTCATCTTATTTTTTAGATTATAATTTTTTAACGAATTTAATCACTACTAAATCATTTATTAATCTGACACAAAATAAACTTGAAAGGTGTTACTCATAACAATCCATAGTATTATAAATTTATGACATTATCATTGAGCAAATATCCATAAAACTCAATATACAAGGATACTAGATCAATATCCATAAAACTCGATAGTATTATGAAAGCAGTTTGCCCTATAATATAATATCCATAATGATTTTTTTCTTTTGTTTCACAGATGCCCAATATTGATAACAATTCGACATATAATTTTTATAAGAGCAGACAATCTTGAGTTAGAGAAGTAGATGTAATGTCAATAACAACAAACGGAGCAATCTTTAGAAACTTTACATTCTACAAACACATTGAAGTTTTAGACCTTTAGATGACATCGACATAAGTATTTAAAAATGAAAACACAATTACATGTACGTAGTTATTTCACTCAAATACAATAGTGACATCTAAGACAAGCTCAGAGAGTTGGTGAGTAGGGAATGTTTCAAATGAGAGGTCTTAAATTTCAAATTTGTTGCATGCTTTCTTTCTTGGCCTCGGACTTGGTGTGAATATTTCTTGTCATCATTAAAATTACAACGTTAAAATTTCTAATAGATGAATAAATACATACCCTTTTCAGAGTGCTAGGAAAATTCGATAAAAGTGGTAAATAAACTAAACAATGAATAAACGTCGACCATTCTATATTGTTATAAAATATTACATTTTCGTAGAATTAAAAGTAGATAAGTACAAGATAATAAAAAAACGTGAATTTAGGTTAAACATACTACAAATACTCAAGATCAAATGCTCAAAATTTTGATATTGTTAGAAACTTCAAACCAATAGATCCTTTCAACTTTCAAAACTGAAATAAAATCCAATATCAATTCGATCACCTATCTCAATAAGTCATTAAAAAATACACAGAATATATGAGAAGAGAAATAAGAAAAACAATGTTATCGATCCCCAAAAATCATGAATGATATAACATATAAGAAGGGTAGATATATGGAAAACACACAAAACTCAAAATGACTATGAGGGTGGTCAGATATCTAAATTACATGATCTAATAATAAGACAATGCTAAATCGATTTTAAAATGATAATTTTAAACGATGCAATACACATATTTTACTGATTGATGTGATTAGGGATGTTTACGAGTTTGGTAAAACTTTATCGAAAAAATAAACCAAATCAAACTGATTAAATGTTCCTATGATGATTTGTAGTTGTTTGAATGATTTTGACCGGCACCTGGGGGTTGTATCGGTAGGGGTAACTTTTTCTATGAGCTAAAAAAAAACACTATATTAAATGACTACAGAACTTGTTGTTTGGTCATCAGAGATAGGATTAAAAGTTTGGGGGTTCTAAATTTAGTTAATAATCGTCAATCAATTTTGTTAGAAGCTCACAAAACATATATATTTAATTAATTTTCTAGTACAAGTATAGGGTCTACAAAAAAGCTATTAGATTCGTCTCAATCCATGAACCCCACCTAACGCGCCCTCTGTTGGGCATGTATATTTAATACATGCTAGACTTACGAATTTAAATATCACATTGCATAAATATCCCTAATGATGTTAGTTTCATTAATTAGTGAAGTAGAAAAATCTAATATGTTTTGAAATTCTAAATATGACTATATTATTGTAATTAAGTACATAGATGGATCCTACTAAAATAAGCATCTTAAACTTCAACTATATATTTTAAAATAATTTCTCCATTCCATATTAGTTGTCCCAAATTGCTAATCAATTTACGAAATCAAGATATAATTAATTAATTTTTTTATTTTAAAATTATAATTTTATTTTTTTTTGAAAGTGTAAATGTAACGACCTATTTCCGTCGTTATAGAAATGCCAACGGATGAAAATTGGGGCCGGAAAAACTTCTTTAGTAGTATTTGGATTTTCCCAACCTTATCCATATTCGAAGGAAATTGGAGTCACCAAAGTGTAGAGAAATCTGGTAGCAATCAGGTGAACTATTTATGACTTTGATTACATGAGTAGTTTGATAACTCGTTAAAGAATCCGTACGACTTTACAAAATTGAATTTGGGTGAGTAAAACTCCTAGAATCAAACTTAGCGTAAAATGTATTTTTTGAATGTCGTGGGTTAGAGGTGTGTTGTGGAATGGGGAATTGGAAATTCTTTAATTCGCTCACTGGTTCAGGAATGCCGCTTTGGCACAAGTTTTGCCTCTCTGGCGGGGCCGCTACAATGGTAAAAGGGGCGTTGTGGCGGGTGCGACAGAGATTGAAATCGTGGATAAAAGATGAGAGTTCACTAGTTCAAAGATGCCGCTTTGGCGGGTACTTATGTCGCTACGGCACCACCCCTACAACAAGGTGAGGGCCGTTGTGGTGGGCCAGACGCAAAATAATATCGTTAATAAACCTCTAAACGACCTTAGTTGACACTTTTCGACTTTTAGAGCTAAGGAACGACTCTCATGCGATTTCTACTCGTTTTTCACCATTCTTGAGGTTAAAGGTAAGGTTTTCACTCCTTGAATTAAACTTAGCGTAAAAGGTATTTTCTGAATGTCATGGGTTAGAGGTGTGTTGTGGGATGGGGAATTGGAAATTCTCTAATTTTCTCAATGTCTCACGCTTGGTGCCTACACCATGGACGTGGCAGACACCTAACGACCATTGCTGGCCTTGAGCGAACCCTTGGCCTGGCTTACTTAACTCAGAGGAAGACATAACTTAAGTTGACAATTTTTAAAAGAAATACTTTAAATAGTTACCTTATCCAAAATGTCACTTAAGTCTCATAGTTAAAACCTATGTCATATATCGCAGTAAGGCCACATGCGATATAAAGCAAGCTCGTAAAATAGTGTAAACACTTAGTGCATTAGAGAGAAAATAATAATAAACTCAACTGTACATATATATATATATATATATATATGAAAGTAATGAATTTCTTTGGGAGATTCTCTAACTGACAACCCTCATTGTGAGCCTAAGTGATGATACAATATTTTACCTCACGTTGCCAAGGACCATCGTAAACCTTGCCATCGGTATAGAACCTTACTTAACTTATTGGATCCACTAGTTTAACTTACGTGATCATCTAGGAAGTATGACCCGTCAATACCCATGATTGCTACATGGTTTTCATGAGGACTTGAGTTAATTATGAACTCTTATCCCCACATATGTGCTCAATACTACTCCCAAAATATACTTTAGCTCATACTTTTAAAATAACTTTCTTTCTTTGGATTGAGATAATTTCCTCAACACTTTAGCTTTACAAAAGCTCCTTTGGAATCAATGTTCCCCTTTCTTGTTCAAAACTCTTTTGGGAAGTCTTAGCTCCCACTTAACTTAAATATATAAACATTTATAAAATTTCTATGGAATACTTAGTTCCCTTATATCTTTTGAGAAATAACTCAACTTCTTATTCTTTGCTTAACTTGAAACTTTTGATCTTGATAAACTCTTTAGGGAATACTTAGCCCCCTTATACTTCTTTTAAAGAAAAGACTTCATTTTTTACTCTTTTTTTAACTAGAAACTTGAGCCTTAAAACAAAATTAAAACGTTTAAATAAGACTCTTGGATGCTTTAAGAAACTTTACTTTAACTTACTTCATTGCCTTATACTTAACTCCTTGACTTCTTTGACTTTGATCTTAACATTTCTTGAATTGGATTATGGATTCAAGGATCATGATCTCATGTTTATGGATGATTTCATGATGTTTAGATGTACCTTGGAGTGTTGGAATCAACTAGGATTTGTGAGTACATCACTTAGGAACTCGTACGAAAATATGGAGGAGAAATGAGAACTCCAGGTGACCCTGGCGGTCTGAGAGGCGCGGGGCGCCATAGCCTGACGGACAGAGGGTGTCCTCAGGCGCTCTAGCTGGCGCGGTGCGCCAGAGCCTGACAGACAGAGTCTGTCCTGAGGGGATCTGATAGGCGTGGTGCTCCAAGTCCTGTCAGACGGATTTTCAGACTTTTCTTCTCTGATTTTTAATTCTAAACCCCCAAAATTCCATGGATCTTTCCCCAAACACTTAGGATCACTAATATCCTGAATATTCAATAGTTTAGACTCGTAAAACAGCCCGAAAACACGAATCAAAACCACTAAAGGTACACTACGACTCTACCAATAATATTTCAACAATCATTCATCAAGAACTTCAAGATTTACCATTCAATCAATACAAAACTTATTGAATTAAACATATTGGTGTATGGGTGAACGAATCCAACACAGAAAGATCTCACATACCTCGATAGGCATCACCCCTAACGAATTCCACTAGCTAAACCTTAGCGTTCTTGAAGAATTCTTGATATTCCTCTTCTCTTCTCTTTTCTCCCAAGCCCTAAGCATTATCAACGTTTCTAAAACTGAATAGGGACTTGGTTTTACCCTTAATAAACACCTAAAATGAATTAGGAAATACTAGGGTAAAAAGACTACTTTACCCATACTAAAATCCGGATTGGACTTTCCTCTGTCCAAAAGCGCAAATTCAGAACGGAATATCTCCCTCATACAACATCAAAAATGCACAAACTCGGCGCATTAGAAAGATTTTACCAAGGGCTTTCCAACCATATAATGAACTCACCCCAACTCCTCTTGAGCTGGGAGTTATGGTCATTTTAAAATGACAAAAAACTTACTTTTTATACTTAGGATTTTTTTTAGATTTCCTTAATTACTTCCAAAAATGATTATTCTTGGTTTCTTAGCTTATTATTAGTTATTTCTGGTTACGAGATGTTACAATATCTCCCCGCTGGTAACATTCGTCCTCGAATGACAACTTTTTCATTAAGCTAAAGGTAGTAACACCATTTTAACACTTACCAACAAAAGAAAATAACAACCTGCTTACACATAGTCTAAAGTGCTAAAGGAGAATTTAGTACCTTGGTCTGCATTCTCTCCTGTTTCGAAGAGGTGCGGGTATCTCTTTTTCATATCCTCTTCAGCTTCCCAAGTTGCTTCTTCAACAAACTGATTCCTCCAAAGGACTTTGTCTGATGCAACTTCCTTTGTTCTCAACTTGCAAACTTGACGATCCAAAATTTGAACCGAAACCTCCTCATAGGACAAGTTATCCTTAATCCTAACATTCTCAGTTGGTACAATTAGTGAAGGATTGTCCAAGTATTTCTTTAACATAGACACATGGAATACCGGATGAACCACTTCTAACTCTTGTGGTAGATCCAACTCATAAGCCACATTGCCCAATCTCTTGGAGATTCTATACGGTCCAATATATCGGGGACTAAGTTTCCCCTTCTTACCAAACCTCATAACACCCTTCATGGGTGAGACTTTTGGGTACACCCAATCATCCACCGCAAACTCTAACGGCCTTCTCCTAATATCTGTGTAGGACTTTTGGCGACTCTATGCCGTTCTCAATCTATCTTGAATCACTTTCACCTTCTCCATAGCTTGTGAATTAGATATGGTCCTATCAACCCTGCTTCACCAACTTCGAATCACCCAATAGGATATCTGTATCTTCTCCCATAAAAGGCTTCATATGGAGCCATTTGGATGCTCGAATGGTAACTGTTGTTGTAAGCAAACTCTATGAGAGGTATGTGATCATCCCAATTCCCTTTGAAGTAGATCACACAAGCTCTCAACATATCCTCTAAGGTCTGAATAGTACACTCTGCTTGTCTATCTGTCTAAGGATGAAAAGCAGTGCTTAAGTTCACCTTTGAACCCAAACCTTTCTAAAAGATTTCCAGAACTGTGCAATAAATTGTGCAACTCTATCTGAAATAATGTAGATCGGAACTCCATGAAGTCTTACCACTTATTGAAGGTACAACTTAGAATAAGTCTCGGCCTAATAGGTAGTCTTTACCGGCAAGAAATGGGCTGACTTTGTCATTCTATTGACAATCACCTAAATAGAATAATGTTTCCTGCGATATCTTGGCAAGCCTGTGATGAATTCCATATTGATCATCTCCCACTTCTATTCCGTAAGTTCTATAGTCTAAGCCAAACCTCCAGGCCTTTGGTGCTCTACTTTCACTTGTTGGCAATTTGGGCACTTGGCAACAAACTCAACAATATCTTTCTTCATGCCTTCCCACCAATATACCTCTCTCAAATCACGGTACATCTTGGTGGAACCCAGATGAATGGAATATCTGTAGCAATGAGCCTCCTTTAGGAGCCTCTCTTGGATTTCAACCACCCTAGGTACACAGAATCTACCTTGGTACCTCAGTACACCATCTCCCCCTTGTTCAAAAGTCAATACTCTTTGCTTATGAACATTTCCCTTCAATTCAAGCAAAATGGGGTCTTGGTCTTGTTTCTCTTTCATTTCTAACACTAGTTATGATTCAATCCTATTAGTCACCATTATCCCCCCTTTTGTGGAATCGATAAGTTTGACTCCAGACATGCAAGTATGTGCACATCTTTATCTAACTCCCTCTATTCTTCCTCAACATGGCGGTACTTCCCCTGAATAACCTTCTTAATGCCTCAGAAACCACATTAGCCTTACCTGGGTGGTAAGAATACTCATATCATATTCCTTAAGTAATTCTAACCACCTCCTTTGTCTGAGACTTATATCTTTCTGAGTGAACACATATTGGAGACTTTTGTGGTACGCGAATATGTCAACATGAACACTACACAAGTAGTGGCTGTAACAACACTAAAAATGACTATGCTAAGTAATGCTTAATGTGTCTAGAATGCCTACGATTAGACCGGGTTCACACGGATTGATGCGCGTAGAACCAGACCTCTGAACCCTTGCAACATCCAAGCCAACCAACTTGGTGAGTTAGTTGAGCTAGGAAAGGTTGGGTCCAGCCATGTAGGGCTCTCGAATACGAAGATTTACTCGAAGGAGTCTTTACCAGACTTAAAAAGGGAAAATCTTAGGTTTGGAGGGTCTAGAGGTAAAATGGTCTTTTTCCAGGCTAAGGGTAGTATCGTAATTACCCTAAATATATAATTAATTATTTAATAAATAAGTTGGAGGGTCATTTTGGGGAGAGAGGGCCGAAAATTGGCTCTTGAAGTGAAGTCTTGCTCCACCCGGGTTCGAACCTAGGTGGAAGCAATGAATTAAATTTGTTTTTAATGTAAGTTGGTATATTAATGTAATTAATTTATATTTATTATTTATTAGCTGATTTAAAATAAAAGGAAATCAGATTTTAATATTTAAAAAAAAACTTATTTGACTAAGTCCTAAACTAGACTCCTAAGCCTAAGAAAACTCTCCTCTCTCACGCTCATCTCTCTCTCACGTCTCTATCACTCTCATTCACGTTCTCTCTGCTAAAATAACTTCAAAAACAGTAGGTAAACCAAAGTTCTTCACACTTGAAGAACTCACACGAAAATATAAGAAAAAAAAACAAACGTTAATCAATCACGTAGGCAAAGAGAAGGTTTTCCGTCGAGTGGGGTGTTGAACTTTTGGTGTTGGACGTGTGTTTGGAGAAGTTTTTGGGCAGCAACTTGAGGTTTGAACGTCAAAAAGGTATGGGTTTTCTTCTCTCTTGGTCCCTTTCCCAAGAGACCCCTTAAGGTTCATATTATTCATCCGAAAACTAGGATTGTTTTCCCTTTTGCATGCCCCTGTCACTAGCTCCCAATGAATCGTAGGTTGGGTATGATTGCTGGTAGATTTAGGTGTATGTTATATTTTCGTGATGAATATGATTATGTTTGTGTACTTGAAATCGTATGAAAGACAACCATGTATTCGAAATTATGTGCAAGTGTGTGCGTGTGCAAGGATGTTACAGTGAATGAAGTTCTCGGGTTAAGGCTCCAAATTTGATAATGTTTTAGTTGTCATTTTACGTGCATAAACCTATGTAAATCGTGATGTTCATTAAAATGAAAGTGTGGCTGATTTGAGTACAAATCTTTTGGCTAAACGAATCTATGAAAAATGCACCCCAAAAAGTGTTAAATGATCTATGAATTTCCCTAAGATTTCAAGTGAAAATGTTGGTGAAAATAAGCTTAAAAAATGACTAAATTTCCAGCAAACTTACAAGTTTTTTTTAGGCTAAATAATGATGAATAAATCTGGAAATTTATTTGAGTGTAAAGGGATGAGGCCACCGGGATTCGAACTTGTGACCTCACTCGCGAATCTGCCTTAAAAACGTGAAAAAAGAATGGGGGTAGGGGAACTCGATCTCGAGTACTGTCTGTAAGGTGAAGTACAAATAAAAACAATTAAGAAATGAGAGGAGTGGGGTTCGAACCCACAACCTCTCAATCATAAGTTAAGGAAGGCGAATTAAAAAGAAAAGTGAGGCATGGGAATCGAACCCACGGCCTCTAGGCGAAAAGGGGAGAAATAAAAAAAATAAAGTGAGGTTGTTGGGGTTCGATCCCACAACCTCACTGCCAACGCTGAAATAGTCAACATTTAAAAGAAATTAAAATAAGGAGGCTGTGGGGGTTCGACCCCATAACCTCTCAGTCCCAAACGAGTAAAAGAAAAATAAAGGGAGGCTGTGGGGGTTTGATCCCACAACCTCATGGTTAATGCGAAATAGACAAGGAAAATAAATAGGAAAATAAAAGGGGGCTGTGGAGGTTCGGACCCACAACCCCTCGGCCAAGGGAGAGAGTTTCTAAATAACAGGAACTAAAAAGAAACGTTGATGTTGGGGCTCGATCTAGGGTCCCAATGTCATGTGGACCAAAAATAAAATAAATGAAAAATGTAAAGTGTTGTCCAAGGGATTTGAAATCGGGTTTCCTTGCCCAAATTCCGTATTGATACTGCCACCTAATTAGATCAAAATCGAGATCTTGGCATATATACAAGATGCATAAGTCTTGTACTACATAATCTTAGGAAGATATGAGTCACTAAATGAACTATGAACGAAGCCTCATGGCTTGTATATATAGACCCATAAGTCTAGCATACATTTAAAAATAAGTGAACCTAAGATGTATGTAATGAAATGATGTAACCTTAGAAGGGTTAAGTTCGAGTGTAAGACACCTTAAATGGCCAAGTGCGTTGGCATACGATGAAATGATTATTATGTAATGAAATGATGAAACCCTAGAAGGGTTAAGTAAGAGTGTGAAACACACAAATGTCCAAGTGCATTGGCATATGATGAAATGAACATTCACGTAAAAAGGGGTGAGTAATTATGAAGAGCAAATGTGCTAATGCTAATGAATGTGGTGACAACATGATATGAGGCTAATGTAAAAGATGAGAACAATCTCAAATGAGCCTAAGTAAATGTTACCAAAATGTACTCACCTATGAGAGTGTAAAGTTAATGAAGAGACCAGTCTCTATGAACACTCTAATGAAAGTATAGTCTCTATGAACACTCTAATGAAAGTATTGAGATTAACACACTTAATACTAATGATGAGATGAGAAATCATTTATTGAGCTATGATGTCCTCATACTAGAAGCCAGCTTCCATGACGTATGAGTTGAATGTAATGGAATTTTATACTGAGCACCGATAGACTAGCTATGAGCGGTGATGCCTTCTTTCGGGAGGGGCGAAGGTTCACGTAACTCTCATGAGATGAGACTGTCCGGCATGCCGGGTATGGGTCTCCTTATATCTCCTAGTCTTCGAACCTATACTGCCAATATAGGGATCTGGCGGGGTTCAATTCCATGTACGCTAGCATGTTTTGGGTCACTTTGGCCGGTGATTCCACCTCTTTTCGGTGTGGGGAGACACTGGATTTCATGATTCTCACATGATCTATGTCGGTTAAAGTTAAAGTTCCCTATGAATGAATGAGGCCAGCCTCAAATGATGCACATAATGAAATGAACGATACCAAAGGTATTAGGATAGGATGATCAAGAGGTGAGCTAGACTCAAGTAATGACACTAGGTTATTCTTGATCATTGCACAGCAAACCCGATGAGAGTCTTAAACTACATCCTAGGTATAGCTGGTGCTTACACTAGCTTATGAATGAATGAAATGAAGTACGTATGAATGAATGAAGCAGACTCTGTGTTTGCTAAGGAAGACTCCCTAGTTGAGGTCCCATATGTTGAGCCCTCATTTTGGGAAGTCTTAATGTCAAGTCCATGATTCCAAGGTCTCATGGAATATGAATGAATGATATGAAAGATGTTATGTGCTATATGCAATATGATATGTGCTATGTGTAAGATGTTATGTACTGTGTGCAATATGATAAGTATGATGATGCATGTTACTCTCATGGCATGACTTTCCTAATCCAAATTTGGAAAGCTCACTAACTTTCCTAATCCAAATATGGAAAGCTCACTGACTTTCCTAATCCAAATTTGGAAAGTTCACTAACTTTCCTAATCTCAATTTGGCAAGTCCACTGACTTGACTTTCCATAATCATGTTGTTAGGAAAGAGCTATTCTTACTCATGCATGTCCTTGGTGTGTGCTTGCATATACCCATACTTAGTACAAGTGTGTACTAATCCCATACAACTCTATATTTTAAGGTGCAGGCACAGGTGGACGCTAGAGCTTACAGGTTGACGTTGCAGCTATTCGGACATGGAGCTTTCATCCAGACTTGGTAGGCCCTCATGCTTTCGAGGATGTCTACCATTACTATCTAGCTTAGATGTAGGCTTTAGCTAGTGGAGTATGTTCTACTGGTGTTTCTTTCCGTTTTTATTTCAGACATTGTATTGGTGCCATTTTGACAATTATACATTTAATGCAGTATTGAACTATTTCTTTCTGTTGATAATCTTAATGTTAGATGGTTGATTGTGAACATTATGAATGTAAGTAGAATGACCTTTCTGCAAGATAAGGAATAAAAAGTTTCAAATTTTCCGCTAAAATTAATCTAGATAAAGTAAGAATGACGTAGTAGGCTTGTCTGCGACCTCTGAGAGGTCAACGACGCCGGTCTCGTCTGGGGTCTAAATTCCAGTCGTGACAGTGGCGCCATATCTTCAAAGCAAAAACTACTGCAGCCAATTCTAAGTTATGAGTTGGATAATTCTTCTGATGAACCTTCAATTGTCTGGAGGCATAAGCTATAACCTTGCCATCCTGCATCAACACACAACCCAAGCCAACTCTTGATGCATCACAATACACCACAAAGCCTTGAGTACCTTTCGGTAAATTTAAAATCGAAGCAGTAGTCAACCTCTTTTTCAACTCCTGAAAGCTTTTCTCACAAGCCTCAGACAATTGAAACTTAACTGTCTTATGAGTTAGCTTGGTCAAAGGAGACGTGATAGATGAGAAACCTTCTACAAACCTCTTAGAATAGCCAGCCAAACCTAAGAAACTCCTTATATCTGTTGGAGATGTGGGTCTAGGCCAAATCTGAACTGCTTCTATCTTTTGGGTATTAACTCTAATTCCATCACCGGAAACAATGTGGCCCAAGACTGCCACAGACTTATGCCAAACTCACACTTGGAGAACTTGGCATATAGCTCCTTATCTTTCAAAGTCTGTAGAACAATCCTGAGGTGATTAGCATGATCTTCTTTATTCTTTGAATAAATCAGTATGTCATCAATAAAGACGATGAGAAACAGATCTAAATAAGGTTTGAAGACTCTGTTCATAATATTTATGAATGTTGCAGGTGCATTTGTAAAACCAAAGGACATAACTAAAAACTCATAATGCCCGTATCTGGAACTAAAGGTTGTCTTTGGAATGTCATGTTCTCTAACTTTCAACTGATGATAGCCTGATTTGAGATCAATTTTTGAGAAGCAAAAAGCACTTCAAACCTGGTCGAAAAGATCATCTATCCTTGGAAGAGGATACTTGTTCTTAATGGTCACCTTATTCAATTGGCGATAGTCTATACACATCCTAAGGGATCATCCTTCTTTCTCACAAATAAGACCCGAGCGCCCCAAGGTGAGACACTTGGTCGAATGAAGCCTTTATCAAACAAATCTTTCAATTGTTCTTTTAGCTCTTTTAACTCTTCTGGTGCCATTATGTATGGCGGAATAAGATAGGACGAGTATCTAGAATGATGTCTATGCCGAAGTCTATCTCTCTCAGGAGGGACTCCGGGTAGATCATCAGGAAAAACTTTTGGAAACTCACTGACTATTGGAACTGACTGAAGGAAAGGTACCTCAACGCTTGAGTCATTAACTCAGATTAAGTAATAGATACACCCCTTCAAAACTAACTTCCTCGACTTAAGGTACGAAATGAAATGACCCTTAGGCACTGCTGAACTACTACTCCACTCTATGACTGGCTCATTAGGAATTTGAAACTTGACAACTCGAGTTCTAAAATCTATTGACGCATAACAGGCATGAAGTCAGTCCATACCTAGAATGACATCAAAATCTACCATGTCTAACTCTACTAGATCAGCCATGGTATTCTTGTGATTGATGGAAATTGGACAATCACGATAGACTCTTTCTGTTAGAATAGACTCCCAACGAGTGTAGAAACACAGAAGGGTTCACAAAGTTTTTCAGGAAGAATCTCAAACTGGCTTGCAACATAAGAAGTTACAAGGGATAAACTTTCTCCTGGGTCTAACAAAGCATAAACATCAAAAGTAAAGACTTTGATCATACCCATGACAACATTTGGAGAGTTATCTTGCTCTTAGTGGCTAGTGATTACATAGAGACGGTTTGCCCCTTCGCCAGTACCAGAAGTGGCTCCTCTAGGTGCAGCCCTGTCTAGTGGAACAACTGATAAAGATTAATTTCTATTGCCCGGATTTCCACCACCTTGCTTATTCTTAGGGCACTCTCTCATGAAGTGACCCTCTTGACCACACTTGAAGCAACATGTCTGTCCATCATGATATTTACCGGGGTGGATTCTACCACACCTACCACATGCAGGAGCCCAACTACCTCCTTGTGCCACACTACCTTGGGACTGGGCTGGTCTAGCCTTGAAGTTATGCAAATTCTGGCCATTATATTCACTTCTGTTTCTGGGCGCAGGTGCATTAGCAGATGATAGTGCATGCCCCTTCTTTTTTTTAAATTGTGGTCGATTTGAACCACCCTTTTGTTGACCAGACACATTTCCAGTCTTAATTTTCTTACTCATTTACTCCTCTTTATCCCTCAACTTATCCTTTTTAACTTGTTTCACATAAACCATTAACCTCGAAATGTCCATGTCCCCAATCAACACTGCAACCCTACCTTTTTTGCTTGAAGCTCGACCCAAGACAGAAACAAACAATCTCATTCGGCTTCTCATATCTTTAACCATCTTTTGAGCATAGCAAGACAGTTGGGTGAACATCAACCCATACTCATGAACACTCAAGGGATCTGTTTCAGAGTAAGGAACTCTCGTACCCTTGCTTCATTTAGTTCCCGAGGAAAGAAACACCCCAAGAAAGATTCTTCAAAGAAAGCCAAACTTGGATGTGGTGCATCATCATCTCTGCCTCCTTCCATTGATCTTACCAAGTCCTTGATACACTCTTGAGTTGATATGCAACCAACTCTACTCTCTCAACACCAACAACATGCATTACATCAAATACCTTCTTTAACTCTTCTACAAAGTTTTTCCGATCCTCAGTGGTGCTTGAACAGTGAAGCTTGCGGGATTCATCCTCAAGAATTCTTGAACCCTTGAAGTATCAGCCCCTTATTGTCGAGCTCCTCTTTGTTGCCCGACTTGGTTGGTCACAACTTGACTCAACATCCGGATAGCCTCACGGAACTCAGCATTAGTAACCTCCCCTTGAGGTTGTACATCTGGAGCATTGGGTAACTCCTGTTTTGAGCTTCTACATTTTTCTTAGCTGGACGACCTCTTGATGCTCTTCATGGAGGCATTACTATCTGAAACACGCGCACGTACAAATTAGAGAGAGACTTTTAGAGATGAACTCTAACGCACAAAAAGGGATATGAAAGAAGTGAGATATTTCCTAAATGTTGTAGCCTTCTAATCATAGATGCGGTGCACTTCACACCGATTACTAAGACTCTATAGACACGACTTCATAGAATCAGTAGGACTCGTGAACCTTGTGCTCTGATACTAAGTTTGTCACACCCAGAGCTTACACCCTGGACGTGGTCGGCACCCAACGACCATTGCTGGCCTTGTGTGAACCCTGGGCCTGGCTTATTTAACTCAAAGAAAGACTTAACTGAACTCAATTCGGAAGTAAGAACATTCTTAAAAGAAATACTTTATATAGTTACCTTGGCCAAAATGGCACTTAAGTCTCAAAGTTAAAACATATGACATATAAGATAAAAAGAGACTAAAACTGAACTGTCTGACTATCTATCTGTCTATGAAGCCTCTACTACTAACAAGATGAATGTTGGGACAAACCCCACAACATTATATAAAGAAAGTAGAAACGAAAAGACATTAAAGAGTCCTCCAGAATGCAAGGAGGCTCAACACTGACTTTGGAGCTCAAACTTTATCAACGAAAGGCAGTGTGCTGATCCTGGTTACCTACGCCTACATCATAAGATGATGCAATCCAACTTACATCAATACATTGAATATACAGGTATGCGAGTTGGAATGCTAAACACAACTAGCTTGGAAAAAGTAGGAATGAACTTACTTTGACTCTGATCAACTCATGAAATAACAACACAATATAAAGCAATAAGGATACATGAGATATAAGCAAGCTCGTAAAATAGTATAAACACTTAGTTCATTAAAGATAAAACAATAATAAACTCAACTTTACACACACACACACACACACACACACACACACACATATATATATATATATATATTAAAGTAATATAATTTTTTAGGGAGATTCTCTAACCGACAACCATCATTGTGAGCTTAAGTGATGTTACAACATTTTACCTCACGTTGCCAAGGACCATCGTAAACCTTGGCATCGGTATAGAACCTTACTTAACTTAGTGGATCCACTAGTTTAACTTACGTGATCATCTAGGAAGTATGACCCGTTAATGCCCATGATGGCGACATGGTTTACATGAGGACTTGAGTTAATTATGAACTCTTATCCCCACATCAGTGCTCAATACTACTCCCAAAATATACTTTAGCTCATACTTTTAAAATAACTTTCTTTCTTTGGGTTGAGATAATTTCCTCAACACTTTAGCTTTACAAATGCTCCTTTGGAATCAATGTTCCCCTTTCTTGTTCAAAACTCTTTTGGGAAGTCTTAGCTCCCACTTAACTTAAATATATAAATATTTATAAACTTTCTATAGAATACTTAGTTCCCTTATATCTTTTGAGAAGTAACTCAACTCCTTATTCTTTGCCTAACTTGAAACTTTTGATCTTGATAAACTCTTTAGGGAATACTTAGTCCCCTTATACTTCTTTTAAAGAAAAGAATTCATTTTGTACTCTTTCTTTAACTCGAAACTTGAGCCTTGAAATGAAATTAAAACGTTTAAATAAGACTCTTGGATGCTTTAAGAAATTTTACTTTAACTTACTTCATTGCTTTAGACTTAACTCCTTGACTTCTTTGACTTTGATCTTAACATTCCTTGAATTGGATTATGGATTCAAGGATCATAATCTCATATTTATGGATGATTTCATGATGTTTAGATGTACCTTGGAGTGTTTGAATCAACTAGGATTTGTAGGTACATCACTTAGCAACTCGTACGAAAAGATGAGGGAGAAATGGGAACTCTGGGTGACCCTGACGCTCTGAGAGCCAGAGCCTGACGGACATAGGTTGTCCTCAGGCGCTCTGGCTGGCGCGGCGTGCCAAAGCCTGACGGACAGAGTCTATCCCGAGGGGCTCTGGTAGGCGCGGCGCCCTAGGGCCTATCAGACGGGTTTTCCGAGTTTTCTTCTCTGATTTTCAATTCTAAACCCCCCAAACTTCTATAAATCTTTCCCCAAACACTTAGGATCACTAATATCCTCAATAATCAATAATTTAAACTTGTAAAATAGCCCAGAAACACGAATCAAAACCACTAAAGGTACACTACGACTCTACCAACAAGATTTCAACAATCGTTCATCAAGAAATTCAATATTTACCAATCAATCAACACAAAACTTGCTGAATTAAACATATTGGTGTGTGGGTGAACAAACCCAACACCAAAAGATTTCACATACATCGATAGGGATCACCTCTGACGAATTCCACTAGCGAAACCTTAGCGTTCTTGAAGAATTCTTGTTCTTCCTCTTCTCTTATCTTTTCTTCCAAGCCCTAAGCGTTCTCAACTTTTCTAAAATTGAATTGGGACTTGGTTTTACCCTTAATAAACCCCTAAAACGAATTAAGAAATACTAGGTCAAAAGACTACTTTACCCTTACTAAAATTTGAATTGGACTTTCCTCTGTCTAACAGCCCAATTTCCGAAAGATATATCTCCCTCATACGACATCAAAAATGTGCAAACTCGACACCGTTGGAGGAATCTTCCCAAGGGATTTCCAACCATATAATGAACTCACCCTAAATCTTCTTCAATTCGGAGTTATGGCCGTTTGAAAATGACCAAAACCTCACCTTTTATACTTTGAAAATTTTCCAGATTTCCCTATTTAGTTCCAAAAATGATTATTATTAGTTTCTTAGCTTATTATTAGTTATTTCTAGTTACGAGATGTTACACAATGGTTTAGAAATGCCGCTTTGGTGTGCGTTTTGTCGCTCTAGTGGGGCATCTACAACGGGAAAGGGGACGGTGCGGGGTGTGCGACGGGGGTTGAAATCAAGGATAAAAGATTAGAGTTCAATGGTTCAAAGGTGATGCTTTGGCGGTACTTATGTCGCTCTGGCGGCTCCGCTACAAAGAGGTCTGTTACAGCGAGGTGAGGGCAGTTGTGGCGTGCTACACGTGACCTACTGTCGTAAATAAACCCTAAACGACTTTATTTTGCACTTTTTGACTTTTAGAACTAAGGAACGACTCTCAAGTGATTTCTACTCGTTTCCATTCTTGAGGTTAAAGGTAAGCTTTTTACTCCCCAAATCCATTTTTTGATCCGTAGAACGTAATAGAATGGGTTAATAATGACGGGGAAGTGATTTGTTATGAATTCTATGGTGGAAAGAACCCTAGATTAGTTAGTTGGATCATGGGTTTGATCTAAGATTCATAGAGTTGTTATAGTTTTGGGTAATTAGTAATTGTTTGTTGATTCCCGTATTATTGTGATTGTTTGTAAACCAAGAACAAGCAAAACAAATCTGGAAAGGGAATGATCAAGTTTCTTAGAGTTTCATATTTTTTTCGGGGTATGTGATGGTTGTGATTCTATGTTTGTGTGATGTATGCACGTTCTTGTTTCATTGTGATACTTGTATGTGTATGAATGTTGCAATATTGATCAGACTTGTTGTAAATGAGATAGATGAATCATGTAGCCATGAAATCATGTTGTAAATGTATGATCTTGATGATATACTTGTGATTGTTATTGTGGTGTGTGAATAGGCATTAGATTGTCACGTTCCGGCAAGCTAACTGGGATGGGGTTGCCACGTTTTGGCACAACTATGGGATCGGATTTTCATGTTCCGATAAGCTAACTGGGATCGGGTTGCGATGTTCAGGCACAAATATGGGATCAGATTGCCACGTACCGGTAAGTTAATTGTTTGCGTTTGTGTTCGGTGAGAGGACCAATGATGTGATGATAAATGTGAAATGTATTGTTGACTCTTCATGTTGATGATGTTGTAAATTTTGATATATATGCATGTGATTATATTGTTGTTTGAATTGTTTATGTTACACTAGTGGTCGGATAGCCGCGTGATCCTACCAGTACACTGTGGTTGTGTACTAATATTACACTTGCTCTAATTTTTATTGAGTACAGGCATCTTCACGCGACAATTGACATACCTTGTTTAGATGATCAGAGATCGTTGCTCGAATTCAGTGATGAGCCAATTCTACCATGGAATTCTCTTTCAACTATATCCACCATTTCCGGATTTAGACATTTTTTCTACATATTTGAATAGTTCTTTAGTTTAGGGGTGTATCCCTCCTTGTTTGTATTTATGGATCTTGTTAGATATTTTGGTACATTGACTTTCAGATTCTAGATACTAAAATTCCGCATTTGTTTAGTCAATTAACTTACTTCCGTAACTTAATTGTCTTAGTTTAGGTTTAGTTGCTTAGTTTGGGTTGTAGTAGTGGTTCTCCCACCGGAAGGTTAGTGTGGGTGTCAATCACGACGGTTTGCGTCGTGACAGTAAATAAGTTTGTAGAATGACGTAAATGAATTAATTAAATTATCCTTTTTTTATTTAAAATTTCTTAGGGGGTGTATAAGGAAAAGTTGACAACTAATTTGGGATGGAAAAATAAAAAATTTGATATTTGATATTTGATATTTTTATACAGTTGATATTTTAAGAATTTATGATGTTAAAATTTTGAGGTAGAGAAGCGTTGATTTTCCGGAACTTGATATTCTTGCCTAGTAATATGATCTGAAATTAATTGTATTTTGAATAATTACAATTTTGTGTTCTAATATCTTCAATTCGACAAGAAAATAGAGAAGAATTTGCACGCAAATAAATATAGTTTGGATGATGGAAACATAACAAGTATTTAACTAACAAATAAAGGATTCTCACTATAAAATAATTTTAGACTCACAACCTATCTAACAAAAATAAGAAGAAAATAAAACAAAACAACAGACCTGGACTCTTAAACACTCTTCTACCAAACAAATAAATTATTTTTAAAAATACTTCAAATAAACAAATTAGACACCTATCTTACAAAGCATATCCACATATTTTGTTTCTCTAATTAAACCTTCAAGTTCAAGTCCAAATCAATTTGTTCTTCCGTTATGTTAACTAACTCATTTGCATTTGATGAAATGGGAACATCCAATTCAATTGTGTGGTACAATAAACAATAGCCTCATTTTAACTTTCAATTATGTACCTTCTTTCCATTTGTTGCCTATCTATTATTGGTGTTATACCCCTTCTAATCAGTACAAACATGTTTTTTCGTGTCATTTGTTGTCTATCGATTTGTAGTGCTTTGTCCCTACTAATTGGTGGTTATGATTTGAAGATGGATAAGTAGTTTGTATATGATTTATGAATTCGAAATGAGTATGAAATATTTCATGACATACGGGGCAAAAAAAGTAGGATAGGAGAAGGTCTTAAAATGGAGAAAAGTTAACATTAGGCATTTTGAAGTATAAATGAAACTTTTTTCTCTAAAGGAAGAAATGGTAAAGAAAAGTATCAACTATGCAATATAATTATATGAAATGTAAGGAACATTATAGGCGGTTCATTGGTATGATCTCCTCTTGATTTATGCGTCTTTCAATTTTATAATGGTAAGTTCCATAGTTTGTTGCAGTAAGTGACATCTTTGATACCAAATAAATTTGGAAATCTAGTTAACTTTCTCCTTTTCATTTATATGTTTTCCATTTTTGAAGTGGTAAATTCAAAATAATGTTATAGTAAGTGACAAAACTTTGCTAACAATTTAAATTGAAAACATGATTATTTTTTCCCCTAATTCATCTTCTATATTCAAAGAAAATACCCGTTCTGATTATTTGTCATTAGTTAATTACAACAATTTGATTTCTTTTTTATTTTGACTATTTTTATGTTGATATTATTTGCACTATACATTATAGGTCCTAATAAATTCAAAAATTATTTATATGCTAATATAATAATTATTTATTCAGAAAACAATGTTGATGATAAAGTTGAAGATGATACAATACATTTAGAACCAGTTGCACGTAAAGAAACACTTATAACATTTAGAACTCTTCCCAATTTTATGGTGCAATTCTAAAAGACAACAATGAAACATTTGGATACAATAAGAAAAGTTTGAGATAAACTTCAACTAGATTTAAATTTTGATAAAAAAAATAGAACAGAAAGAATCACATTTCACTAAATTGTCTTACATATATTTGTATTTTAAAGGAAAAATTAATTTATAATATTAATTGAACCATATATTTATATAGGGTCTTCTAAAAATATATTATCTTATCAAAATATGTGTTCTTTTCATTGTCCCAAGTTAGGTCGAAGGAAATTATTATTGTAGGGAGAGTTATAATTATCCAATTTTTCGCTTAGTGAAATTTTAATGTATTTTATAGTGAATGTAGTTATAAATTAAGAAGTAATGATGTGAAACTATTTTAATGTTCTTACATGTGATTTATTTGAACTCTCATCTTATTTTTTAGATTATGATTTTTTAACTGATTGAATCACTACTAAATCGGTCATGATCTAACAGAAATGAAAGGCGTCACACAATGTAGTTCATAGTAATATGAATTTATCAGTGAACAAATATCCATAAAATTCGAAATGAAATAGACCAAAAATAGAATAATAGACTCTAACCATAAATTAATCTTAGACACACACCGTATCTAACCAAAATAAGAATAAAATAAAACAAAAACAAAAAACTTAGACTCTTAGACACCCTTCTATCAGAAAAACAAATATGAAATAAAATTTTAACAAAAACATCAAACAGATATAACTTTTAGACACCCATCTTACAAAGAAGATCCACATACTTTTTTCTCTAATTAAAGCCTCAATTTCAAATCCAAATCAGTTTGTTCTTCATCTATGTTAACTAACTCATCTGCATTTGATGAAATAGGAACATCCAATTGATCGATTAGTGGTGTGGTACGATCGACAATAGCCTCCCTTGAACTTTCAACCCTGTTCCTTCTTTCCATTTGTTCTCTATCCATTATTGGTGTTGTACCCCTTCTGATCGGTACAAACCAATTTCTTCGTGCCATAAGTTGTCTATCAATTGGTAGTACTCTGCCCCTACTAATCATTGGGTGGTTAAGAATTGAAGAAGGTGTTGGTATGATAACAATGTTATCGTTTCTTTCTGGTCTAACATTTTGTGGGGCCGCAGATTGAGTTGATGGGAGATTTCCTGGTAAAAAAGTACCAGATGCATATAAAGAAGAATGTAGAATGATGTCTTGCTCATTTGATAATGGATGGGTAATTGTATATGATTTACGAATTCGGAATAAGTATGAAACATTCCATTGCATACGGGGCAAAAAAGTAGGATAGGAGAAGGTCCTAAAAATGGTGAAAAGTTAGCGTTATGCATATTTGATGATATTTTTTTTCCTCTAAAGCAAGAAATGATAAAGAGAAATACAAACTACGCAATATAATTCAATGAAATGTAAGGAACGTTTATAGGAACTTCATTTATGTGTCTTCCAATTTTGCAATGGTAAGTTCCAGATATTGTTGCAATAAGTGACAACTTTGCTACCAAATTTATTTGGAAATCTAGTTAATTTTCTCCCTTATTTTATATGTTTTCCATTTTTGAAGTTGGAAACCAAATCTTGTTAATTTTCTCCCTACTTTATATGTTTTCTATTTTTGAAGTGGTAAATTCAAAATCATTTTGCAGTAAGTGATAAAACTTTGCTAACAATTTAAACTGGAAACATAGTTATTTTCCCCATAATTCATCATCTATATTCTAAGAAAATACCCCTTTTTTTTTTTTTTTCTTTAGTTAATTACAGAAATTTGATTTCTTTTTTTTACTTTTGACTATTATTATATTGTAATAATTTGTAATGCATAGAATAGATCCTGATAAATTCAAAAATTATTTATATGTTAATATAATAATTATTTATTAAACATATTATGTGGAACTTTTTGTAATGTAGATTTGTCGAAAGTTTATTATTTTAACATATATATTTTGTAATAATTGATAAGTATATAGTAATACGCGTGCAAGAAAAATAGTTTTTGAAAACAAAAAAAATTAAGAATATTTGTTTTTCAACAGAAAAAGTATACACTGTTAAAGTAATGTATTTATATATCATTTGAACTAAATCTCACTAAATCAAGTATACAAAATTTTATAGGTTTCACATTTGCGAGATGTGTTACTATTTATTACTTTAAACATAAAAAGCCGAGAATAGTGTTTATTTTTAATAGATAAAATGTGCATCATAAAGCAACATCTCTAAAGTGAGTTTAAGGGTTTAAGTATAAGTACACAACTTAACTTAGCTACGGTCTTATTCCCTCAAATTCATAAACAAAGGTTTAGATTAAAAGGATAGGTGCAGAGACTAAATGAAATTTATTTTAACAAATGGAGTTAAATGCGTCGGTAGAGGTCTCTTTACATCGAAACGTCAGAAATATAATTGACAAATTGTAATACGCTAATTCAAAATTAAAAATTTTCTTCTCATTCTTCCATAAAACTCTCAATTTTTAATTGATCTTGTCAAGAATTTTACAAATTCTATATGAACTTGTCGATCTTATCGAGACATTCCAAAATCTAGGAAAGTGAGGTGAGGTATGAACGATACAAAGTGATGAAATTGTTGTTAGTAAAAATATTGATTTTGTGAATCTCAAATCAGTCATTGCAACTGAATTATAGATTGATAAAATGAAGGAAAAGTTTGTAAATTAGAAACACCGTTGAGGTGAAGAAACAAGAGCCTGAATTATTAATGTATATGGCATGCATTGATACAACATACAAAAAGGTTGAACGGATACATAGATTTGATGGATACGTGTCTATGCGGCAATTCTATGTATCATGTACATTTAGTATAATTTCGAATTGACTCATGCCTAAAAAATAGTGCATGATATATTACTATTTATGTATCTTATTTTGTTTGAGAAAAGTTATATTTTATATATATAACAAAAAAAAACAGTATACATGTAGAAATTTTTGGGGTGTTACATTTTTATTTTTGTTAAATTTTATTTTATATATTTTGGTTTTAAATAAATATTATGCATAGCTAAATAAAACATAAATTAAAAATTGATATAATATTAACATGACGACTTAAATATAATTAAAAATATCAAATATAAAGTAGCGCCAATATACATAAAATAAAATTAAATAATTATTATATATAAATAAATTTCTTTACCATTTATGTGAGGGGGGTTGAAATCGAAAATAAAAGATGAGATTTCACTGGTTCAAAGGTGCCGCTTTGGTGGTACTTGTGTCGCTCTGGTGCTGCCGCTACGACGAGGTCCACTACAGCGAGGTGATAGTCATTGTGGCTGGCCAAACGCGACATAATGTTGTTAATAAACCCCTAAATGTCTTTATTTGATACTTTTCGACTTTTAGAGTTAAGGAACGATTCCCAAGCGATTTCTACTCATTTTTCACCATTCTTGAGGTTAAAAGTAAGCTTTTTACTCTCTGAATCGATTTTTTGATCTGTAGAACATAATAGAATGGGTTAATAATGATGTGGAAGTGATTTGTTATGAATCCTATGGTGGAAACAACCCTAGATTGGTTAGTTGGGATCATGGGTTTGATCTTGGATTCATAGAGTTGTTATAGTTTCGGGTAATCAGTAATTGTTTATTGATTCCCGTATTATTGAGATTGTTTGTAGACCAAGAACAAGCTAAACAAATCCGAAAAGGGAAGGATCAAGTTTCTTATAGTTTCAAGCTTTTTTCGGGGTAGGTGATGGTTGTGATTATATATTTGTGTGATGTATGCATGTTCTTGCTTCATTGTGATACTTGTATGTATATGAATGTTGCAACATTGATCACACTTGTTGTAAATGAGATAGATGAATCATGTAGCCATGAAATCATATGGTAAATGTATGATCTTGATGATATACTTGTGATTGTTATTATGGTGTGTGAATAGGGATTAGATTGTCACGTTCCGGCAAGCTAACTGGGACGGGGTTACCACGTTTTGGCACAACTATGGGATTGGATTTTCACGTTCCGATAAGCTAACTGGGATCGGGTTGCCACGTTCAGGCACAAATATGGGATCGGATTGCCACGTACCGGTAAGTTAATTGTTTGCGTTTGTGTTCGGTGAGAGGACCAATGATGTGATGATAGATGTGAAATGTATTGTTGACTCTTCATGTTGATGATGTTGTAAATGTTGATATATATGCATGTGATTATATTGTTGTTTGACTTGTTTATGTTACACTAGTGGTCGGATAGCCGCGTGATCCTACCAGTACACTGTGGTTGCGCGACTATTGACATACCATGTTTAGATGATCAGAGATCGTTGCTCGAATTCAGTGATGAGCCAATTCTTCCATTCTTTCCATGGAATTCTCTTTCAACTATGTCCACCGTTTCCGGATTTAGACATTTTTTCTACATAGTTGAATAGTTCTTCAGTTTAGGGGTGTATCCCTCCTTGTTTGTATTTATGGATCTTGATAGATATTTTGGTACATTGACTTTCATATTCTAGATACTAAAATTCCGCATTTGTTTAGTCAATTAACTTGCTTCCGTAACTTAATTGTCTTAGTTTAGGTTTAGTTGCTTAGTTTGGGTTGTAGTAGTGGTTCTCCCACAGAAAGGTTAGTGTGGGTGTCAATCACGACGGTCTGCGTCGTGATAGTAAACAAGTTTGTAGAATGACGTAAATGAATTAATTAAATTATCCTTTTTTATTTAAAATTTCTTAGGGGGTATAAGGAAAAGTTGACAACTAATTTGGGATGGACAAATAAAAAATTTGATATTTGATATTTGTTATTTTTATACAGTTGGTATTTTAAGAATTTATGATGTTAAAATTTTGAGGTAGAGAAGCGTTGATTTTTCGGAACTTGATATTCTTGCCTAGTAATAGGATCTGAAATTAATTGTATTTTGAATAATTACAATTTTGTGTTCTAATATCTTCAATTCGACAAGAAAATAGAGAAGAATTTGCACGCAAATAAATATAGTTTGGATGATGGAAGCATAACAAGTATTTAATTAAAAAATAAAGGATTCTCACTATAAAATAATTTTAGACTCACAACCTATCTAACAAAAATAAGAAGAAAATAAAACAAAACAACAGACTTGGACTCTTAAACACTCTGCTACCAAACAAATAAATATTTTTTAAAAATACTTCAATAAACAAATTAGACACCTGTCTTACAAAGCATATCCACATATTTTTTTATCTAATTAAAGCTTCAAGTTCAAGTCCAAATCAATTTGTTCTTCCGTTATGTTAACTAACTCATTTGCATTTGATGAAATGGGAACATCCAATTCAATTGTGTGGTACAATCAACAATAGCCTCATTTGAACTTTCAATTATGTTCCTTCTTTCCATTTGTTGCCTATCCATTATTGGTGTTATACCCCTTCTAATCAGTAACAAACGTGTTTCTTCGTGTCATTTGTTGTCTATCGATTTGTAGTGCTCTGTCCCTACTAATTGATGGTTATGATTTGAAGATGGATAAGTATTTTGTATATGATTTATGAATTCGAAATGAGTATGAAATATTTCATGACATACGGAGCAAAAAAGTAGGATAGGAGAAGGTCTTAAAATGGAGAAAAGTTAACATTAGGCATTTTGAAGTATAAATGAAACTTTTTTCTCTAACGGAAGAAATGGTAAAGAAAAGTATCAACTATGCAATATAATTATATGAAATGTAAGGAACATTTATAGGCGGTTCATTGGTATGATCTCCTCTTCATTTATGTGTCTTTCAATTTTGTAATGGTAAGTTCCATAGATTGTTGCAGTAAGTGACATCTTTGATACCAAATAAATTTGGAAATCTAGTTAATTTTCTCCTTTTCATTTATATGTTTTCCATTTTAGAAGTGGTAAATTCAAAATAATGTTATAGTAAGTGACAAAACTTTGCTAACAATTTAAATTGAAAACATGGTTATTTTTTCCCCTAATTCATCATCTATATTCAAAGAAAATACCCGTTCTGATTATTTTTCATTAGTTAATTACAACAATTTGATTTCTTTTTTATTTTGACTATTTTTATGTTGATATAATTTGCACTATACATTATAGGTCCTAATAAATTCAAAAATTATTTATATGCTAATATAATAATTATTTATTCAGAAAACAATGTTGATGATAAAGTTGAAGATGATACAATACATTTAGAACCAGTTGCAAGTAAAGAAACACTTATAGCATTTAGAAATCTTCCCAATTTTATGGTGCAATTCTAAAAGACAACAATGAAACATTTGGATACAATAAGAAAAGTTTGAGATAAACTTCAACTAGATTTAAATTTTGATAAAAAAATAGAACAGAAAGAATCACATTTCACTAAATTGTCTTACATATATTTGCATTTTAAAGGAAAAATTAATTCATAATATTAATTGAACCATATATTTATATAAGAGTCTTCTAAAAATATATTATCTTATCAAAATATGTGATTTCTTTTCATTGTCCCAAGTTAGGTCGGAGGAAATTATTATTGTAGGGAGAGTTATAATTATCCAATTTTTCGCTTAGTGAAATTTAAATGTATTTTATAGTGAATGTAGTTATAAATTAAGATGTAATGATGTGAAACTATCTTAATGTTCTTACATGTGATTTATTTGAACTCTCATCTTATTTTTTAGATGATGATATTTTAACTGATTGAATCACTACTAAATCGGTCATGATCCAACAGAAATGAAAGGCGTCACACAATGTAGTTCAAAGTAATATGAATTTATGACCAATATCAGTGAACAAATATCCATAAAATTCGAAATGAAATAGACCAAAAATAGAATAATAGACTCTAACCATAAATTAATCTTAGACACACACCCTATCTAACCAAAATAAGAATAAAATAAAACAAAAACAAAAAACTTAGACTCTTAGACACCCTTCTATCAGACAAACATATATGAAATAAAATTTTAACAAAAACTTCAAACAAATATAACTTTTAGACACCCATCTTACAAAGAAGATCCACATACTTGTTTCTCTAATTAAAGCCTCAATTTCAAATCCAAATCAGTTTGTTCTTCATCTATGTTAACTAACTCATCTGCATTTGATGAAATAGGAACATCCAATTGATCGATCAGTGGTGTGGTACGATCGACAATAGCCTCCCTTGAACTTTCAACCCTGTTCCTTCTTTCCATTTGTTCTCTATCCATTATTGGTGTTGTACCCCTTTTGATCGGTACAAACCAATTTCTTCGTGCCATAAGTTGTCTATCAATTGGTAGTACTCTGCCCCTACTAATCATTGGGTGGTTAAGAATTGAAGAAGGTGTTGGTATGATAACAATGTTATTGTTTCTTTCTGGTCTAACATTTTGTGGGGCCGTTGGTTGAGTTGATGGAAGATTTCCTGGTAAAAAAGTACCAGATGCATATACAGAAGAATGTAGAATGATGTCTTGCTCAGATGATAATGGACTGGTAATTTGTATATGATTTACGAATCCGGAATAAGTATGAAACATTCCATGGCATACGGGGCAAAAAAGTAGGATAGGAGAAGGTCCTAAAAATGGTGAAAATTTAGCGTTATGCATATATGATGACAATTTTTTTCCTCTAAAGCAATAAATGATAGAGAGAAATACAAACTACGCAATATAAATCAATGAAATGTAAGGAACATTTATAGGCACTTCATTTATGTGTCTTCCAATTTTGCAATGGTAAGTTCCAGATATTGTTGCAATAAGTGACAACTTTGCTACCAAATTTATTTGGAAATCTAGTTAATTTTCTCCCTTATTTTATATGTTTTCGATTTTTGAAGTTGGAAACCAAATCTAGTTAATTTTCTCCCTACTTTATATGTTTTCCATTTTTGAAGTGGTAAATTCAAAATCATTTCGCAGTAAGTGATAAAACTTTGCTAACAATTTAAACTGGAAACATAGTTATTTTCCCCATAATTCATCATCTATATTCAAAGAAAATACCCCTTTTGTTTTTTTTTCTTTAGTTAATTACAGTAATTTGATTTCTTTTTTTACTTTTGACTATTATTATATTGTAATAATTTGTATTGTATAGAATAGATCCTGATAAATTCAAAAATTATTTATATGTTAATATAATAATTATTTATTAAACATATTATGTGGAACTTTTTGTAATGTACATTTGTCGAAAGTTTATTATTTTAACATATATATTTTGTAATAATTGATAAGTATATAGTGATACGCGTGCAAGAAAAATAGTTTCTGAAAACAAAAA
Source organism: Solanum sitiens (assembly GCA_016801875.1). Lineage (NCBI taxonomy): Eukaryota > Viridiplantae > Streptophyta > Magnoliopsida > Solanales > Solanaceae > Solanum > Solanum sitiens. The sequence goes on along the minus strand of JABWTJ010000078.1, from coordinate 2,028,496 downwards.
AAAATTAAGAATTTTTGTTTTTCAACAGAAAAAGTATACACTGTTAAAGTAATGTATTTATATATCATTTGAACTAAATCTCACTAAATCAAGTATACAAAATTTTATAGGTTTCAAATTTGCGAGATGTGTTACTATTTATTACTTTAAACATAAAAAGCCGAGAATAGTGTTTATTTTTAATAGATAAAATGTGCATCATAAAGCAACATCTCTAAAGTGAATTTAAGGGTTTAAGTATAAGTACACAACTTAACTTAGCTACGGTCTTATTCCCTCAAATTCATAAACAAAGGTTTAGATTAAAAGGATAGGTGCAGAGACTAAATGAAATTTATTTTAACAAATGGAGTTAAATGCGTCGGTAGAGGTCTCTTTACATTGAAACGTCAGAAATATAATTGACAAATTGTAATACGCTAATTCAAAATTAAAAATTTTCTTCTCATTCTTCCATAAAACACTCAATTTTTAATTGATCTTGTCAAGAAATTTTACAAATACTACATGAACTTGTCGATCTTGTCGAGACATTCCAAAATCTAGAAAAGTAAGGTGAGGTATGAACGATACAAAGTGATGAAATTGTTGTTAGTAAAAATATTGATTTTGTGAATCTCAAATCAGTCATTGCAACTGAATTAGAGATTGATAAAATGAAGGAAAAATTTGTAAATTAGATACACCGTTGAGGTGAAGAAACAAGAGCCTGAATTTTTAATGTATATGGCATGCATTGATACAACATACAAAAAGGTTGAACGGATACATAGATTTGATGGATACGTGTCTATGCCGCAATTGCTATGTATCATATACATTTAGTATAATTTCGAATTGACTCATGCCTAGAAAATAGCGCATGATATATTACTATTTATGTGTCTTATTTTGTTTGAGAAAAGTAATATTTTATATATATAACAAAAAAAAAATAGTATACATGTAGAAATTTTTGGGGTGTTACATTTTTATTTTTGTTAAATTTTATTTTATATATTTTGGTTTTAAATAAATATTATGCATAGCTAAATAAAACATAAATTAAAAATTAATATAATATTAACATGACGACTTGAATATAATTAAAAATATCAAATATAAAGTAGCGCCAATATACATAAAATAAAATTAAATAATTATTATATATAAATAAATTTCTTTACCATTTATGTGTGAGGGGGGTTGAAATCGAAGATAAAAGATGAGATTTCACTGGTTCAAAGGTGCCACTTTGGCGGTACTTATGTCGCTCTGGCGCCGCCGCTACGACGAGGTCCACTACAGCGAGGTGAGAGTTATTGTGGTGGGCCAAAGGCGACATAATATTGTTAATAAACCCCTAAACGACTTTATTTGATACTTTTTGACTTTTAGAGTTAAGGAATGATTCCCAAGCGGTTTCTACTCATTTTTCACCATTCTTGAGGTTAAAGGTAAGCTTTTTACTCTCTGAATCCATTTTTTAATCCATTTTTTGATCTGTAGAACATAATAAAATGGGTTAATAGTGATGTGGAAGTGATTTGTTATGAATCCTATGGTGGAAACAACCCTAAATTGGTTAGTTGGGATCATGGGTTTGATCTAGGATTCATAGAGTTGTTATAGTTTCGGGTAATCAGTAATTGTTTATTGATTCCCGTATTATTGAGATTGTTTGTAGACCAAGAACAAGCTAAACAAATCCGAAAAGGGAAGGATCAAGTTTCTTAGAGTTTCAAGCTTTTTTCGGGATAGGTGATGGTTGTGATTATATATTTGTGTGATGTATGCATGTTCTTGCTTCATTGTGATACTTGTATGTATATGAATGTTGCAACATTGATCACACTTGTTGTAAATGAAATAGATGAATGATATAGCCATGAAATCATGATGTAAATGTATGATCTTGATGATATACTTGTGATTGTTATTGTGGTGTATGAATAGGGATTAGATTACCACGTTTCGGCAAGCTCACTGGGATCGGGTTGCCACGTTTTGACACAACTATCGGATTGGATTTTCACATTTTGGAGTGCTAACTGGGATCGGGTTGCCATGTTGAGGCACAAATATGAGATCGAGTTGCCACGTACCGTTAAGCTAACTATTTGCGTTTGTGTTCGGTGAGAGGACCAATGATGTGATGATAAATGTGAAATGTATTGTTAATCCTTCATGTTGATATTGTTGTAAATGTTGATATATATGCATGTGATTATATTGTTGTTTGACTTGTTTATGTTACACTAGTGGTCGGATAGCCGCGTGATCCTACCTGTACATTGTGGTTGTGTACTGATACTGCACTTGCTCTTATTTTTATTGAGTACAGGGCATCTTCACGCGACTATTGACAGACCTTGTTTAGAAGATCAGAGATCGTCTTTCGAATTCAATGGTGAGCCGATTCTTCCATTCTGCCATGGAATTCTCTTTCAACTATATCCACCATTTCCGGATTTAGACATTTGTTCTAGATCGTTGAATAGTTCTTTAGTTTGAGGGTGTATCCCTCCTTGTTTGTCTTTATGGATGTTGTTAGATATTTTGATACATTGACTTTCAAATTCTAGGTACTTAAATTCTGCATTTGTTTAGTTAATAAACTTGCTTCCGTAACGTAATTGTCTTAGTTTAGGTTTAGTTGCTTAGTTTGGGTTGTAGTAGTGGTTCTCCCACCGGAAGGTTAGTGTGGGTGTCAATCACGATGGTCTGGGTCGTGACAGTAAACAAGTTTGTATAATTAAAAATATCAAATATAAAGTAACGCCAATAAACATAAAATAAAATTAAATAATTATTATATATAAATAAATTTCTGAAATGAAAATTAACCAAACTTATAAATTAATTAATTTATTTGGAATGAATTGGTAGATATGTAAATATGGAAGAGATAATTTAGTCTTGAAAAAAATAATTTTTTTGCTTCTACTTTTTTAAGAAGCGGAAAATATTTAGCTTCTTCTTAACAATAGAACTACTTATGCTTCCTTTTAAAAATAATTTAATTGATTTTCCAAATGTCTTGCTTTTAAAAAACAAGGTTTCTCCAAAATAAATAAATAAATTTTCTTCCAACAACAATGTCAAACACACTCTTAGTTTCATTGATAAACTACAACAATCTAGTCAGTTTTGGAATTTTGATTTTGATTATATTGTTATAATCCAGCACAAAGATGGATCATACTAAATTAACTATCTTTTACTTCAATAATATTTTAGAAAATACTCCCTCTGTTTCATATTAGATGGCCAAAATTATTTGTTAATTTACAAAATTAAAATTAAAATTAATTAAATTTTCTTATTTTACCATTACAATTTATTAATTGAAAGTATAAACAAGTTTCTAGAATACAGTAAGAGGTAAATTAATATAATTTTCCTTACTTATGATTTCATAAGGATTATGTAAAAGAGAAAAAATTGACAACTAATCGATAGTTAGAAAATAGAGTAAACTAGGAAAACAAAGCTTGATTATATTTTTACATGATGAGTTTATTTTTAAGAAAAATTATAATGTGAAAGTTACAAGTTGGATAACGTTGATGTGCCAAGATTTGAAATTTTTCCAGTAATAATATATATCATAAATTTAATCATATTCAAAATAATTATAGTATTATTTTTTAATATTTTTGACAATGAACTAGATTAATATTTGCACACAAATAAATGGACTGAATGATGAAAATCAAAACAAATATTTAATAAATAGAACAATAGACTCTAACCATAATATAATTTTAGACACCCATTCTTTCTGACTAAAAATGAATAAAATAAAATAAAACAACAAACTTGCACTCTTAAAAAACCCATCTATCAAACAACATACATAAAATTAAATTTTAAGAAACATCTAAAACTTAATCCATTTTTAGACACCCATCGACCACCTTAGAAAAAAGATCCACATAATTTTTATCTTATTAAAGCCTCAAGTTCAAGTCCAAATCAGTTGGTTCTTCAACTATGTTAACTAATTCATCTACATTTGATGAATTAGGAACATCCAATAGATTGATCAATGATCTCCTAGAATCAATAATATCCCCATTTGAACTTTCCATTATGTTTCTTCTTTCCGTTTGTTGTCTATCCATTATTGATGTTCTGCCTCTTATCATCGGGACAATTATGTTATTTCTTATCATTTGTTGTCCACCAATTGGAAGTTCTCTATCCCTTCTTATAGTGTGGTCACGGTTCGAAGATGTTGTTGGCCTGATAACAATATTATTTCTCAGTAAGCTCGCTTGTTGTGGAGCCAGATGTTGAGTTGATGGAGGGTTTCCAGGTACAAAAGTACCAAATCCATAAACAAAAGACTCTAAGATGATATTTTGCTCGGACACCAATAGATGATTATTTTGTACGTAATACATGAATTGAAAATGAGTATGAAACATTCCATGACATACCGGGCAATAAAGTAGGACATGGGAAGGTCTTAGAAATAGAGAAAAGTTAGCATAATTCATATTTGAAGTATGAATGAAATATTTTCTCTAAAGAAAGAAATGATAGAGAGAAGTACCAACTATGCAATATAATTTTATAAAACGTGAAGAATATTTATAGGCTATTCAATATACTCCCCTCCCCCCTCCCTCATCCCCCTTTCATTTCTTTGTCTTCCGTTTTTGCTAAGGTAACAAAATCTTGTTTACAATTTAAATTGGAAGCTTAGTTATTATTTTTCCTCTTAATTCATCATTTATAGTCAAAGTAAATACACTTATGATTTTTCTTTCATTAGTGTATTACAACAATATGATTATTATTTTTTTTACTTTTGACTATTATATTTGCAATATCTGACAAAACTTAGTTAATATTTTTCCTCCTAGCATCATTTATTTCTTTCATTAGTATATTATAACAATTTCATTTCTTTTTGACTTTTGACTATTATTATATTGTTCTAATTCGGTACCACACAATATGAATTTTACCATATTAGAAATATGTATATTCTAATATAATAATTATTTTTCAAAATGTTCAAGTGGCATTTCTTTTATATATACTTTCATCGAAAGTTCATTATTTCTTAGATATATATTTTTGTAATAATTGATAAGTGTATAGGTGATACATATGCATAGAAACTAGTTATTTAAAACATAAAATACTAAAAATATTATTTTCAAGAGATAAAGCATACACCATAAAATAATTGTTAGATATCATTTGCACAAAATTTCACAAATATCAAGTATGCAAAAATTTATAGTCGATACACGTGCCATACATGATACAATTAATTATTTTAAACATAAGAAAACGAGAAGAGTGTTTATTTTCAATCTAGGAAGAAAATTATTCAAATCCTATCCCATATTTCCCTAGATCTTACCTTGCTTCGATTTTGCCTAAGATTGACCTAGTCTAAATTTTTCAACTCATTACTCTGAAAGCTTTCTTACGCAAATTTTGTCATCATGGATTTATCCATAACTATCGGAAGGGTTGTTTTCGTTTAGTGTATTTAAGATACTGATGATCCTAATATATGCATATGGATTGAGAATGTATTGTTTTGTGTTGTATCGTAAGTCATAGATTTGGATGATGCTAATATATATGAGTAGCAGTTAAGAACTAATGATTGTTATATTGTAGTGAATGTAGTTAAAATTAAAGATGTAATGATGTGAAATTATTTTAATGTTCTTACATATGATTTATTTAAACTCTCATCTTACTTTTTAGATAATAATTTTTGAACGAATTTAATCACTACTAAATTATTTATTAATCTGACACAAAATAAATTTGAATGGTGTTACTCAATGCAGTCCATAGTATTATAAATTTATGACAATATCATTGAGAAGATATCCATAAAACTCGATATACAAGGATACTAGATTAAATCCATAAAACTCGATCGTATTATCATAGAGTAGTTTGCCCTATAATATAATATCCATAAAGATTTTTTTCTTTTGTTTCACATATGCCCAATAATGACAACAATTTGACACATAATTTTTATAAGAGAAGACAATATATAATATCAATAACAACAAACGGAGCAATCTTTAGAAACTTTACATTCTAAAAACACATTAAGTTTTAGACCTTTAGATGACATCGACATAAATATTTAAAAATAAAAAGACAATTACATGTACATAGTTATTGCACTCAAATACAATGGTGACATCTACGACAAGCTCAGAGAGTTGGTGAGTAGGGAGTCTCAAATGAGAGATCTTAAGTTTAAAATTTGTTGCATGCTTTCTTTCTTTGCCTCGGACTTAATGTGAATATTCCTTGTCATCATTAAAATTACAACGTTAAAATTCTTAAGAGATGAATAAATACATACCGTTTTCAGAGTGCTACCAAATTTTGATAAAAGTGGTAAATAAACTAAACAATGAATAAACGTCGACCATTCTATATTGTTATATAAATATTATATTTTCATAGAATTAAAAGTAGACAAATACAAGATAATAAAAAAAAGTGAATTTAGGTTAAACATACTATAAATACTCAAGCTCAAATGCTCAAGATTTTGATATTGTTAGAAACTTCAAACCAATAGATCTTTTAAACTTTCAAAACTGAAATAAAACTCAATATCAATTCGATCACCTACCTCAATAAATCATAAAAAATATGCAGAATATATGAGAAGAGAAATAAGAAAAACAATGTTATCTATCCCCTAAAATAAAAAATGATATAATATACAAGAAGTGTAGAAATATGGAAAACACGCAAAACTCAAAATGACTATGAGGGTGGTTAGATAGCTAGATTACATGATCTAATAGATAAGACAATGCTAAATTGATTTTAAAATGATAATTTTAAACGATGCAATACACACATATTTTACTGATTGATGTGATTAGGGATTTTTACGAGTTTGGTAAAACTACATCGAAAAAGTAAACCAAATCAAACTGATTAAATGTTCCTATGATGATTTGTAGTTGTTTGAATGATTTTGACTGACACCTGGGGGTTGTATCGATAGGGGTAACTTTTTCGATGAGCTAGAAAAACACTATATTAAATAACTATAGAACTTGTTGTTTGGTCATCAGAGTCAAGATTTAAAGTTTGGGGGTTCTAAATTTAGTTAATAATCGTCAATCAATTTTGTTAGAAGCTCACAAACATATATATATTTAATTAATTTTCTAGTACAAGTATAGGGTATACAAAAAAGCTATTGGATTCGTCTCAACCCATAAACCCCACCTAACGCGGCCTTGTTGGGCATGTATATTTAATATATGCTATACTTACGAATTTAAATATCAAAGTGCATAAATATCACTAATAATGTTAGTTTCATTAATTAGTGAAGTAGAACAATCTAATATGTTTTGGGGTTCTAATTATGACTATAGTATTGTAATTAAGTACAGAGATGGATCCTACTAAAATAAGCATTTTAAACATCAACTAGATATTATAAAATAATTTCTCCATTCCATATTAGTTGTCCCAAATTGCTAATCAATTTACAAAATCAAGATATAATTAATTGTTTTTTTATTTTACAATTATAATTTATTCTTTTTTTTGAAAGTGTAAATGCAACGACCTATTTTCATCGTTATAGAAATGCCAATGGAGAAAAATTGGGGCTGGAAAAACATTTTAGTAGTATTTGGATTTTCCCCAACCTTGTCCATATTAAGAGGAAATTGGAGTCACCAAAGGGTAGAGAAATCTGGTAGCAATCGGGTGAACCATTTATGACTTAGATTACAGGAGTAGTTTGCTAACTCGTTAAAGAATTCGTACGACTTTACGAAATTGAATTTGGGTGAGTAAAACTCCTAGAATCGAACTTAGCGTAAAAGGTATTTTCTGAATGTCGTAGGTTAGAAGTGTGTTGTGGAATGGGGAATTGGAAATTCTTTAATTTGCTCACTAGTTCGGAAATGCCGCTTTAGCGTGGCTTTTGCCGCTCTGGCCGGGCCGCTACAACGGGAAAGGGGGCGTTGTGGCGGGTGCGACGGGAATTGAAATCGAGGATAAAATATGAGAGTTCACTGGTTCAAAGATGTCGCTTTGGCGGATACTTATTTCTCTACACCGAGGTAAGGGCCGCTGTGGCGGGCCAGACGCAACATAATGTCGTTAATAAACCCCTAAACGACCTTATTTGACACTTTTTTACTTTTAGAGCTAAGAAATGACATTCAGGCAATTTCTACTCGTTTTTCACCATTCTTGAGGTTAAAGCTAAGCTTTTCACTCCTTGAATTGAACTTAGCAAAAAAGGTATTTTCTGAATGTCACGGGTTAGAGGTGTGTTGTGGAATGGGGAAATAGAAATTATTTAATTTGCTCAATTGTTCAGAAATGCCGCTTTGGCGCGGGTTTTAGCGGTCTGGCAGGGCCTCTACAACGGGAAAGGGGGCGATATGGCGTGTGTGAGGGGGGTTGAAATCGAAGATAAAAGATGAGAGTTCACTGGTTCAAAGGTGTCGCTTTGGCGGTACTTATGTCGCTCTGGCGCCGCCGCTACGATGAGGTCCACTACAGCGAGGTGAGGGTCATTGTGGTGGGCCAAATGCGACATAATGTCATTAATAAACCCCTAAACGGCTTTATTTGATACTTTTCAACTTTTAGAGTTAAGGAACGATTCCCAAGAGGTTTGTACTCATTTTTCACCATTCTTGAGGTTAAAGGTAAGCTTTTTGCTCTCTGAATCCATTTTTTGATCTGTAGAACATAATAGAATGGGTTAATAATAATGCGGAAGTGATTTGTTATGAATCCTATGGTGGAAACAACCCTAAATTGGTTAGTTGGGATCATGGGTTTGATCTAGGATTCATAGAGTTGTTATAGTTTTGGGTAATCAGTAATTGTTTATTGATTCTCGTATTATTGTGATTGTTTGTAGACCAAGAACAAGCTAAACAAATCCGAAAAGGGAAGGATCAAGTTTCGTAGAGTTTCAAGTTTTTTTCGGGGTAGGTGATGGTTGTGATTATATATTTTTGTGATGTATGCATGTTCTTGCTTTATTGTGATACTTGTATGTGTATGAATGTTGCAACAGTGATCACACTTGTTGTAAATAAGATAGATGAATGATATAGCCATGAGATCATGATGTAAATGTATGATCTTGATGATATACTTGTGATTGTTATTGTGGTGTGTGAATATGGATTAGATTGCCACGTTCCGGCAAGCTCACTGGGATCGGGTTGCCACGTTTTGACACAACTATCGGATCAGATTTTCACATTCCGATAAGCTAACTGGGATCGGGTTGCCATGTTGAGGAACAAATATGATATCGGATTGCCACGTACCGTTAAGCTAACTGTTTGCATTTGTGTTCGGTGAGAGGACCAATGCTGTGATGATAAATGTGAAATGTATTGTTAATTCTTCATGTTGATACTGTTGTAAATGTTGATATATATGCATGTGATTATATTGTTGTTTGACTTGTTTATGTTACACTAGTGGTCGGATAGCCGCATGATCCTACCTGTACATTGTGGTTGTGTACTGATACTGCACTTGCTCTTATTTTTATTGAGTATAGGTCATCTTCACGCGACTATTGACAGACCTTGTTTAGAAGATCAGAGATCGTTGCTCGAATTCAATGGTGAGCCAATTATTCCATTCTGCCATGGAATTCTCTTTCAACTATATCCACCATTTTCGGATTTAGACATTTGTTCTAGATCGTTGAATAGTTCTTTAGTTTGGGGGTGTATCCCTCCTTGTTTGTATTTATGGATCTTGTTAGATATTTTGATACATTGACTTTCAAATTCTAGGTACTTAAATTCCGCATTTGTCTAATTAATTAACTTGCTTCCGTAACTTAATTGTCTTAGTTTAGGTTTAGTTGCTTAGTTTGGGTTGTAGTAGTGGTTCTCCCACCGGAAGGTTAGTGTGGGTGCCAATCACGGCGGTCTGGGTCATGACAGTAAACAAGTTTGTAGAATGACATAAATGAATTAAATTATTCTTTTTTATTTAAAATTTCTTAAGGGGTGTAAAAGGAAAAGTTGACAACTAATTTGGGATGGACAAATAAAATATTTGATATTTGATATTTGTTATTTTTATACAGTTGATATTTTAAGAATTTATGATGTTAAAATTGCGAGGTAGAGATGCGTTGATTTGCCGGAACTTGACATTTTATCCTAGTAATAGTATCTGAAATTAATTGTATTTTAAATAATTACAATTTTATGTTCTAATATCTTCAATTCGACAAGGAAATAGAGAAGAATTTTCACCCAAATATACAAAGTTTGGATGATGGAATCAAAACAAGTATTTAATTAAAAATAATGGACTCTAACTATAAAATAATTTTAGACACACAACCTATCTAACAAAAATAACAAGAAAATAAAACAAAAGAACATACTTAGACTCTTAAACACCCTTCTACCAAACAAATAAATTTAAAAAAAATACTTCAAATAAAAAAAAATTAGACACCCGTCTTACAAAGCATATCCACATATTTTTTCTCTAATTAAAGCTTCAAGTTCAAGTCCAAATCAATTTGTTCTTCCTCTATGTTAACTAACTCATTTGCATTTGATGAAATAGGAACATCCAATCAAATGATCAATTGTGTGGTACAATCAACAATAGCCTCATTTAAACTTTCAATTATGTTCCTTCTTTCCATTTGTTGTCTATCCATTATTGGTGTTATATCCCGTCTAATCAGTACAAACATATTTCTTTGTGTCATTTGTTGTCTATCGATTGGTAGTGCTCTGCCCCTACTAATTGGTGGTTATGATTTGAAGATAGATAAGTAGTTTGTATATGATTTATGAATTCGAAATGAGTATGAAATATTTCATGACATACGAGGCAAAAAAGTAGGATATGAGAAGGTCTTAAAAATGGAGAAAAGTTAACATTAGGCATATTTGAAGTATAAATGAATTTTTTCCCCCTAAATTAAGAAATGATAAAGAAAAGTACAAACTATACAATATAATTATATGAAATGTAAGGAACATTTATAGGCGGTTCATTGGTATGATCTCCTCTTCATTTATGTGTCTTTAATTTTGTAATGGTAAGTTCCACAGATTGTTGCAGTAAGTGACATCTTTGATACCAAATAAATTTGGAAATCTAGTTAATTTTCTCCTTTTCATTTATATGTTTTCCATTTTTGAAGTGGTAAATTCAAAATAATGTTATAGTAAGTGACAAAACTTTGCTACCAATTTAAATTGAAAACATGGTTATTTTTTCCCCTAATTCATCATCTATATTCAAAGAAAATACCCGTTCTGATTATTTTTCATTAGTTAATTACAACAATTTGATTTCTTTTTTATTTTGACTATTTTTATGTTGATATAATTTGAACTATACATTATAGGTCCTAATAAATTCAAAAGTTATTTATATGCTAATATAATAATTATTTATCCAGAAAACAATGTTGATGATAAAGTTGAAGATGATACAATACATTTAGAACCAGTTGCACGTGAAGAAGCACTTATAGCATTTAGAACTCTTCCCAATTTTATGGTGCAATTCTAAAAGACAACAATGAAACATTTGGATGCAATAAGAAAAGTTTGAGATAAACTTCAACTAGATTTAAATTTTAATTAAAAAAATAGAACAAAAAGAATAACATTTCACTAAATTGTCTTACATATATTTGCATTTTAAAAGAAAAATTAATTTATAATATTAATTGAACCATATATATAAGGGTCTTCTGAAAATATAATATCTTATCAAAATATGTGATTTCATTTCATTGTCCCAAGTTAGGTCGGAGGAAAATATTATTGTAGGGAGAGTTATAATTATCCATTTTTTCGCTTAGTGAAATTTTACTGTATTTTATAGTGAATGTAGTTATAATTTAAGATGTAATAATGTTAAACTATTTTAATGTTCTTACATGTAATTTATTTGAACTCTAATCTTATTTTTTAGATTATGATTTTTTAACTGATTGAATCACTACTAAATTGGTCATAATCTAACAGAAATGAAAGGCGTCAAACAATGTAGTTCATAGTAATATGAATTTATGACCAATATTAGTGAACAAATATCCATACAATTCGAAATGAAATAGACCAAAATTAGAATAATAGACTCTAACCATAAATTAATCTTAGACACACACCCTATCTAACCAAAATAAGAATAAAATAAAACAAAAACAAAAAACTTAGACTCTTAGACACCCTTCTATCAGACAAACATATATGAAATAAAATTTTAACAAAAACTTCAAACAAAAATAACTTTTAGACACCCATCTTACAAAGAAGATCCACATACTTGTTTCTAATTAAAGCCTCAATTTCAAATCCAAATCAGTTTGTTCTTCATCTATGTTAACTATCTCATCTGCATTTGATGAAATAGGAACATCCAATTGATCGATCAGTGGTGTGGTACGATCGACAATAGCCTCCCTTGAACTTTCAACCCTGTTCCTTCTTTCCATTTGTTCTCTATCCATTATTGGTGTTGTACCCCTTCTGATCGGTACAAACCAATTTCTTCGTGCCATAAGTTATCTATCAATTGGTAGTACTCTACCCCTACTAATCATTGGGTGGTTAAGATTTGAAGATGGTGTTGGTATGATAACAATGTTATTGTTTCTTTCTGGTCTAACATTTTGTGGGGCCGCAGGTTGAGTTGATGGAAGATTTCCCGGTAAAAAAGTAACAGATGCATATACAGAAGAATGTAGAATGATGTCTTGCTCAGATGATAATGGATGGGTAATTTGTATATGATTTACGAATTCGGAATAAGTATGAAACATTCCATTGCATACGGGGCAAAGAAGTAGGATAGGAGAAGGTCCTAAAAATGGTGAAAAGTTAGCGTTATGCATATTTGATGACAATTTTTTTCCTCTAAAGCAAGAAATGATAGAGAGAAATACAAACTATGCAATATAATTCAATGAAATGTAAGGAAAGTTTATAGGCACTTCATTTATATGTCTTCCAATTTTGGAATGGTAAGTTCCAAATATTGTTGCAATAAGCGATAACTTTGCTACCAAATTTATTTGGAAATCTAGTTAATTTTCTCCCTTATTTTATATGTTTTCCATTTTTGAAGTTGGAAACCAAATCTAGTTAATTTTCTCCCTACATTATATGTTTTTCATTTTTGAAGTGGTAAATTCAAAATAATTTTGCGGTAAGTGATAAAACTTTGCTAACAATTTAAACTGGAAACATAGTTATTTTTCCCATAACTCATCATCTATATTCAAAGAAAATACCCCTTTTGTTTTTTTTTCTTTAGTTAATTACAGTAATTTGATTTCTTTTTTTACTTTTGACTATTATTATATTGTTATAATTTGTATTGTATAGAATAGATCCTGATAAATTCAAAAATTATTTATATGCTAGTATAATAATTATTTATTCAAAAATATTATGTGGAACTTTTTGTAATATACATTTGTCGAAAGTTTATTATTTTTACATATATATTTTATAATAATTGATAAGTATATAGTGATACGCGTGCAAGAAAAATAGTTTCTGAAAACAAAAGAAATTAAGAATATTTGTTTTTCAACAGAAAAGGTATACACTGTTAAAGTAATGTATTTATATATCATTTGAACTAAATCTCACTAAATCAAGTATACAAAAATTTATAGGTTTCACATTTGCGAGATGTGTTACCATTTATTACTTTAAACATAAAAAGATGAGAATAGTATTTATTTTTAATAGATAAAATGTGCATCATAAAGCAACATCTCTAAAGCAACATCTCTAAAGTGAATTTAAGGGTTTTAAGTATAAGTACACAACTTAACTTAGCTACGGTCTTATTCCCTCAAATTCATAAACAAAGGTTTAGATTAAAAGGATAGGTGCAGAGACTAAATGAAAGTTATTTTAACAAATGGAGTTAAATGCGTCGGTAGAGGTCTCTTTATATCGAAACGTCAGAAAGATAATTGACAAATTGTAATACGCTAATTCAAAATTCAAAATTTTTCTTTTCATTCTTCCATAAAACTCTCAATTTTTTAATTGATCTTGTCGAGAAATTTTACAAATACTACATGAACTTGCGATCTTGTCGAGACATTCCAAAATCTTGGAAAGTGAGGTGAGGTATGAATGATACAAAGTGATGAAATTGTTGTTAGTAAAAATATTGATTTTGTGAATCTCAAATCAGTCATTGCAACTGAATTAGAGATTGATAAAATGAAGGAAAAATTTGTAAATTAGATACACCGTTGAGGTGAAGAAACAAGAGCCTGAATTTTTAATGTATATGGCATGCATTGATACAACATACAAAAAGGTTGAACGGATACATAGATTTGATGGATACGTGTCTATGCGGCAATTGCTATGCATCATATACATTTAGTATAATTTCGAATTGACTCATACCTAAAAAATAGTGCATGATATATTACTATTTATGTGTCTTGTTTGTTTAAGAAAAGTTATATTTTATATATATAACAAAAAAAAAAGTATACATGTAGAAATTTTTGGGGTGTTACATTTTTATTTTTGTTAAATTTTATTGTATATATTTTGGTTTTAAATAAATATTATGCATAGCTAAATAAAACATAAATTAAAAATTGATATAATATTAACATGACGACTTAAATATAATTAAAAATATCAAATATAAAGTAGCGCCAATATACATAAAATAAAATTAAATAATTATTATATATAAATAAATTTCTTAAATGAAACTTAACCAAACTTTTAAATTAATTAATTTATATGGAATGAATTGGTAAATATGTGAATATTGAAGAGATATTTTAGTCTTGAAAAAAATAACTTTTTGCCTTTTACTTTTTTTAAGAAGCGGAAAATATTTAGCTTTTCTTAACAACCAAAAAAACTACTTGTGCTTCCTTCTAAATACAATTTCATTTATCTTCCAAATGTCTTGCTTTAAAAAAAAATCCAAAATAAATAAATAAATTTCCTTCCAACAACAATGTCAAACACACTCTTAGTTTCATTGATGAACTACAACAATCTAGTTAGTTTTGGAATTCTGATTCTGATTATATTGTTATAATCAAGTATAAAGATGTATCATACTAAATTAACTATCTTTTACTTCAATAAGATTTTAGAAAATACTCCCTCTGTTTCATATTAGTTGGCCAAAATTATTTGTTAATTTACAAAATTAAAATAATAATTAATTAAATGTTATTATTTTACCATTACAATTTATTATTTGAAAGTATAAACAAGTTTCTACAGTTCAGTAAGAGGTAAATTAATTTAAGTTTCCTATTCTAGAGTTCAGTAAGAGGTAAATTAATTTAATTTTCCTTACTTATGATTTCTTAAGGATTGAGTAAAAGAAAAAAAATTGACAACTAATTGATGTAAGGAAATAGAGTAAACTAGGAAAACAAAGATTGGTTATATTTTTACAAGATGAATTTATTTTTAGGAAAATTTATGATGTGAAAGTTACAAGTTGGATAGCGTTGATGTGCCAAGATTTGACCCTTTTTCCAGTAATAATATCATAAATTTAATCATATTCAAAATATTTATAGTATTACTTTTTAATATCTTTGACAATGAACTAGAGTAATATTTGCTCACAAATAAATGGATTTGATGATGAAAATCAAGACAAATATTTAATAAATAGAACAATAGACTCTAACCACAATATAATTTTAGACACCATCCTATCTGACTAAAAATAGAATAAAATAAAATAAAACAACAAACTTGCACTCTTAAACACCCATCTATCAAACAACATACATAAAATAAAATAAAATTTTAAGAAACATCAACAACTTAATCTATTGTTAGACACCCATCGACCACCTTACAAAGAAGATCCACATATTTTTTTTATCTTATTATATCCTCAAGTTCAAGTCCAAATCAGTTGGTTCTTCAACTATGTTAACTAACTCATCTACATTTGATGAATTAGGAACATCCAATCGATTGAATTAATGATTGTTATATTGTAGTGAATGTAGTTAAAATTAAAGATGTAATAATGTGAAACTATTTAAATGTTCTTACATATGATTTATTTAAACTCTCATCTTATTTTTTAGATAATAATTTTTGGACGAATTTAATCACTGCTAAATCATTTATTAATCTGACACAAAATAAATTTGAAAGGTGTTACTCAATGCAGTCCATAGTATTATAAATTTATGACAATATCATTGAGAAAATATCCTTAAAACTCGATATACAAGGATACTAGATTAATATCCATAAAACTATATCGTATTATGATAGAGTAGTTTGCCCTATAATATCATATCCATAAAGATTGTTTTTCTTTTGTTTCACAGATGCCCATTAATGATAACAATTTGACATATATAATTTTTATAAGAGCAAACAATTTTGAGTTAGAGAAGTTGATATAATTAATTTTTTTATTTTACAATTATAATTTTTTTTTTTTGAAAGTGTAAATGTAACGATCTATTGTTATAAGAAATGCCAACGGAGGAAAATTGGGGCCGGAAAAACTTTTTAGTCCTATTTGAATTTTTCCCAACCTTATTCATATTCGGAGGAAATTGGAGTCACCAAAGTGTAGAGAAATCTGGTAGAACTCCCAGAATTGAACTTAGCGTAAAAGGTATTTTATGAATGTCGTGGGTTAGAGGTGTGTTGTGGAATGGGGAATTGGAAATTCTTTAATTTGCTCACTGGTTCGGAAATGCCGCTTTAGCGCGGGTTTTGCCGCTCTGGCGGGGCCGCTACAACTAGAAAGGGGCATCATGGCAGGTGCGATGGGGATTGAAATCGAGGATAAAAGATGAGCGTTCACTAGTTCAATGTGCCTCTTTGGCGTGTACTTATGTCTCTATGGCGCCGCCGCTACAACAAGGTGAGGGCCTCTGTGGCGGGTCATACGCGACATAATATCGTTAATAAACCCCTAAACAACCTTTTTTGGCACTTTTCGGCTTTTAGATCTAAGGAACGAATCCTAGGCGATTTCTACTAATTTTTCACCATTCCTGAGGTTAAAGATAAGCTCTTCACTCCTCCAATCAAACTTAGCGAAAAAGGTATTTTCTGAATGTCGTGGATAGATGTGTGTTGTGGAATGGGGAATTGGAAATTCTTTAATTTGTTCAATGGTTCGGAAATGCCGCTTTGATACGGGTTTTGCTGCTCTGGCGGGGCCTCTACAATGGGAAAGGGGGCGCTGTGGAGGGTGTGACGGGGGTTGAAATCGAGGATAACAGATGAGAGTTCACTGGTTCAAAGGTGCTGCTTTGGTGGGTACTTATGTTGCTCTGGCACCGCCGCTACAACGAGGTCCGCTACATCGAGGTGAGGGCCGCTGTGGCGGGCCAAATGCGTTATAATGTCGTTAATAAACCCCTAAACGACCTTATTTGACATTTTTCAACTTTTAGAGCTAAGGAACGACTCCCAGGCGATTTCTACTTGTTTTTTAACCATTCTTGAGGTTAAATGTAATTTTTTCACTCCCCAAATACGTTTTTTAATCCGTATAACGTAATAGAATGGGTTAATAATGATGGGGTAATGATTTGGTTATGAATTCAATGGTGGAAACAAACCTAATTCGGTTAGTTGGGATCATAGGTTGATCCAGGATTTATAGGGTTGTTATAGTTTCGGGTAATTAGCGATTGTTTGTTGATTCCCGTATTATTGTGATTGTTTTTAGACCAAGAACAAGCGGAACGAATCTGGAAAGGGTAGGATCAAGTTTCTTAGGGTTTCAAGCTTGTTTGGGGGTAGGTGATGGTTGTGATTCTATGTTTGTGTAATGTATGCATGTTCTTGCTTCATTGTAATACTTGTATGTGTATGAATGTTGCAATATTGATCACACTTGTTGTAAATGAGATAGATGGATGATATAGCCATGACATCATGTTGTAAATATATGATCTTGATGATATACTTGTGATTGTGTGCCACGACCCGAGTCTACACCGTGGATGTTACCGGAACCCAATGACCATTGCTGGTCTTCAGCGAACCAGTGGCCTGACTTACTTAACTCAGTGGAAGACTTAGCTTAACTCAATTATGAAATGAGAATATTCTTAAAAGAAATACTGAAAACATAATTGTCTGGCCAAACACTTAAATTCTTATAGCAAAACATCTGCAATTCAAGGAAGAGACTCAACTGATTATCTGACTGTCTATGAAGCCTATACAATGCTAAGATGGATGTTGGACAGACCCCACAACATCCTATAAACGAAAAACTAGAAACCAAATAAAAGTGTCCTCCAGAATGCAAGGAGGCTCACTACTGACTCTGAATGCTCAACTGGATCAATGAGGAGCTGGGTGCTAATCCTGGTTACCTGCGTCTGCATCATAAGACAGTACAGGAGAACTTGCATCAATTGATTGAATATATCAGTATGCGAGTTGGAATGCTAAACAACAACTTAAGCTTGATGAGAATAAGATGAACTTACCTTGACTCTGCTCAACTCAAGAATTTCTCAACTCACTGTATGTATATAAAGCCATTTAAAACCCATGCGATATATATAAAGCTTGTAAAACAGTAAAGAAACTCAATTCATCAAAGAAAAGGCAGTAGTAACTCAACTTTACTTATATACGAAAGTAATATAGTTCTGTGGGAGATTCTCTAACCGACAACCACCACTATGAGCCTAAGTGGTGATACAGTGTCTGCCCCACGCTGCCATAACTTTCCTATACTTTGACGTCGCATAGAACATCCTCATCCTAGTGGATCCACTGGCTCAACTTACGTGATCATCTAAAAAGTATGAACTGTTAATACCCATGATGGCTACATGGAGACATGAGTTAATATGAACTCTCATCCCTACATCGGTGCTCAATACTACACCCAAAATATACTTTAGCTCATGCTTTTAAAATAATTTCCTTCCTCTGGGTTGAGATAATTTGCTCAGCCCTTTTTAGCTTTAAAAAGCCCTCTTGGAATCCATGTTCCCTTTTATTGGTCAAAACTCTATTGGGAAATCTTAGTTTCCCTTTAAATTAAATGTAAAAACATATATTAACTTCCTAGGGAATACTTAGTTCCCTTATATCTTTTAAGAAAAGAACTCAATTGTTTACTCTTTACTTGACTTGAAAGTTTTGATCTTAATCAACTCATTAGGGAATACTTAGTCCCCCTATACTTCTTTGAAGGAAAGACTTCAACTTTTACTCTTTCTTTAACTAGAAGCTTGAGCCTTAAAACAAAGTTAGAATGTTTAAATAAGACTCAGCTTGGAAACTTTAAGAAACTTTACTTTAACTTACTTCATAGCTTTAGACTTGACTTCTTAACTTCCTTGACTTTGATCCTAACTTTTCTTGAAATAAATTATGGATTCAAGGTTAATGATTCATGTTTATGAATGATTTCATAATGTTCAGATGTACCTTAGAGTACTGGAATCGACTAGGAATTGTAGGTACATCACTTAGGAATTAGTACGAAAAGATAGGGAAAGAACGGGTCTCCAGGCATCTTTGGCGCTCTGAGAGGTGTGGAGCGCCATAGCCTGATGGAGAGACTCTGGTATGAGGGGCTTTGGCTGGCGTGGCGCTCCAGAGACTTCCTGAGGGGCTCTGGTGGGCGCGGAGCTCCAGGGTTTATCAGACAGGGACTCCGACTTTCTTTCTCCGTTTTTCATCTCCAAACCTACTATACTTCCACGATCTTACCCCAATCATTTAGGATCATTAATAACCTCAATACCCAATAGATTAGACTCAAAAAACAACCCGTAAACACGAATCCAATCAACTAAAACATACTACAACTCATCCAACAAGAATTTAACCATTGGTCTTCAAGAATTTCAATGTTCATCATTCAATCTATTCAAACTTCACTGAATTAAACAAATTGGTGTGTGGTTGAACTAACTCAACAAAGAAAGATCTCACATACCTTATAGGGATCACCCCCGACGAATTCCACTTGAAGATCTTGGCGTTCTTGATGAATTCTTTGTCTTTTCTCCTTTCTCCTTCTTCTCTTCCCTTTTATCCCAAGCCTTAAGCGTATTCCAATTTTATAAAACTCACTTAAGGCTCAGTTTTACCCCTAATAAACCCTTAAAAACGAATTAGGAAACAGTAGGGTGAAAAGACTACTTTACGCTTACTAAAATCCAAATTGGGACCTTTCTCAGTCCAACAGCCCAACTTTCGATAGGGATATCTCCCTCATACGATATCAAAAATGCACAAACTTGGTGGAGTTGGAAAGATATATTCAAGGGATTTCCAACCATGTAAATAACTGACTCTAACTCATCCTGAGCTAGAAGTTATGGCCATTTGAAAATGTCCAAAACTCACTTTCTTAACTTAGGAAATTTTCCAGATTTTTCCTATTCTTTCCAAAAGTGATAATTTTTTAGTTTCTTAGATTATTATTGGCTATTATGAGTTGTGAGATGTTACAATATCTCTCCCTTGGGAACATTCGTCCTTGAATGAGACTTCTTTAACTATGCTAAGAATAGTGACATCAAGTTGAACACTCAACAATCCAGAAACAAATAAAAATCATGATTACTCATAGTTCATAAAGAACTAAGAAGAGAATTAGTACATTGATCTGCATTCTCTCCAAATTCAAAGAAATGTGGATATCTCTTCTTCATATCCTTCTCAGCTTCCCAAGTTGCTTGTTCTACAAATTGATTCCTCCAAAGGACCTTGACTAACGTCACTTCCTTCGTCCTCAACTTGCAAACTTGACAATCCAAAATTTGAACTGGAATCTCTTCATAGAATGAGCTATCCTTAATCCCAACATTCTCAGTTGGTATTATCAATGATAGATCACCCATGCACTTCTTCAGCATGGATACATGAAATACGAAATGAATCACTGCTAATTCTGGTGTAGCTCCAACTCAAAAGCTACATTGCCAACTCTTTTGGATATTCTATAAGGTCCAATATACCGGGGACTAAGTTTCCCCTTATTACCAAACCTCATAACCCCCTTAATGGGTGAAACCTTAAGATATACCCAATCGTCCGCCTCAAACTCTAACTGCCTTCTCCTAACATCTATGTAGGACTTTTGGCAACTCTGTGCCGTCTTCAACCTCTCTTGAATCACTTTCACTTTTTCTATGGCTTGGTGAAGTATATTTGGTCCTATCAACCCTGATTCACCAACTTCGAACCACCCAATCGAAGATGTGCATCTTCTCCCATAAAGAGATTCGTATGGAGCCATTTGGATGCTCAAATAGTAGTTATTGTTGTAAGCGAACTTAATGAGAGGTATATGATCATCCCAATTCCCTTTGAAATCAATCACACAAGCTCTAAACATGTCTTCTAAGGTCTAGATAGTGCGTTCTGCTTGTCCATCTGTCTGAGGATGAAAAGCAGTACTTAAGTTCACCTTCGAAACTAAACCTTTCTGGAAAGACTTCCAGAACTGAGCAGTAAATTGTGCACCTTTATCTAAAATAATGGAGACCAAGACTCCGTGAATTCTTACCACTTCTTGAATGTACAACTTAGTATAATCCTTAGCCGAATAGGTAGTCTTTACCGGCAAAATGTGGGCTTATTTTGTCATTCTATCGACAATTACCCAAATAGAATCATGTTGCCTGCGAGACCTTAGAAAGATGATGAAGTCCATATTAATCATCTCCCACTTCCATTTCGGAAGTTCTACATTCTGGGACAAACTAGGTCTTTGGTGCTCTACTTTTACTTCCTGGCAATTCGGGCACTTGGCAACAAACTCAGCAATGTCTTTCTTCATGCCTTCCCACCAATATGCCTCTCTCAAATTGCGGTACATCTTGGTGGAACCCGGATGGATGGAATATCTTGAGCTATGAGCCTCCTCCATAATCCTCTCTTTGAGTCCATCCACCCTAGGTACACAACCTACCTTGGTACTTTGTCACACCATCTTCCCCTTGTTCAAAAGCCAATACTCTTTACTTATGAACATCCGCCTTCAAATCAAGCAAAATGGATCTTGGTCTTGCTTTTCTTTCACCTCAAACACTAGTGATGATTCAACATTAGTCACCACTATCGCTCCTTCTGTGGAATCCATAAGTCTGACTCCCAGGCGTGCGAGTCTGTGCACATCTTTAGCTAAATCCCTCTTTTATTTCTCAACATGGGCGGTACTCCCCATGGATAACATGATTAAGGCATCAACAACCACATTAGATTTACCTGGGTAGTAAAGCATTCTCATGTCATAATCCTTGAGTAGTTCTAACCATAACCACCTCCTTTGTCTGAGAGTGAGCTCCTTCTAGGTGAACACACATTTTAGGCTCTTATGGTAAGTGAATATATCCACATAAACGTTGTACAAATAATGACTCCAAATCTTTAAGGCAAAAACCACAACAACCAACTCTAATTCATGGTTTGGGTAGTTCTTCTTATGAACCTTCAACTGTGTGGAGGCATAAGCTATAACCTTGTCATTCTGCATTAACACACAACCCAAACCAACTCTTGATGCATAACAGTACACCACAAAACCTTGAGTACCCTCCAATAAGGTCAAAACTGAAGTCGTTGTCAACCTCTTTTTCAACTCTTAAAAGCTTTTCTCACAAGCTTCAGATCATTGAAATTTAGCTTCCTTCCGAGTCAACTTAGTCAAGGGAGACAAGATAGATGAAAACCCTTCAAAAAATCTTATATAATAGTCAACCAAACCCAAGAAAATCCTTATATAAGTTGGAGATGTGGGTCTAGGCCAACTCTGAATTGCTTTTATCTTTTGGGTATCAACTCTAATACCATCACCGGAAATTACGTGGCCCAAGAATACCATAGTCTAAAGCCAAAACTCACACTTGGAATAATTGGCATACAACTCCTTTTCTCTTAAAGTCTAAAGTACTATTCTGAGGTGAATAGCATGATATTCTTCATTCATTGAATAAATTAGTATATCATCAATGAAGACGATAAGAAACATATCTAAGTAAGGCTTGAAGACTCTGTTCATAAGATCTATGAATGTTGCTGGTGCATTTGTCAACCCAAAAGATATAACCAAAAACTCATAATGCCCATATCTATTTCGAAATGTTGTCTTTGGAATGTCACATTCTCTAACTCTTAACTGATGGTAGCAAGATCTGAGATCAATTTTTGAGAAGCATGAAGCACCCTGAAGCTGGTTGAAAAGATTGTCTATCCTTGGAAGAGGATACTTATTCTTGATGGTCACCTTATTCAATTGGCGGTAGTCTATACACATCCTAAGGGAATCATCCTTCTTTCTCACAAATAAGACCGGAGCTCCCCAAGGCGAGACACTTGGTCGAATAAAACATTTATATAACAGATCTTTCAGCTTCTCTTTTAACTCTGCTGGTGCCATTATATATGGAGGAATAGAGATAGGACGAGTATCTGGAATGATATCTATGCCAAAGTCTATCTCTCTCTCTCAGAGGGACTCCGGGTAGATCATCTGGAAAAACTTCTGGAAACTCTTTTACTATAGAAACTTACTGAATGGAAGGTACCTCAGCACTTCAGTCATTAACTTGAACGAAGTGATAGATACACCCCCTTGAAACTGACTTCCTCGCGTATGCATCATAAGACGATGCAGGCCAACTAACATCAGTACATTGAATGTACGAGTATGCGAGTTGGAACACGAAAAAAGAACTTAATCTTGATGAGAATAAGATGAACTTACCTTGGCTCTGCTCAACTCAAGAATTTCTCAACTCAATGTATGTATATAAAGACATTTAAAACCCATGAAATATATATAAAGCTTTTGAAACAGTAACGCAACTCAATTCATTAAAAAAAGGCACTAGCAACTCAACTTTACTTATATACGAAAGTAATATAGTTTTGTGGGAGATTCTCTAACCGAAAACCACCACTATGAGCCTAAGTGGTGATACAACATCTAGCCCGTGCCAGAACGGTCCTATACTTTGCCGTCGCCTAGAACATCCTGATCCTTGTAGATACATTGCTTAACTTATGTGATCATCTAAAAAGTATGACCTGTTAATACACATGATGGATACATGGTTTACATGGAGACTTGAGCTAATATGAACTCTCATCCCCACATTGGTGCTCAATACTACTCCCAAAATATACTTTAGCTCATACTTTTAAATAACTTCCTTTCTCTGGGTTGAGATGATTTGCTCAATTCTTCTTAGCATTAAAAATCCCTCTTGGAATCAATGTTCACTTTCTTGTTCAAAACTCTGTTGGGAAATCTTAGTTTCCGTTTAATTAAATGTAAAAACATATATAAACTTCCTAGGGAATACTTCGTTCCCTCATATCTTTTGAGAAATGAACTCAACTATTTATTATTTACTTGACTTGAAACTTTTGATCTTAATCAACTCATTAGGGAATACTTAGTCCCCCTACACTTTTTTGAAGGAAAGACTTCAACTTTTACTCTTTCGTTAACTCAAAGCTTGAGCCTTAAAACGAAGTTAAAACATTTAAATAAGACTCTTGGAAACTTTAAGAAACTTTACTTTAACTTACTTCATAGCTTTAGACTTGACTTCTTAACTTCCTTGACTTTGATCCTAACTTTCCTTGAAGTGAATTATGGATTCAAGGTTCATGATTCATGTTTATGAATTATTTTATGATGTTTAGATGTATCTTAGAGTATTGGAATTGACTATGAATTGTAGGTACTTCACTTAGGAATTAGTGCAAAATGATAGGGAAAACACGGGGTCTCCAGGCGTCCTTGGCGCTCTCAGAGGCGTAGAGCGCCATAGCCTGAAGGAAAGACTCAGGTTTGAGGCGCTCTGGCTAGCGCAGCGCGCCAGATCCTGTCAGATAGAGACTATCCCTAGGGGGCTCTGGTAGGCGCGGCGCCCCAGGGCTTATTAGACGGTACCTCTGACTTTCCTTCTACGTTTTTCATCTCTAAACCTCCTAAACTTCCATGGATCTTACCCCCAATCATTTACGATCATTAATAACCTCAATACTCAATACATTAGACCTGAAAAACAACCTAGAAACATGAATCTAATCAACTAAAACATACTACAACTCATCTAACAAGAATTCAACCATTCATCATCAAGAATTTCAATGTTCATCATTCAATCTATTCAAACTTCGCTGAATTAATCAAATTGGTGTGTGGGTGACCTAACCCAACACAGAAAGATGTCACATACCTTATAGGGATGACCCCCGACGAATTCCACTTGAAGATCTTAGTTTTCTTGATGAATTCTTGGCTTTTTCTCCTTTATCCTTCTTCTCTTCTCTTTTCTCCCAAGCCCTAAGAGTATTCCAATTTTCTAAAACTCACTTAAGGCTAAGTTTTACCCCTAATAAACCCTTAAAACGAATTAGCAAATAGTAGGGTGAAAAAACTACTTTACCCTTACTAAAATCCGGATTAGGACATTCCTCAGTCCAACAACCCAACTTCCAATGGGCATATCTTCCTCATACGATATCGAAAGTGTGCAACTTAGCGGTGTTGGAAAGATATCTTCAAGGGCTTTCCAACCATTTAAAGAACTGATTGTAACTCATCTTGAGCTAGAAGTTCTGACCGTTTGAAATTGACCAAAACTCACTTTCTAAACTTAGGAAATTTTTTGGATTTTTCCTATTCTTTCCAAAAGTGATTATTTTTTAGTTTCGTAGCTTATTATTGGCTATTATGAGTTGCGAGATACTACATTGTGATTGTGGTGTGTGAATGGGGATCAGATTGCCATATTTTGGCAAGCTAACTAGGATCGGGTTGCCACATTTTGGCATAACTATGGGATCGGATTTTCACATTCCGGTAAGCTAACTGGGATCAGGTTCCATGTTCCGGCACAAATATGGGATCGATTTCCACATACTGGTATGCTAACTATTTGGGTTTGTGTTCCATGAGAGGACCAATAGTGTGATGATAAATGTGAAATGTAATGTTGATTCTTCATGTTGATAATGTTGTAAGTGTTGATATATATGCATGTGATTATAATGTTGTTTGACTTGTTTATGTTACACTAGTGTTCAGATATCCGAGTGATTCTACCAATACACTGTAGTTGTGTACTGATACTGCACTTGCTCTTATTTTTATTGAGTACATGGCATCTTCACGTGACTATTGACAGACCTTATTTAGAAGATCATATATCGTTGCTCGAAATCAAGAGTGATTCAATTCTTCCATGCTGCCATGGAATTCTCTTTCGTCTATGTCCACCATTTCGGGATTTAGACATTTGTTCTAGATAGTTGAATAGTTCCTTAGTTTTGGGGTGTATCCGTCCTTGTTTTTATTTATGGATCTTGTTAGATATTTTGGTACATTGACTTTCAGATTCTAGGTACTTAAATTTTGTATTTGTTTAGTTAATTAACTTGTTTCCATAATTTTGCCTTAGTTTTGGTTTAGTTGCTTAGTTCGGGTAGTAGTAGTGATATCCCACCGGAGGGCTATGTAACATCTCGCAACTAGAAACCACTAGAAAAGAGGTTAAAAATCTGGAAACATCTATTTTTGGAAAGAATAAGAAAATTGACTAAGTTGAAAAAATGAGTTTTGGCCATTTTCAAACGGCCATAACTTCTAGCTCAGGATGAGTTAGAGGTAGTTCTTATTATATTTGGAAAGATCTTTCCAACGACGACAAGTTTGCACGATTCAATATTGTATGAGTGAGTTATTCCTTTCTGAAGTTGGGCAGTGGAATAAGGAAAGTCCAATCAAAATTTTTAAAGGGTGTTTTGGTCTTTTCCTTACCCTTATCTTTTCTTTTGTTTTGATAATATTCTTAGGGTCTAAACTAATAGGATTCAGTTTATACTTTTACCAAAAGATTTAGGGTTTTGAAAGAAGAGAAAATAAGAGGAGAAAGGAAGAGAAAGGAGAAGAGGTAGCAAGAACATTCAAGATCATCGAAGTTCGGCTTGTGGAATTCGTCGGGGTGATACCTATAAGGTATGTGAGATCTTTTTGTGTTGGGTTAGTTCACATAAAAGCCAACTTGTTTAATTTAGCGAATTTGATTAGATTAAGTGATGAAAGGTGAAGTTCTTGAAGAACATTGTGGAATTCTTGTTGGTTGAGTTGTTACATGCCTTTAGTTGATTTGATTCGTGTTTTTGGGTTGTTTTTTGCGTATAATATATTGGGTATTGAAGGTATTAGTGATTCTAAATTTTTGGGGAAAGATCCATGGAAGTTTAGAGGGTTTGATGAAGGAAAAGAAAAATTGAAACACCCGGCCTTGGGGCGCCGTTCCAGCCAAAGCCCCATAGGACAGACTCTATCGATAAGGCCCTGGCGCATCGCGCCAGCTACCGCCCCTCAGGATAGATTCTGTCCGTCATGCTCTGGCGCCCCACGTCTCTCAGAGCGCCAAGGACGCCTGGAGACCCCATTCATTCCCTATATTTTCGTACTAGTTCCTAAGTGATGTACTCGCGTTTCTTAGTTGATTCCAACACTCTAAGGTACATCTAAAAATCATGAAATCATCCATAAACATGAGATCATGAACCTTGAATCCATAATCCAATTCAAGGAAAGTTAAGATCAAAGTCAAAGAAGTTAAGAGTCAAGTCTAAAAGTTAAGAAGCAAGCCAAAGCGAGTTTTTTAAAGTTTCCAAGAGTCTTTAACAAACATGTTAACGTTGTCTTAAGGCTCAAATTACAATTTAAGAAAAGAGTAAAGTGTTTGAGTTCAATTATCAAATGTTATAGGGGAACTAAGTAGGAAAAATTACATGAATTGATACATTTTAATAAATAATTACTGATTTTAGCAATACTTTTTATTTATTACCATTTATAGCAATACTATGTTAAATATGCAATATGTATTAAAAGTGAATTATGTATGCAATATATATGAATTATATATGAATTATAATTATTTTTTAAAATATATTATGTTTGTTTGGTAAAAATTTGACACATTGTATTATAAGTATATTAAAATGTGTGATAAATAAATTATCTATCATTGAAATTTGTATTATATGTGAATAAAAAATTGTTCTTTGTAATATGAATTAAACTTGTATTATAAATGAATTAAAAATGATCAAGTGAAAAAGAAATATTATTGCTATAAATGGTAAATATTTTTTTATTATAGTATATTTATGTAAGTTTCCCAACTAAGTATTCCCTAAAAGTTAAATTTCAAGCTAAGTAAAGAATAAAGAGTTAAGTTGAAGTTCTTTTCTTCTAAAGTATAGGGGGACTAAGTATCCCGAAAGAGATTTAAAAATGTTTTCACATTTAAATAAGTAAAGAAACTAAGTTTCAAAAGAACCTTCGGACTATTTTTTCATAAAAGAGTTATAGCATTATAAAATGAAGCAAACAAGGAAACTGAGATTTCCAAGATAGCCTTTGAGATAAGTTTTTGAGCACTAATCTCAAATCACAAGAAAAGTTGGTTATTTAATGGCGGAATGACCTAACAGACCCTTATACTTTGTTCGAATTGTAAATTAGACTCTTCTACTCATGACATTGTCAACTGAACACTTAAACGATATGAAACTCAATCTTTTAAACCCCTCTGACCGTTGACTGAGCTTGTGTGGCAACTTGATTTATGAGTTGGACATAGTGCGTGAGTTTCACACATATAAGGAGAGTGAGAATTGATGAATTATGATTTATATGGACTAAAATCAGAAAAAATAAATATAAATAAAAGGAAAAAAGATTTTTAAAAAAGGAAAAGAAAAAAATCCTCTCTTTCATCTCCAGGCGCTCCCTACCATGGCTGCTGCAACTTCTCTTCTTCATGTAACCACCATCTTTTCTTCTGAAATTATCACTGTCAATTATTATCTGAAGAAATCGTTATTTCGGGTCTCCTTAAATTTCCTCTTATTCACCCTTTTCCAAAGCAAAAGGGCACACACAAACACACCGCCATTAAAATACTTAAAAGAAGAAAAAACATGCCATTAACTTTAGATTTATTTTATCCCACTTCAACCGGTTTTGATAACACAAAAAAAATCTCAGGCGAAATTTGGGTAGATTTTGACGAGTTTCATGACAGAGGTTGGTGAAATTGTATTTGTATTGGGGTGTGAAAATAGTAATATACGTTGGATTACGAAAAATTTGGCCAGATCTGGTTGTGCGATGGCTTAAGTTGTTATTATGGTAGAGGTTGGCGGAGGAAAGAAAAATAGTGATGGTGTGCGGTGGAGATGAAGACGAAGACAGGAGAGGGAGAAAGTATATACGATTTTGCCGGTAAAAATGGCGACACGCCGGCGATGGCTCGCCGGTAGAAGCTAATAATAAATTAAAATGTTAATTATTTTACATTTTATTAAATAATTTTTTAATAAATTTTTTAAATAATTATGAAATAATGATGTGGTATTAATATATCTGACGTGGATATGACATGTCAATTATATAGAAGAGAGTGAGCTACACACATGGTTAGAGGGGCTTAAAAGTCCCATTTTAATTGAGTTTAAGGGTCCAGATGACAAAGAGGCAAGTAGAAGGGTTCAAAATACAAACTGATACAAGTATAAGGGTCCACCAGACCATTTCGCCTTATTTAAAACATACAAGATAAGTATATTTTTGGGAGTAGTATTTGAGCACCGATGTGGGATGCGAGTTTCAATTAATTCAAGTCTCCATGAAAACCATGTAGCCATCATGGGTACAAAAAGGTCATACTTTTAAGATAAATTCTTTTCACAGTATACTAGTGGATCCATTAGGAAGTTTAGGTCCTATACTCTGGCAAGGTTAGGATGGTCCTTGGCAGTGTGAGGTAAAACGATGTATCATCACTATAACTATTAAGTGATGGTTGTCGGTTAGAGAAACTCCCACAGCAGTAGTTGCAGAGGTTCTGCTTAGTATGAATGGGGGTATGGACTTTATACATGCATTACACGAGTAGACTTTGAGAGGAAGCATAATGTCTTTTATTAAGATTATGAGTTTACATCAGATTATTTTGTATTTTTACATACATCTCAGAATCAATTGTATATTTGCATGCACAGAGTTGAAAACTATGTTTTAAATAGCTTTTCATTATATTGCACATGTCTTTAAATTGCTATATAATGAAATGAGTTAGTAATATTGATTTATGTTATTCATGAGTTGAGCAAAGCCAAGGTAAGTGTTTATTCTTACTCCTTTTAAGCTTAAAGTTGTTGTTTAGCATTCCAACTCGCATACTCGTACATTCAATGTACAGATGCCAGCAGGCGTGCATCATTTTATGATGCAGACGCAGGTAATAAGGATCAGCATCCAGTGCCTGGTTGATCTGTCCCAACATTCATCTTAGCATTGTAGAGGCTTCATAGACATATTGTTCAGTTTGGGTCTCTATTTATCTACAGATATTTTATTTTGAGATTTAAGTGTCATTTTTATCCAAGAAATTTATCTTAAAGTTATATATAACATGTTCCTCGTTTTACATTGAGTTAAGTCTTTCTCTGAGTTAAGTAAGTCAGGCCAAGGGTTCTCTCAAGGACAACAATGGCATTCGGTGTCGGCCACGTCAGGGTGTAAGCTCGGGTAGGGACAGATTAGTGTCGTTGTCAATCACGACGATATGGGTCATGATAGTAAACAAGTTTGTAGAATATAAGAGATGTTTCTTAAGAGGTAAATGAATTAAATTATCCTGTTTATTTAAAATTTCTTAGGGGGTGTAAAAGGAGAAGTTGACAACAAATTTGGGACGTACCAAAAAAAATTGATATTTGTTATATTCAATTGATATTTTAAGAACTTATGATGTGAAAATTGCAAGGTAGAGAAGCGTTGATTTGCCGAAACTTGACATTCTTGCCTAGTAATAGTATTTGAAATTAATTGTATTTTGAATAATTACAATTTTGTGTTCTAATATACATATTCGACAAGGAAATAGAGAACAATTTGCACGCAAATAAAAAGAGTTTGGAAGATGGAATCAAGACAAATATTTAATTAGAAAATAGTAGACTCTAACTATAAAATAATTTTAGACACACGACCTATCTAACAAAAATAAGAAGAGAATAAAACAAACCAACGGACTTAGACTCTTAAACAACCTTCTACCAAACAAATAAATTTTAAAAAAATACTTCAAATAAAAAAAATTAGACACTCGTCTTACAAAGCATACCACATATTTTTTCTCTAATTAAAGCTTCAAGCTCAAGTCCAAATCAATTTGTTCTTCCGCTATGTTAACTAACTCATCTGCATTTGATGAAATAGGAACATCCAATCGATTGATCAATTGTGCGGTACAATCAACAATAGCCTCATTTGAAGTTTTAACTATGTTCCTTCTTTCCATTTGTTGTCGATCCATTATTGGTGTTATACCCCTTCTATTCGGTACAAATATGTTTCTTCGTTTCATTTGTTGTCTATCGATTGGTAGTGTTCTGCCCCTACTAATTGGTGGTTATGATTTGAACATGGATAAGTAGTTTGTATCTGATTTATGAAATCGAAATGAGTATGAAATATTTCATGACATACGGGGCAAAAAAGTAGGATCGGAGAAGGTTTTAAAAAATGGAGAAAAGTTAACATTCGGCATATTTGAAGTATAAATGAAATTTTTTTCTCTAAAGTAAGAAATGGTAAAGAAAAGTACCAACTATGCAATATAATTATATGAAATGTAAGGAACATTTATAGGCAGTTCATTGGTATGATCTCCTCTTCATTTATGTGTCTTTCAATTTTGTAATGATAAGTTCCATATATTGTTGCAGTAAGTGACAACTTTGCTACCAAATAAATTTGGAAATCTAGTTAATTTTCTCCTTTTCATTTATATGTTTTACATTTTTGAAGTGGTAAATTCAAAATAATGTTGCAGTAAGTGACAAAACTTTGCTAACAGTTTAAATTGAAAACATGGTTATTTTTCCCCCTAATTCATCATCTATATTCAAAGAAAATACACGTTCTGATTATTTTTCATTAGTTAATTACAACAATTTGATTTCTTTTTAATTTGACTATTTTTATGTTGATATAATTTGCACTTTACATTATAAGTCCTACTAAATTCAAAAATTATTTATATAATTATTTATTCAGAAAACAATGTTGATGATAAAGTTGAAGATGATGCAATACATTTAGAACCAGTTGCACGTAAGGAAGTACTTATCGCATTTAGAACTCTTCCCAATGTTATGGTGCAATTCGAAAAGACAACAATAAAACATTTGGATGCAATAAGAAAAGTTTGAGATAAGTTTCGACTAGATTTAAATTTTAATAAAAAATAGAACGGATAGAATCACATTTCACTAAATTGTCTTGTATATATTTGCATTTTTAAGGAAATATTCATTTATAATATTAATTGGACCATATATTTATATACGGGTCTTCTAAAAATATAATATCTTATTATCTTATCAAAATATGTGATTTCTTTTTATTGTCCCAAGTTAGGTCAAAGGAAAATATTATCTTAGGGAGAGTTTTAATCACCCAATTTTTAGTTTAGTGAAATTTTACTGTATTTTATAGTGAATGTAGTTATAATTTAAGATGTAATGATGTGAAACTATTTTAATGTTCTTACATATTATTTATTTGAACTCTCATCTTTTTTGTTAGATTATGATTTTTGAACTGATTGAATCACTACTAAATCGGTCATTGATCTTACATAAATGAAAGGCGCCACCCAATATAGTTCATAGTATTATGAATTTATGACCAATATCATTGAAAATATATCCATAAAAATCGATATGCAACAGATTAAAAATAGAATAATAGACTATAACCATAAAATAATCTTATACACACACCCTATCTAACCAAACTAAGAATAAAAGAAAACAAAAACAAAAAAAATTGACTCTTAAGACACCCTTCTATCAGACAAACATATATTAAATAAAATTAACAAAAACTTCAAACAAAATAAACTTTTAGACATCCATCTTTCAAAGAAGATCTACATACTTGTTTCTCTAATTAAAGCCTCAATTTCAAATCCAAATCAGTTTGTTCTTCATCTATGTTAACTAACTCATTTGCATTTGATGAAATAGGAACATCCAATTGATTGATCAATGGTGTGGTACTATCAACAATAGCCTCCCTTGAACTTTCAACCCTGGCCTGTTCCTTCTTTCCATCTGTTCTCTATCCATTATTGTTGTTATACCCCTTCGGATTGGTACAAACATGTTTCTTCGTGCCATTTGTTGTCTACCGATTGGTAGTACTCTGCCCTTACTAATTATTGGGTGGTTAAGATTTGAAGATGGTGTTGGCATGATAACAATGTTATTGTTTCTTTCTGGTCTAACATTTCGTGGGGCTGCAGGTTGAGTAGATAGAATATTTCCTAGTAAAAAAGTACCAGATGCATATACAGAAAAATATAGAATGATGTTTTGCTCAGATGATAATAGATGGTAAAAAATATTTGAAGATGGTGCTGGCATGATAACAATGAAATGTAAGGAACGTTTATAGGCTCTTCATATATGTGTCTTTCAATTTTGTAATGGTAAGTTCCAGATATTGTTGCAATAAGTGACAACTTTGCTACCAAATTGATTTGAAAATCTAGTTAATTTTCTCCTTTCTTTTATATGTTTTCAATTTCTGAAGTAGGAAACCAAATCTAGTTAATTTTCTCCCTTAATTATATGGTTTCCATTTTTGAAGTGGTAAATTCAAAATAATGTTGCAGTAAGTGATAAAACTTTGCTAACAATTTAAATTGGAAACATAGTTATTTTCCCCTAATTCATCATTTATATTAAAAGAAAATACCCCTTTTGTTTCTTTAGTTAATTACATTAATTTGCTTTCTTTTTTTTACTTTTGACTATTTTTATATTGTAACAATTTGTATTGTATAGAATAGATCTTGGTAAATTCAAAAATTATTTATATGCTAATATAATAATTATTTACTCAAAAAAATTATGTGGAATTTTTCGTAATGTACTTTCATCGAAAGTTCATTATTTTTAGATATATATTTTTGTAATAATTGATAATTATATAGTGATACACTTGCAACAAAAATACTTTCTTAAACCAAAAAAAAATAAGAATATTTGCTTTTCAAGAGAAAAAGTATACACCGTTAAAATAACGTATTTATATATCATTTGAACTAAATCTCACTAAATCAAGTATACAAAATTGTATAGGTGTCACATTTGCGAGATGTGTTACTATTAATTACTTTCGACATAAAAAGATAAGAATAGTGTTTATTTTAAATAGATAAAAATGTGCATCATAAAGATACATCTGTCAAGTGAATTTAAGGGTTTAGGCATAAGCACACAACTTAACTTAGCTAGGGTCTTATTCCCTCAAACTCTTCCAAAAACCTCTCAACTCAATCACTCAGAACGTCGAATCAAGGTAAACTTCTCATCTTTTTCACTCCTTACTTAGGTGCTTTATTATAGTAATTGCATGACGATCAAATGATCGCAATTAGACGGTTTTTGGGTAGTTATTTTGGAATTGGACTAGGTTTCTATTTTCATATAATAAACGTAGCATGGTCACTTCCTTTATATCCCCAACGTTCCCACAACATCCTGGGCGTAAGAACTTTGTAGAAATATGGGTAGATCGATACAAAAATGGGTGGGGGAAGTTGAAAGGTTCTCTTGGCATAAACTCGAATTTGGCCCTGTTTTAGGGGTTTATTTGCTAAAATAATTGCATATTTAGGTTCTATGATAGTTTATACACTCTGATCTTCGGAAATTCTGTCGAAAATGGAGGTTTTGGGACGAAAAAGCGTCATTTTCATGTCTGGTGTTCGTCCGAGATGAAGGGCGCTCTGGCAACCTCCATCCCGCTATGGCGACCTTCATAATCCCTCCAGAGTGGCATTATGGCTATTGTGGTGGGATACTGCCTTTACACACCAAATTTTCTCTCTTTTTCACTTTAGCCTCATCCAACTATCCAATTGTGTTTTAACTTATTTTCAACTTATCAAGGCTATCTATATGGGAGGTCATAAAAAAGATAATACATCTTTCATCTGGTTTCGTGATGCCGCGAGTTGGGATAGGCATCATGATTACCCTAACACGGGGTTCTGCTGTGAGCGAGGGTTCCTGTTACACCAGTTAGAGGAGAAGGAGTCTGCATTCTATGCTAGCCTAATGGATTTTAATTGGGCTCCCTTGAGTTAGGCTCCCAGAGGCGCGGTCCACCTAGGTGAGGGAGTTCTACGCAATCCTGCCAACAGTGCGGTAGGATGACTCTCATCCGTATAAGTGAGTTGACATTCCCCTGAATGCCACTGTTATCAATGGCTCTAGAAGTATCGGAGGTCTCAAATCATGATTTTGAGACCAGGCTACGGGAGATGGATCTTGAGTGGTTGAGGGACACACTAATTGCGCCGCTAGGCAGGACCAGATCTACCGGCTACAACGGAGGGCATCACTAGCATGAATTGGTCACCGGATGCAAAATGGTGGTTGCACTTGGTTACTAGGGGGATCGACCCGTCGGGCAACCACATCGACGTGACTTTTCCTCGGGCCTCGATGGTGACGTGCGTTATATAGGGCATCCAGCTAAATGTGGAGGCCTAGATTATCTCAGAATGGAAGATGTTCTACCAGGGTAATAAGAAGGCTTTCTTCCTTCTAGGGCTTATCACTACACTGTGCAAGCGAGTGGGAGTGACGCTCTTCGATGCTGATAAAGTACTTCCTATGGATCCCTATTTTCACCTTCTTTTGGTCAGGTCGGGCTGTACTTCTAGGAGCAAGAGAAGGAAGACTGGCAGGGCTAGCGGCAGTAGGGCGGACGGGGGTTCAAACAGCGAGGACCCACTCTCAGGTGTGCGGGTCAAAGAGGAACTGGAGGTTTTCCAATAAGGATGGTGAGTGTCTATGCTAACTTCACTCCGATTCCACCCAGTACCACTCTGGAGGTCGAGATTCCCATCGCCAATTGTGTCAAGAGAGGAGGTAGATCTTAACGCGGGATCGTCTGATGACCCGAATGTGGAAGACTATTAAGGTAATCTTCTCTTGTGTTTCCCTTGACATAGAGATTCCACGGCTTGATCCAGGGGACTACGCGGAGTTCCCCATGCTGAATGAGGCCTGGGATGGTGCGATACCCCCCCCCCTTTTTTTTTACTTGTACATTTTAAGACAATCTTGTTTTTACCCTTTGAATTTCGTAAGTTTTTGTAGCACTAGGATGTTTGTTATTGCTGTCGGATGCAGCTTTATATTTAATCTTAAGGTGTTTTAAAGATCTATTAACTATGTTGCTGAACACTAATAGACTGGTAGGGGTGAATTCGGATACCATTCGGAAATGAAAATTGAATTTAAGGAAAACAGGGGAGGCTAAGTCGAGGTTATGCCTCGCCCTGTCCCACTCTGGCGGGAAAAATCCCACTTTGATGGCCTCGCTATGGCCAGATCAATCCCTCCCCTACGGCTCGGATGGAACCAGAACCCAAGTCACTACTTTTTGGGTTATTTTCGTATTTCTAAAATCCCCCAAAGGTTCCCAACTTCACCCAGCAAACTTAGAATGCTTCTCATACTAGGATAATCATTGTCTACCCTTCAGTAAATCCCATGATACACGAATCAATATGTTTTGTCAATTCAACACCACAACCCATGATACACGAACCAATTTGTTTTGTCAATTTGCATCACAATTTTATGGTGCAATTAGAAAAGATAACAATGAAACATTTGGATGTAATAAGAAAAGTTTGAGATAAGCTTCGATAAGATTTAAATTTTAATAAAAAATAGAAAAAAAATAATCACATTTCACTAAATAATCTTAGATATATTTGCAGTTTTAAGGAAATATTAATTGGACCATATATTTATATAAGGGTCTTCTGAAAATATATTATCTTATTATCTTATCAAAATATGTCATTTCTTTTCATTGTCCCAAGTCAGGTCGGAGGAAAATATTATATTAAGGAGAGTTTTAATTAACAGATTTTTGATTTAGTGAAGTTGTACTGTATTTTATAGTGAATGTAGTTATGATTTAAGATATAATTATGTGAAACTATTTTAATGTTCTTACATATGGTTTATTTGTATTCTCATCTTATTTTTTAGATTATAATTTTTGAACTAATTGAATCACTACAAAATCGGTGTCACGACCCAACCCATCCTGATTGGAACCCACACTAACCATCCGGTGGGAGAACCACTACTACAACCTAAACTAAGAACCTAAACCAAAACTAAGGCAATCAAAGAAACAAAAGCAGTTTTAAATAACTAATTTATTTATTAATGAAATAACACGAATACGAAAATGAACCCCTAGAACATGAAATTCATTGTACCAAACTCTACTAACGACAAGTCTAAGAACAAGGGGTACAACCCCAAAACTAAACAACATATTAACGAATAGTCTGAGTCTAAAAAAAGTAGACTTAAACAAAAGAGAATTCAAGGCAGTCTCGAAGAACTAGCTCACCCTTGAATCCACAATGGTCATTGATATTCTAAAGGAGGTATGTCAATAACCACCGAAAGATGTCATGTACTCAACAAAAGTAAGAGCAAGTGCAGTATCTGTACACAATCACAGTGTACTGGTAGGATCACGCGGCTATCCCAAATAGGTGAAACATATATATGTAACCACAATATTATAAAACAGGCATATACCAAACATATACAATATCATCATCATTCACATCAATGAACAATTTCACAATTCTCAACAATATATCATAAATCATTTTAATGCAACAAATAGTCTTTCAATATCAATCATCCGTACATATGAATGTAATCATCACAAGTATATACACATCACATTAAATGGTCCTCTCATGGATCCCAATTCAATAGTCTTCTCATGGAACCCAAACTCAAATTGTTAACTTGTCGGAATGTGGCAATCCGATCCCATAATTATGCAAGAACGTGGCAACCGATCCCATAATTATGCAAAAACATGGCAAACGATCCCATAATTATGCCGAAGTGTGGCAACCCAATCCAATAGTTGTGCCAAAATATGGCAACCGATCCAATAGTTCTGTCGGAACGTGGCAACCGGATCCAAGTTAGATTGTTGAAATGTAGCAATCTGGTCCCCAATCACACACCACAATCACAAGTACATCATCAAGATCATACAACAAGAGGTGATCATGGCATACAATTATTCAATTATCCTCAATTACTATTAGGGTGATCAATAATGCAACATTCACATGCATATGTGCATTATAACAAAGCACTTACAAACATATATCAGACCAATATGAAATCACAACCATCACCTACCTCGAATCCAAGCTTGAATCCCCTAAGGCATTATTCGGATTACAAAAAAAAATAACCCTAGACCAACCCAAGATCTTAATACCCAAATTAGGGTTTTTTCCACCATAATTCTTACATCAAAACCCTTCTCCGTCAATAATAACCCAAGAAAATAGGTTCTACGGATTGAAAAATGGATTTGGGGTGTTAAAATTTAACATCCCGTAACTCGAGTATCTAGGAATGGGCTAAGAAACCAAAACTAATTACTTATGGAAAGAATAAGAAAAATCTAGAAAATTTCCTAAGTAAAAAAAGTGAGTTTTTGACCATTTTCAAACGGTATAACTTCTAGATCAGGATGAGTTAGAATCAGTTCTTTATATGATTGAAAAGCCCCTGGAGAGATCTTTCCACCGCCGCCGAGTTTGTGCATTTTCGATATTGTATAAGGGAGATATGCCTATCAACAGTTGGGTAGTTGGATTGAGGAAAGTCCAATTCGGATTTCGATAAGGATAAAGTAGTCTTTTCATGTACTATTTCCTAATTCGTTTTAAGGGTTTATTAGGGGTAAAACTAAGCCTTCAGTCAGTTTTAGAAAATTGGAATACGCTTAGGGCTTGGGAGAAAAGAGAAGAGAAGAAGGAGAAAGGATAAAAGGCCAAGAATTCATCCAGAATGCCAAGATCATCGAGTGGAATTCGTGGGGGTGACCCATATAAAGGTATGAGAGATCTTTTTGTGTTGAGTTCATTCACCCACACACCAACATGTTTAATTCAGCGAGTTTTGAATAGATTGAATGCTGAATATTAAAGTTCTTGATGAACAATTGTTGAATTATTGTTTGTTGAGTTGTAGCATGCCTTTAGTTGAATTTATTCGTGTTTCGGGTTGTTTTTCGAGTCAAATCTATTAGGTATTGAGGTTATTAGTAATCCTAAGTGATTGGTGAGATCCATGGAAGTTTAGAAGGTTTAGAGATGAAAACAAGAGAAGAAAATTTGGAATTCTCGTCTGACAGAAGGGCAGGCTTAGTCTGACAGGCCCTGGCGCGCTGCGCCAGCCAGAGCGCCTCAAACTAGAGTCAGTCCGTCAGGCTCTGGCGCTCCACGCCCCTCAGAACGCCAAGGTCACCTGGAGACCCCATTATTTCCCTATCTTTTCGTACTAGTTTCTAAGTGATGTATGCACGTTCCTTAGTTGATTCCAACACTCTAAGGTACATCTAAACATCATGAAATAATCCATAAACATGAGATCATGACCCTTGAATCCATAATTCAATTCAAGGAAAGTTAAGATCAAAGTCAAAAAATTTAAGAGTCAAGTCTAAAAGTTAAGAAGCAAGTCAAAGTGAGTTCCTAAAGTTTTCGAAAGTCTTTAACAAACATTTTAAACTTGTTTTAAGGCTCAAGTTACAAGTTAAGCAAGAATAAAGAGTTGAGTTCATTCTCAAAAGTTATAAGGGGACTAAGTAATCCCTAAGAGTTACAAATATTTTCACATTTAAACAAGTAAAGAGCCTTCAGGCTAGTTTTCAGACAGAAGTAATAGATTTATGAAATGAAGCAAGCAGGGACACTATGATTTCCAAGAAAGCTTTTAAAGTTAAGTTTTGAGCACTAATCTCAAACCACAGAATCAACATGTTTTAAGAACATAAGATCTAGTATATTTTTAGGAGTAGTATTGAGCACCGATGTGGGGATGCGAGTTCATATTAACTCAAGTCTCCATGAAAACCATGTAGCCATCATGGGTAGAAGAGGGTCATACTTTTTAGATGAACCCTTTTCACAGTATACTAGTGGATCCATTAGGCAGTTTAGGTCATATACTCTAGCAAGGTTAGGATGGTCGGGCAGCGTGGGCTGAGTAACGTTGTATCATCATTATAGCTCTTAAGTCATAGTTGTCGGTTAGAGAAGCTCCCACAGAAGTTATTGTATTTTCATATACATTAGATATTGGTATTTTTACATATATCTCAGAGATTATTTGTATCATTGTGTACATTCAGAGTTTTCAAGAGGTTTTCAGATAATTTTCTTTGTATTGCACATTATATTTAAATTGTATTATATTGAAATGAGTAGTTATTCATGAGTTGAACAGAGCTAAGTTAAGTGTTCCTTCTTACTCCTTTTCCAGCTTAAGTGTTGTTTTAGTATTCCAACTCGCATACTCGTACATTCAATGTATTGATGTCTGTTGACCTGCATCGTATCATGATGCAGACGCAGGTAACTAGGATCAGCATTTGGCGTGCCATTGATCCAGTGAGTAGCTCAGAGTTAGTGGTGAGCCTCCTTTCATCCGGATGACTCTTTTATTGTTTTCAGCCATTTCAGTTATGGAATATTGTGGGGTTTGTCCCAACATTCATCTTAGTATTGTTACTTGTTATTTTTGGGTCTTTTCATTTCAATTGTAAACGAGGAGGCTTAAGTGCCAATTTGGCAGACTATTATAGTTTAAGTATTTCCCTTAAAAATGTTCTTTACTGTTAATATTGAGTTACGTTAAGTCTTTCGCTGAGTTGAGTAAGCCAGGACAAGAGTTCGCTCAAGACCAGCAATGGTCATTGGGTGCAGGCCACATCCAGAGTGTAGGCTTGGGGCATAACATAAAACCTTACCTTTAGCCTCAAGAATGGTGAAAACTGTCAAAAACTCGTCTGGGTCGCCTCCTTAGCCCTAGAAGTCAAAAAATACCAAATATGGTCTTTTAGGGGTTTGTTAGAGACTTTAAGTCGCATCTTGCCCGCTACTACGGAACCATCCTTCTACAGCGACATCGCTCTAGCGCCCAGAATCCCGCTCCAGCGGTCTCAATGGAGACAAAATGTGCCCATTCATGAAAAGATCATTTTCTGGAGCTCTACTCGCCCAAAACCAATTCCGTAGAGTGTTACGGGTTCCTTATTGTCTTAGTTATCCACTCATGTAATAAAATTCACAATTAGATATCTCATTTATTACTAGATTTCCCTGCACCTTAATGCCTCTAATTTCATCCAAATGTGGACTAGGTTGGAAAATTCCAAGTTACTACAAAAA
Organism: Solanum sitiens; assembly: GCA_016801875.1. Classification (NCBI taxonomy): domain Eukaryota; kingdom Viridiplantae; phylum Streptophyta; class Magnoliopsida; order Solanales; family Solanaceae; genus Solanum; species Solanum sitiens. Next base: position 1,987,101 of record JABWTJ010000078.1, on the reverse strand, counting down.
AGGTTTTTGGCCCTAATTCTTTCTTCATTGACTTTTCCATAACGATGAAATCAGGTCGTTACAACAGATATAAATTTACCCATCACTACTCGCCAAGTGATCAACTAGGAAAGGCATGGATAAAATAAAGGTAGAGTAGTATCTGAAACGTCGAATTACTAGGGATACTTGTCTCGCATGCCCTTCTTACCGAATCTCATCACCCCCTAAGGATTTTACATCTCCAACCTCAAACCAACCAATTGAATACCTCCACGTCCTCTCTTACAATGCATCAATGAAGTCATCTCAACACTCGAATGATACATATTATTGTATGTAAACATAACTAATCAACAAGACGAATCCCAAGAACCGCCAAAGTTAATCGTACACATGTCTGCAACATGTTATCAAGGACTTGACACAAATATCAAGACGAATCCTTTCTCACATAACCATGATAAAATCATAAATCAAGACTCGCCAAAATTAGAGGTGAACCTAAACTGACCACCAAACACTCATGATACTCAAACAATCATATTTCTTAACAACATCTCATTCCACAAAATAAATTCATATGAGCTTAAGTTACAAAATTCAATCTTTGGAAATCAGATACTCCTTGAGAGATATGTCCAAACATACGAACCATCCAACAACACTATCAAAATGCTAGATTTAGTAATTGTAGATTACCTCTTAAGAACAGGAGAATTGGATTCAAATCCCCACATTCAATCACACATAATCGATACATAAACTCGACGCCAAAATGAAAATCAAGATTGTCGAACAACCATAAATACTCAAGGTAGCTCTTCTATAAATTAGCATAAGCAAGGTGATACAAGAATAACCATTAAAATACTTTAACAACTCCAAGTCCATAACACATAAGTCATCTGAATCACCAATTCTTCCCAATCATCCCACTTATCCAAGAGAACATCACAGTATCGATATGCTTGATCCACCACTAGGGATCCACCCACCAAAAAACACGTGTGACCATAGCTAGTTCATCACACTACAACCATGTACAAAATGAAATAGATGGTCACATAAGAGCTCGTCGAATAACACAAAAGGTTTTCCTTTGAAGAGTCGATATCAAATATTTCCATTCACGTGACTCTACATACTCTTCACATCTTTCCATTGAAGCTCACACTCTCAATACTAACCAACATCATGGTTACTCCAACCATTTGCCTTACTCTAAGCCAATATTTTTAGAATGAAACCCTTCCTCAAATACTTTAGTAATCAAAAGTAATACACTTTACAACTCAAACCAAGTGTAAGTCCTTTTAAATCCTGAATACCTAATACAATTGATCATTCCACATCTTGAAAATTCATACCTTGACAAGATATATCACCTCAAATATAAACTTCCAATGAAAAAAATAAATTGTAAATTCAATCATCTAACACAATCCCCTTATATATCAACATTAGCTTATACGTTTATTTAACGACCTTAAGTCATTTCTGGCCCGTCACAAAGGCACTTATCCCATTGTAGCGGCGGCACCACGGCAGCTCTAATCTCGCTACAGCGGCACATAATGGACCGGTCATGAGCTCCCCTCTTGAACTTACGATTTTAAGTTCTGTCTCGTCCGCCACAACGGCCACTACCCTGCTACAGCGTCCCAACTCCCACTACAACAACATAAAGCGAGACAGAAACTTATCAGAAGAATTTCAATTCCTTCTTTATACAACACACTCTTAACCCACTACGCGCTATTAAAATACCTTTCACAGTAAGGTTGATTCCCATAGATCTACTTACGCAAATTCAAAACAAAATAAAGCACTTTTCATCACACTCGAGCTAATGTCTGTACACTACTTTCTCAAGTCCTTTTTCAATAGCTTTTAAACAATCTGACAAACTTGTGACCCTAATACCATAGCCACATCATCATGAAATAAATCACGCGTCTCTCAACCCAATTATCTACCACCCCTTTATAGATACCTCCTTAGACCTTGCAATCAAATATAATATTCTTGTTCTCGCCTCTCTCTAAAGGTTGCACTCATCCCACTATTTTTATTCATTGACTCTAGCTCTTTTAAGTTCTATTTGTGTGGTGTTCCACAAACTCTTAGAACTTTCCATACGACCAAGTTACTCACCAAATATTGGAAAATTACAACCTTAGATACTTGCAAATCATAAATCAGTACACCAAATTCACTTAGCCACAATCTTATTATATAGTTGCATCTTGTCACCATCTACTATGAACTCTTATTACCATTATGTTCAGTCATCCCTGACTATCACCACAAGTCATCATTTTCATCGACATAACCCTCAAACTCAGGTATACTCGTCAAATTGAAAGGAGTAACACAATTTTTTGTATGAACTTCTTAAAAATTTTCATTGTCTTCACCCAAGTATAGTAAATGGGAATTTCTTCATCCAAAAGCTTGTCATTTTGGTATTAATCCACTCCCTTATTGATTAAGATAAAATCATCAGTCCTCGTACTACCCTCCTTATTTTTATCAAACAAAACAGGAGTACCCACTTGGAAACACTAGGACGAATTAATTTTTTATCAAGACGCTCTTGGAAGTTTTAAGTTATCTCAATTCTAACTCCCCAGGAATAGACTCAATTGAGGGGGATTTGACCTCAACATACCGAATATGATCAAATTATGCCAAACAATCCATCCCTACCAGTTTCCTAGCCCGAATGAAGGATATGATCTTAGCTAGCTTAAGTTTGTACACCCCTTCCCACTCTGATATTTCCCAATCGGGGATCTCTAGAGTTACCGTCTTGGCATCACAATTAAGCATAGTATAATAAGGGAACAATCAAGTTATGCCTAATATTATATCGAGTCAGTCATATCCAGCATAACCAAATCAACCCAAATCTGAGAATCCACCTCACAATAGGAATATACGATACACATGGGTTACTATGACTGACTCCTCAACTAGGTTACAAACATGGATGAGGGAATCACGTATATCACAAACCACATCAAGTCCCAAGGCAATTGAAATGACACGTACGAATAAGTAGAATTTGGATCAACAAAACATTAGTCATCCTATCACAACAATTTTAGCACTTGTGATACCTACATCCGACCCTCATATGCCTGGGTTTCCACAATTTCAAAGCACCTTATAACTTATATTCGATCGTTGAACACCAAAGTATAATTCGGGGTCCATAATTATGACTAGGAAAACAAGGAAAAACTGGCAAGGTTATGCCTCCCTTATACCCGCTGTAGCGGAATAAATCCCGTTGTAACGAATTTGACGGGACCAGAACTCAGGCCAAAAATTTCCTGGTTTTTTTATCTTTTCTTATTTCACCAAGGTCCCTGTTTTACTTAGAACCTTGGGTATCATTCCCATAGCTAGTACAATCATTAGTTACCCCGAGTCAATCTTAACGACACACGTTCCATAACTCCCCTTACGTAACATTCAACACTATAACTCACTCATTCCCAGGATACACCTAGACATTCACACAATTATAAGTTTTTCACAGCGCACCTCTAGATTTCTCTCTTACAAACCACATCGAAATTAATCTAGCCCCTTGCGCCTAATCTCATGATGATTTTCCTTTTACAACAAGTCCCACAACACTCAAGCGGTTAAAACTGGCACACTTTCAATATGTAGACCAACATATTACACATATCACATTCAGTTAAGCAATACTGGGCACCAAATCATATCAAAACATTCAAGTAATACATCATTTAAATTCATAGTTAATTTCAAGCATCTAGAAGCATACATTCACCGTTACAATCTACAATTCACATATAAGTCCAAATCTTTATTTTATTAGTTCATTCCATAAACGACCATCAGTCATGTCTTATACTTTCCCTAAGGCCTGATACCAATTTGAACCCTCTCAGTTCCAATTAAATTGTTTGGGCTCCATCTAGTTCACTTCATTAAGATACCAATTGGAATCAAAAGATACCAATTGGATTCAGATCATACTAGAAGCGGTAATAGTAGCTAGCGAGCCCAGAAAATTGCTAATTTCAATCATAGAACTTGGTCGAACTCAATTCTTAATCGCCTCAATCTTTAATTAATGGTAATCAGACCTTAAATCAATCTTAGAGAAAATCGATGCACCTTGCATTTGGTCAAATAGGTCGTCTATCTGGCGATAGATACTTGTAACGAATGGTAACCCTATTCAACTGTCGGTAGTCTATACACATCCTCTCTTGCTAGCGGTGGTGTTACCACTTTTGTTACTCTAGTTTGGACCGTAGGGTAAAGGAGGAAAGATATTAATTTGTATTATCCAGATACCAATTGGATTCAAGTCATACCACAAAGGAATAGAAAGAAATGAGCTTTTCCTAAAGTCTTATAGTCTCTCAAAAAACGTACAAACGTCATCGTACCGTTCTACAAGACTCTACTAGACACTTTTTGGTACAATGAGATCAACGAACCTAGGCTCTGATACCAACTTGTTACGACCCAACCCATCGTTATTGGCACCCACACTAACCATCTGGTGGGAAAACCACTACTAAAACCCAAACTAAGCAACTAAACCAAAACTAAAGCAATTAAAGATACAAAATCAGTTTTAAATAACTAATTTATTTACTAAGGAACTAAACAAATAAACTAATACTAATGTGAAAATATAACCCCTAGAACCTGAAAGTCATGGTACCAAATCTCTACTAATGACAAGTCTAAGAACAAGGGGTACAACCCAAAACTAAACAACAGGTTAACGAATAGTCTGAAAAGAGTGGACTTAAACAAAAGAGAACTCAATGCATCCCGGAAGAACTAGCTCACCCTTGAAATCAAAACGGTCATTGATCTTCTAAACGAGGTCGTGCAATAGCCGCCGAAAGATGCCATGTACTCAACAAAAATAAGAGTTAGTACAGTATCAGTACACAACCACAGTGTCCTAGTAGGATCACCCGGCTATTCCAAATAGGTGAAACATATATAAGTAACCACAACATTATAAAACAGGCATATACCAAACATATACAATATCATCATCATTCACATCAACGAACAATTTCACAATTCTCAACAATATACCATTAAATCATTTTAGAGCAAAAAATAGTCTTTCAGTATGAATCATTATTAGATATGAACGTAATCATCACAAGTATATACACATCACAATTCAATGGTCCTCTCACGGAACCCAATTCAATGGTCCTCTCATGGAACTCAAACTCAAATTGTTAGCTTGTCGGAACGTGGCAATATGATCCCATAATTATGTTGGAACTTGGAAACCAATCCCATAATTTTGTCAGAACATGACAACTCGTTCCAATAGTTATGTCAAAATATGGAAACCTGATCCAATAGTTGTGCGGGAACGTGGCAATCTGATCCCCAATCACACACCACAATCACAATTACAAGTACATCATCAAGATCATGCAACAAGAGGTGATTCAAGGCATACAATTATTCATCTATCGCGGCGTATGACACGTCCATCGATGATAGTATCCATTGAGACGTGCGATACGTCCCTCGATATAAGTATCCATCGTGGTGCGTGGTACGTCCCTCGAAAAGGTGCATCCTCTTATCTTATAACATTTCTCACAACCATGTCTCAGAACAAATGCAAATGATATGTTCACACAAATAATGAGGAGATGACCATTTTGACAAGGCATAATTCACAATAATGCAATTGTGATACAACATCAATAACTAAGAAATAAGCCCCCAAATCATTCTCAAACATCAGACACCAAAAATTTATCACATTACCTTTTTATTACCCTCTTTCTATCATTAGTATAATTAAACATGGACAAGTAAACACCTCACCAATTTTCATTACTACCAAACATATATAAAAAGAATACACAAATTCCATATACTTAACAAGGATTTAGAAATCCACTTGCCTAAAATAGTTAAACAACCACTCCGGGACTTCAGCCTTCCCCTTTCATAAAGCTTCCAAATCAATGTAATCTATTCAAGTACATATTCACAATTAAATTCTAAAACAAACAACACTCGCATTACTATGTGTTTAGCCTTGACCTAAAAACTCACCCAACTACATATTAAATATACTAGTCCATCAGATTTTTGGTGATCCGGAATTCAAACATGATTATTGCCAAAAATTTACATGGACATTCGTTAAGACCTTATTTATGAATCCAGTTGGTCACCACGGCCAAAATGGCCCATTTTCAAGGTCAAACGAACCTCAGAGCAGGTAAACCCCTCATTTTGCTAATTTATGTGTGCTATAGTCCATGGAATTTTTGGTAATCCAAAATTCCGACGTGATTTTTACCGAAAATTTATATAAAAGTCCACTAAAATTTATCTACGGAGTCAGTTGGTTACCACGGCCAAAATGACCCATTTTAAAGGTCAAATGAGCCCTAGAGCAGGTAAACCCCCATTTTTCAAATTTTTGTGTGCTATAGTACACCATCTTTTATGATGATCAGTAATTTTGATGTGATTTTTGCCAAAAATTTACATAAATCTCTGTTATTACCTTATATATAGAGCCAGTTGAACACCACGACCAAAACGACCCATTTTAGAGGTCAAATGAGTCCAAGAGCAGGTAAACCCCCCATTTTGCCAATTTTTGTGTGCAATAGTCCACCATCTTTTTTGGCAATCAAAAATTCTGACATCTTTTTTCCCAAGAAAATTACTTGTATGTCAGTTAAGACAGTATCTATGGATCCGGTTGGTCACCACGGCCAAAAAGGCTCATTTTCAAGGTAAAACGAGCCCCAGAGCTAGTAAACACCCCATTTTACCAATTTTTTTGTGCTATGGTCCAAGGTATTTTTGGTGATCCAAAATTCCGATGTGATTTTTGCCAAAAAATTAAATGGATATCTATTAAGACCTTATCTATGAAGTAGTTGGTCACCACGGACAAAACGTTCAACTTTCAAGGTCAAACAAGGCCAAGAACTAGTAAACCCCCCATTTTGCAAATTTGTGTATGCTACATTCCATAGATTTTTGGTGATCCAAAATTCTGACGTGATTTTTGCCGAAATTTATATGAGCATCCATGAAGACCTTATATATGAAGCTAGTTGGTCACCACGGATAAAATGGACGATTTCAGGGGTCAACGAGACCAAGAGCAGGTACAACCCCCCATTTCGCCAATATTCGTGTGCTATATATAGTCCACCGTCTTTTTTGGTGATTTGGAAATCGAACGTTTTTTTTTGCCAAACATTTACTTGTATGTCTGTTATGACCTTAGTTATGGAGTTGGTGGGTCACCACGGCAAAAATAGCGTATTTTCAAGGTAAAACAAGCTCAAGAGCAGATAACCCCCCCCCCCATTTTGTCGATTTTCATGTGATATAGTCAATGTGATTTTTGGTGATCTGAATTACCGATGTGATTTTTGCCAAAATTTACATGGACGTCCGTTAAGACCTTATCTTTGGAGTCATTAGGTCACCACGACCAAAACGATCCATTTTAGAGGTCAAACGAGCCCAAAGCAGGTAAACCCATTTTTTCAATTTTCATGTACTATGTCCAGCATCTATTTTGGTGATCCGAAATACCAACGTAATTTTTGCCTAAAATTTACATGGACATCTGTTAAGACCTTATCTACGGAGCCAGTTGGTCACCACGAAAAAAAGGGCCACTTAGAGGTCAAACTAGCCCCAGATCAGGTAAATCCCCCATATTGCCAATTTTCGTGTGTTTATAGTTCACCACCTTTTTTTGTGATCTGGATTTTTCAACGTGTTTTTTGTTGAAACTTTACATAGACGTATGTTAAGACCTTATCTATGGATCCAATAGGTTACCACGGCCAAAATCACCCATTATAGAGTTCAAACGATCCTCATAGCATGTAAATCATTTCTTTTACCAATTTTTGTGTGCTATAGTCCACCATCTTTTTCAGTGATTCGGGATTCCGATGTTTGTTTTGTCGAAAATTTACATATATGTCAGTTAGGGTCATAGCTATTGATCTGGTTGGTCACTATGGCCAAAACGACTCATTTTCAAGGTCAAGCAAGCCCATAACAGGCACACACACCCATTTTGCTTATTTTCATGTGATATAGTCCATGGGATTTTTGGTGATACAGAATTCTGATGTCATTTTTGTCAAAAACTTACATTGACATCAGTTAAGACCTTATATATGGAGCTAGTTGGTCACTAGAGAAAAATGACCCATTTTAGAGGTCAACCGAGCCCAGAGCAGCTAAACCCCCCATTTTGCCAATTTTCGTGTGCTATAGGCCACCATCGTTTTTTGGTGATCCAGAATTCTAACGTTTTTTTTGTCGAAAATTTACCTATATGTCAATTATAACCTTAGCTATGGAGCCGATTGGTGACTGCGGCCAAAACGCCCTATTTTCAAGATCATACAAGCTCCAGAGAAGGTAAACCCCCTATTTTGCCGATTTTCGTGTGCTATAGTATCTGAGATTTTTGGTTATCCTGAATTCCAACGTGATTTTTGTCGAAAATTTACATGGACGTTCTTTAAGACCTTATCTACGGAGCTAGTTGGTCACCACGACCAAAACATCCCATTTTTAAGGTCAAACGAGCCCAGAGAGAGTACACCCCCAATTTTTGTTGATTTTCGTGTGCTATATAGTCCATGGAGTTCTTGGTGATCAAGAATTTCCAACGTTGTTTTTGATAAAAATTTACATGTATGTCCGTTAAGATCATAGCTATGTAGCCGGTTGGTCACCACGACTAAAACGGTCGATTTTCAAGGTCAAACGAGCCAGAACAGGTAAACCCCTCATTTTGTCAATTTTCGTGTGTATTTTTGGTGATCTAGAATTTTGACGTGATATTTGCCAAAAATTAACATGGACGTTTGTTACGAACTTATCTATGGGGTCAGTTTGTCACCACAGCCAAAATGGCCCATCAAGATCAAATGAGCCCAAAGCAGGTAAACCCCCCTTTCTGTCGATTTTCGTGTGTTATATAGTCCAAGGAATTTTTGGTGATCCAAAATTTTGACGTGTTTTTGTCAAAAATTTACATGGACGTCCATTAGGACCTTATCTATGGATGTAATTGGCCACCATGGAAAACGATCAATTTTCAAGGTCAAATGAGCCTAGAGCAGATAAACTCCTGATTTTTCTAATTTTTGTATGTTATACTCCACCATCTTTTTTGGTGATTCGCATTTCATGGTCTTTTTTGTCGAATATTTACCACTACCTATGTTGAGAACTTAGCTATGGAATCGATTAGTCACCAAAGCCAAAATGGCTCATTTTAAAGGTGAAACGAGTCCCAAAGCAGGTAAACCCCCCCCCCCCCCAATTTGGCCAATTTTTTTTGCATGGGATTTTTAGTGATTCGAAATTCTGACGTGATTTTTGTCAAAAATTTACATGGACGTCTGTTAAGACCTTATCTATGGAACCAGTTGGTCATCAGGGCCAAAATGGCCCATTTTAGAGGTCAAACGAGCCCAGAGCAGATAAACCCCCCATTTTGCTAATTTTCGTATGCTATAGTCCCCCATCTTTTTTGAAGATCCACAATTCCGATATATTTTTCGCTGAAAATATATGTGTATATCCGTTAAGACCGTTTCTATGAATTTGATTGGTCACAGAGGCAAATGGACCATTTTAAAGATCAAACGAGCCCAGAGTAGGTAAACCCCCCCCCCCCCCTTCCTATTTTTCTGATTTTCGTGTGCTATAATCCATGGAATTTTTAGTGATCCAAAATTTCGACATGATTTTTGCAAAAACTTTACATGGACGTCCGTTAAGACTTTATCTATGGAGTCAATTGATCACCACAGCAAAACGACTCATTTTAAAGGTCAAACGAGCCTAATAGTAGGTACACCCCCCATTTTTCTAATTTTCGTGCGCTATAGTCAACCATTTTTTTGGTGATTCGGAATTCCAAGGTCTTTTTTGCCAAAAATATACTTGTATGTCAATTATGACCTTACTTATGAAGTCGGTTGGTCACCACGACCAAAACGACCCATTTTTAAGGTCAAACAAGTCCCAAAGCAAGTAAACCCCCTATTTTGCCGGTTGGTGATCAGGAATTTCAATGTGAATTTTGCCACAAATTTACATGAACGTTCATTGAGATATTATCTATGGAACTAGTAGGTCACCACGGCCAATAAGGCCCATTTTAGAGGCCAAACGAGCCCCAGAGCAGGTAAGCCCCCATTTTGCAAATTTTTGTGCGCTATAGTCAACCATCTTTATTGGTGATCCAGAATTCCGTAGTCTTTTTTTATAAAAAATTTACGAACTTCATTATAGAGCCGGTTGGTCACCACAGCCAAAACGAACCATTTCAAAATCAAACGAGCCCAAAGCTGGTAAACCCCCCTATTTTGCTGATTCGTGTGCTCCATGAGATTTTTGGTGATCCAGAATTCTGACGTGGATTTTTCCAAAAGTATACAAAGACGTCCGTTAAGACTAATGGAGCCAAATGGTCAACACAAAAAAATGGCCCATTTTAGAGGTCAAACAAGCACAAGAGCAGTTAAACCCCCCATTTTGTCAATTTTTGTGTGCTGTAGTCCACCATTTTTTTGGTGATCCGCTATTTTGACTTTATTTTGCCAAAAATACATGCATTTCTGTTAAGACCTTAGTTATGGAGTAGGTTGGTCATTGAGGCCAAAACGGCCCATTTTCAAGATCAAACAAGCCAGAGCAGGTAACTCCAACCCCTAACCCCCAACCCCCTATTTTGCCTATTTTCGTTTGTTATAGTCCATGAGATTTTTGGTGATCCGGAATTTCAACATGATTTTTGCCGAAAATTTATATGGACGTCCGTTAAGACTGTATATATGAAGTCAATTGGTCACCACTGCCAAAACGACCCATTTTCAAGGTCAAACGAGCCCCAGAGCAAGTACACCCCATACTTTGATGATTTTCGTGTGCTTTCCATGAGATTTTTGATGATCCAGATTTCTGACGTGATTTTTGCCTAAAATTTACATTAACGTCTGTTAAGACCTTATCTATGGAGTTAGTTGGTCACCACGGTCAAAACAGCCCATTTTAGAGGTGAAATGAGCCCAGGGCAGATAAAAAACCCTCATTTTTTCAATTCTCATGTGGTATAGTCCACCATATGTTTTGGTGATCCGGAAATCAGACGTGGTTTTGCTAAAAAATTTACATTGACGTTCGTGAATACCTTATCTATGGATCCAGTTGGTCACCACGGCCAAAACAGCCCATTTTAGAGGTACAACGTGCCCCCAAAGCAGGTAAACCCCCTATTTTACAATTTTTTGTATGTTGTAGTCCACCATATGGTGATCTGCATTTCCGACATCTTTTTTACCTAAAATTTACAGGTATGCCCGTTATGACTTTAGCTATGGAGCCAGTTTTTCATCACGGCCAAAATGGTCTATTTTCAAGGTAGAATGAGCACCAGAATAGGTACACCCCCATTTTCCCTATTTTCGTGCTATAGACCATAGGATTTTTGGTGATCTGGATTTCCAATGTTATTTTTGCCAAAAAATTACATGGACATCGATTAAGACCTTATCTGTAGAGCCAATTGGTCACCACGGCCAAAATGACCCATTTTAGAGGTCAAACGAGCTCAAGAGCGAATAAACCCCCACTTTTGCAAATTTTCGTATGTTATGTTCAACCATCTTTTTTGGTGATCCGGAATTCTGACATATTTTTTGCCAAAAACTTACCTTTTATCCATTAAGACCTTAGATATGGAGTAAGTTGGTCATCGCAGCTAAAACGGCCCATTTAAGGTCAAGCAAGCCAAGAGCATAAAATCCCCCACTCCCTATTTTGCCAATTTTCGTGTGTTATATTCTATAGGATTTTTGGTGATCCAGAATTCCGACATTATTTTTGCCAAAAACTTTCATGGACGTTCGTAAACCTTATCTATGGAGCCAGTTGGTCACCATGGCTAAAACTGTCCATTTTAGAAGACAAACAATCCCTAGAGCAGGTAAACCCAAAATTTCCATTTTTCGTGTTCTATAGTCAACCATCTTTTTTTATGATCCAGAATTTCGATATGATTTTTGCAAAAAACTTACATGAACGTCCGTTAAAACCTTATTTGTGGAGCCAGTTGGTCACAACGGCCGAAATTACCCATTTTATAGGTCAAATGAGCCCAGAGCAAGTAAACTTCCCATTTTGCCAATTTTCGTGTGCATAGTCCAACATCTTTTTTGGTGATCCAGAATTCAGATGTTTTTTCATGTCGAAAATTTACATACATGTCCGTTATAACCTTAGTTATGGAGCCTATTGGTCACCACGGCCAAAACGGCCCATTTTCAAGGTCAAACTAAACCCGTCATTTTGCCGATTTTTGTGTGCTATACTCTATGGGATTTTTGGTGATCCGGAATTCCAATGTGATTTTTACTGAAAATTTACATAGATATCCGTTAAGATCTTATCTATGGAGCAGTTAGTCACCACGGCCAAAACATCCCATTTTCAAGGTCAAACGAGCCCCAGAGCAGGTAAACCACCTATTTTGCCGATTTTCGTGTGCCATAGTCCATGAAATTTTGGTAATCTAGAATTTTGATGTGATTTTTGCCTAAAATTTACATGAACGTCTGTTAAGACCTTATCTATAGATCTAGTTGGTCACCACGACCAAAATGGCCAATTTTAGAGGTCTAACGAGCCTTAGAGCAAATAAACCCCCCTCCCTATTTTTGTGAGTGATAATTCACTATACTTTTTGGTGATCCAGAATTTTGACGTGATTTTTACCCCAAAAATTTGTATAGACGTCCGTTAAGAACTTAGTATGGAGCCAATCGGTCACCACAGCCAAAACGGCCAATTTTAGAGGTCAAACAAACTTAGAGCAGGTAAACTCCCTATTTTGCAAATTTTCATGTGCTATAGTCCACCATCTTTTGGGGGAAAATGGAATTCCGACGTCTTTTTGCCTAAAATTATCTGTATGTCTGGTAAGACCTTAGCTATAGAGGTGGTTGGTCACCACGGCCAAAATGGTCCATTCTAAAGGTCAAACGAGACCCGCAGTAGGTTCAACCCCCATTTTGCCAGTTTTCGTGTGCTATAATCCATGAGATTTTTTGTGATCCGGAATTTCGACACATGGACGTTGTTAAGACCTTATCTATGGAGTCAATTGGTCACCACAGACAAAATGACCCAATTTAGAGGTAAAACAAGCCCAAACCGGGTAACACCCCCCTCCCCTCTCCCCCATTTTGCCAATTTTTGTGTGCTATAGTCCACCATCATTTTTAGTCATCCGGAATTCCGAAGTCTATTTTGCCAAAAATTTACTTGTATGTCCGTTAAGACCTTAGCTATGGAGCCGGTTGGTCACCATAGTCAAAACGGACCATTTTCAAGGTCAAACAAGTCCTAGAGCATGTAAATCTCTCATTTTACCATTTTTCATGTGTTATAGTCCATGGAATTTTTGGGAATCTAGAATTCCGATGTGATTTTTGAAAAACAAAATTACATGGACATTTGTTAACACCATATCAATGGAGCCAATATTTCACCACGGCCAAAACGGCCCATTTTAGATGTCAAACGAGTCAAGAGCAAGTAAACCCTTCCCCCAATTTTGTCAATTATCGTGTGTTACAGTCCACCATCCTTTTTGGTGATCCAGAATTCTGACGTGACTTTTACCAAAAATTTATATGGACGTCCGTTAAGACCTTATCTATGAAGATAATTGGTCACCACGGCCAAAACGAACCATTTTAGAGGTCAAACGAGCCCCAAAATAGGCAAACCTCCTATTTTGCCAATTTTTATGTGTTATAGTCACCTTTTTTGTTGGTGATCTGCATTTCCGATTTTTTTTGTCAAAAATTTACCTATATGCCCGTTAAGACCTTAGCTATGGAACCGGTTGGTAACCACGGCCAAAATAGTCCATTTACAAGGTCAAACGATCCCAGAGAAGGTAAAACCCCCATTTTGCCAATTTTCGTGTGCTAGTCCATGAGATTTTTGGTGATCCCGAATTCCGATATGATTTAGTGATACAAAAATCTGATGTGATTTTTGCCGAAAATTACATAGACATCCGTTAGGAACTTATCTATGTAGTCATTTGGTCACCAAGTCCCATTTTGAATGATCAACGAGCCCAGAGCAGGTACACCCCTCATTTTGCCAATTTTTATGTGCTATAGTCCATGCGATTTTCGGTGATCCAGAATTCCGACTTGATTTTTGCCGAATAATTTACAAGGTTGTCCGTTCAGACCTTATATATGGATCCAGTTGGTCACCATGGCCAAAATGGCCCATTTTAGAGGCCAAACGATCCCAAGAGCAGGTAAACCCCCCATTTTGCCAATTTTCATGTGATATAATCCACTATCTTTTTTGGTGATCCAGAATTCTGACGTATATTTTGCTGAAAATTTATGTGTTTGTCCGTTAAGACCTTATCTATGTAGCCAGTTGGTTACCATGGCCAAAACGGCCATTTTCAAGGTCAAACAACCCCAGAGAAGGTACACCCCCCATTTTATTGATTTTCATGTGTTATAGTTCATGAGATTGGTGATCCGAAATTCCGATGTGATTGTTGCAGAAAGATTTACATTGATATCCGTTAAGACCTTATCTATTAAGTCAGTTTGTCACCACGGCTAAAATGGACCATTTTCAAGGTCAAACAAACCCAGAGCAGGTAAACTCCACATTTTTCCATGTCCATTAAGACCTTAACTATGGAGGCGGTTGTCACCACGTCCAAAACAATCCATTTTCAAGGTCAAACGAGCCCAAGAGAAGATAAGCCCCTATTTGCCAATTTGCACGTCCATAGGATTTTTGTCAATCAGGAATTCTGACGTGATTTTACCACAAAATTAACATGGACGTCAGTTAAGACCTTATATATGGAGCCAGTTAGTCACCACAACCAAAACGACCCATTTTAAAGGTCAAACGAGTCCAGAGCAGGTAACCCCCCCCCCTCCCCCCCCCCCCCCCCCTCCCCAGTTTGTCAATTTCCGTGTGCTATATTACATGGGACTTTTGGTGATACAAAATTCCGATGTGAGTTTTTGCCTAATATTTACATGGACGTCCGTTAAGACCTTACCTTAAGGTCAGTTGGTCAACACGGCCAAAACAACTCATTTTAGAGGTCAAACAAGCCCAGAGCATGTAAAGCCCTCATTTTGCCAATTTTCATGTGCTATAGTCCACCATATTTTTTGGTGATCTGGAATTCCAACTTGATTTTTACCCACAAAATTTACATGGACGTCCGTTAAGACCTATGGAGCCAGTTGGTCACCACGGCTAAAACAACCTATTTTAGAAGTCAAACTAGCCCAGAGCATGTAATACCCCTATTTTACAAATTTTTGTATACTATAGTCCACCATCTTTTTTAGTGATATGGAATTCTAACGTCTTTTTGCCTAAAATTTACTTGTTTGTCAATTAAGACATTATATATGGAGCCAATTGGTCACCACCGCCAAAACGGTCCATTTTCAAGGTCAAACGAGCCCCACAGTAGGTACACCCCCCATTTTGCCGATTTTTGTGTGCTATAGCCCATGGGATTTTGGTTGATCTAGAATTCGGACGTGATTTTTTTCGAAAATAATATGGACGGCAGTTAAGACCTTATGTATGGAGTCAGTTGGTCACCACGGTCAAAACGGCCCATTTTGGAGGTCAAACAAGCCTCGGAGCTGGTAAACCCTCTATTTTGCCAATTTTCGTGTGATATAGTCATCCATCTTTTTTTGTGATCCAAAATACTGACGTCTTTTTTGCCAAAAATTTATCTGTATTTTCATTAAGACCTTATCTATGGAGCCGGTTGATCACCACAGTCAAAATGACCCATTTTCAAGGTCAAGCGAGTCTAGAGCAGGTACCCTCTCCCCCTTCCCTTTTGTTGAGTTTCGTGTGTTATAGTCCATAGGATTTTTGGTGATCCAGAATTTTGACGTTATTTTTGCCAAAAATTTACATGGACATCCGTTACGACCTTATTTATGGATCCAGGTGGTCACCACTGCCAAAACAGCCCATTTTAGAGGTCAAACGAGCCCCAAAGCAAGTAAACCCCCCATTTTGTCAATTTTCGTGTGCTAGACGTGATTTTTGCCAACAATTTACATGGACGTTCCTTAAGACCTTATCTATGGAGCCAGTTAGTCACCACAGCCAAAACGGGCCATTTGAGAGGTCAAATGACCAAAAGCCAGAATTTTGACGTGGCTTTTGCCAAAAATTTACATGGACATCCGTTAAGACCTTATCTATGGATCCAGGTGGTCACCACGGCCAAAACAGCCCATATTAGAGGTCAAACGAGCCCCAAAGCTGGTAAACCCCCCATTTTGTCAATTTTCGTGTGCTATACGTGATTTTTGCCGAAAATTTACATGGACGTTCCTTAAGACCTTATCTATGGAGCCAATTAGTCACCACAGCCAAAACGGCCCATTTTAGAGGCCAAATGACCAAAAGCATGTATCCCCCCCCCCCCTCATTTAGCCAATTTTCGTGTGGTATAGTCCACTATCTTTTTTGGTGATCCAAAATTTCGACGTTTTTTTGCCAAAAATTTACCTGTATGTCTGTTAGACCTTAGTTATGGAGTCGATTGGTCACCATGGACAAAACGATCCATTATTAAGGTCAAACGAGCCCCTGAGCAGGTAAACCCCCCATTTTACCAATTTTCGTGTGTTATAGTTCATGAAAATTTTTATGATTCGGAATTCCGACGTGATTATTACCGAAAATTTACATCACGTTTGGACTCTCACCAAAAGATAAAGAATCGCTCAGTAATCAAAACCAAATGGGTATTCCGTAACCAGCTAGATGAAAATGGTAAGCTTGTTCAAAACAAAGCACGATTAGTCGCTCAAGGTTATTCTCAACAGGAAGGTATTGACTACAATTAAACTTTTGGTCCTATAGCAAAGTTAGAATCCATTCATATTTTACTTGCATATGCATCCTTTAAACGTTTTAAATTGTACATGCATGTAAATATTTTATGATTTTAAAAACAATTAATTATCTTCTTATATTAACTAACTAGTGTTCAAACTAAGTTGATACATATAACTTTTTTATAGAAAAAAATTGCCTTGTAGTTGAACCCTTTTTTTCATTTTTTACCTTCATTGGTCGTTTTTTCTCTTTATTTCTATTGGTTATATTTATTCTTTTTATTTTATTTACCTTTTTTTATTTGATTTCAAATTTACATTCAAAGTATTGTATTTAAAATTGTTCATTTTGTACGGATATCAAAATAAGTGGGAAAAAATCAAACAAAACATTCAAAAAATTGACATGCCACCTTCAACAACTCAAGTTGGTTGTGTTTGTACACACTCGTCTGCCACGTGTGTAAATATTATTTTATTTTTTAACAAAGAAATACCATTTTGATTTTTTCTTCTCTAAAATATTCTTATTTTCTTTATCTTGTATTTAAATTAAGTTAATACACATTCTTTTTACCTTGTATCGAAACTTTTTTTAAAGCCTTCATTCATTGTTTTTTCTCCTTTATTTTTCTATTGATTTAATTTTCTTTCTCTTTCGTTTTGATTTGATTTCGAATTTAATTCCATATGTCTTGTATTTAAAATAAATTAATTTTGAACGAATGTCAAAATAAGTGAACAAACTCAAATAAAACATAAGAAAATTAAAACGTTAAAATTAAAGGACACTTTTGATTATTTTTTAAAAAAAAATACACATATTTTTCTTAAACAATAATTAAAAATAAAGATAATAAATTAAATAAAAAATAAAGTGAAAAGAAATTAAAATAAATATTTTATTAAGAAACAATAAAAATAATTAAATATATATAAGTTTTGATATCAATAAATATTGTGTACTAACTAATTATACAATTATCAATCAATAAATGACATATGTTCAATTTGTGCACTCATCACTTGCCTTCAAGAGAGTATGCACATTCTCTATGTCAATGTTTGTGGTATATTTATTCTATTTTAAATTAGTTTATGGGTAATAGGATCCTAGTTAAGTTTAGGTTTCTAGGATTTCTGTCATAGTCTAGGGGGCTACTTGTGCTATACACAGTTACTTTATTTACCTGAATCCATCGATTAGTTATACCTCATACAAGGTCTCATTTTATCTATCACGCCTCGAGCCTACACCAGTGTTGTGGACGGCGAGAGGCGACAAAAGGCGACAAGGGCCTGCCTCGCCACGCGGCGAGGCGAGCGGCGAGGCGCTTGCCTTTTTGAATCAAGGCGCCAATTAATACAAAAAATTAAAAATATTTAATTGCATATTTTATCCACAATCTTAATAGTAATAACACATATTAGCAAATATTCAATTCAAAAACCAATAGTAGATACTAAAATGTCTAAAACTTTAAAGACCAAATAATTCAAAACACAATAAACTAAAACTTTAAAAGTCTATTCTTCTTCAAAATTATCCAACTCTTGAAGATCAAAATCCTCTACATCATTATATTGCTCTTCATCTTCTTCCTCCTCGTATTCTTCATCAATTAGTGTCCGAGTCCTACTTGAAGATGAACTTGTAGATGTACTTTCTACTCCTTTGCCCTTGTCAAGTGCTCTTGATCTTGAAGAAAGTCCCCTAAGATGATAGATACTCTCGTCCGCTCCAATTGTCGTAGCAACACTACCCCAAGTAAGATCATCATCCTCATATGCTAGTTCATCATCTTGATCTTCGGGGCATCCAACTAACCATTCATTTGAATCATCTATGTTATCCAAGCGAATTGGATCAATAATATCACGAGCATCATAACGACGTTTCAATGTTCTATTGTACTTAATGTACACTAGATCATTGAGACGCGATAGTGTAAGCCTATTCCTTTTTTTGGAATGAATCTGTGCATAAGTTATTGATATTAACTAGTTGATATTGATAATAATATAATATGAAAATTAGGATATAAATTTTTACTTACGTGTTCAAACACACTCCAATTTCGCTCACATCCGGATGAGCTACAAGTTAGGCTTAATACTTTCATGGCAAACTTTTGCAAGTTTGGTGTTTCACTACCAAATAGTGACCACCATTCAACTATAATAAAATAAATTTAAAGGTTAATGACTATAAATAAGTCAAATAATTTAAGTAAGATCTAAATCAACCCACTTACCCGGTGACCTTGTGTCTCTAGCTCTTTTAGCCGGACCACAACCAAATAGTCCATCCGCCATTTTGTACTTAGGAAGCTCAGCGACTAGTGCATCTTGTATTGTTATATCATGGACCAACTTCTCAACACATGCAATATACTCGGTCCACAGAGTCTTTGCTAAAGTTCCCTCTTCTTGAGCTTTATAATATAATCCTGGGTTCAAAACATGGCCTGCAGCATGCAAAGGCCGATGGAGTTGTTCTGACCACCTTGCATCAATAATTTCATACACTTTCTCATATTGCTTTTTAACTCCACGAAAACCATGTGCAATAGCTTCTTTGGCTCTATCCATTGCTTCATAAATATAACCCATTGGTGGTTTTTTCTCCCCATCCACCAAACGAAGCACTTTTGTCAAAGGGCCACAAACTGTAAGTGCCCGAACAACATCATTCCAAAAGTGGACAGAAATAATAAGATTTGCAACTTCTTTCCCCAAAGTTTCCTTTGCAAATTTACTTGAATTCCATTCGGTTGAGAGGACTAAAGTTCTCAAGTTTTTTCTTTGTATGTACATAGCTCTCAAAGTTAAGAATGCCGTTGCAAATCTTGTCTTGGCCGGTTTCACCAAATTTCTTTCTTTGGTGAATTTTCTCATCAAGTTTAACAACAATGGCCTTTGACTAATGTAAGAATGGATTCTGATGGCCTTCTTAAAAACTGTTACAGAAAGATTAAATTATATTAATTAGTAGCTAATGAATTATTAACTATAAAGGAAGTTAAAGGATAGGTTGATTACTGGAAGCATATGGCTTAACCTTGAATATGTCACCAAATATCAAGTTGATGCAATGAGCGGCACATGGAGTCCAATAAATGTGTGGGTACGCACCCATCATCATACTTCCCGCTTTGACATTCTCACTAGCATTATCGGTGACAATTTGTACAACATTTTCCGGTCCAATTCTTTCGATAGTGCTTTCAAATAACTTATACATTTTGGTGGAATCGGTAGATTCATTGCTAGCATCAACAGAACCAAGAAATACACTACCGATTGGAGAATTCACCAAAATATTGATGATCATTTTGCCATTTCGTGCCGTCCATTTGTCCATCATAATGGAACATCCAAACTTTGTCCATTGTACTTTATGCTCATCAACAATTTTTTCTACTTTATCCACCTCTTTTTTAAGGTGAGTGACTCTAACTGCATGGTATGTAGGAGGCTTCATTCCGGGCCATGTGTCCAACCGCCCCAATAAATTTATCGAATGATTTGTGATTGACGCAATTAAAAGGGAGCCCGGCATCATACATCCAAATTGCAAAAGCACTTACCGCATGCTCTCTTAGAATTTTCTTTGTTTCTTCGATTCCTCCTCCTTTTTCTAAGCCTCCTTTTTGTGTTGATTTTTGTGAAAAATAGAGGTTCAAAGGTCCTTTCGTCACACTTCGTGCGGTGGATGAACCTCCACTAGAAGATATCTTTTGAGTTTTGGAGGGAGGCCTCATTTCCGCATAATCATCCATTTCATCAAGATCATCAATATCAACAAATTCTTCCGGCTGCCTCACTTGAAATTTGGGATTATTAGCTATTTTGTTTTGCATATAAGCCCTTACTTCTTCTCTAATCTCCGATGGACAAGCGACACATTGTTTAACATTCTTGAAACCACCCACTAAATGTTGTTTGTGTCGAGTTATTCCACCATTGAAAGTACCCCCACAAAAGTTACAATTAACCAAATCTTTCGTCGCTCCTTGAGTGCCATAATTCCATCCAATGTCCCTCTTTTTGCTAGCATCCGCCATTGATTATTAAATTCAATTAATTCGCTGTTTAGGAATATTGAAATAAATAATTAGGAAAAGAGAGATTTTTTTTTTAATTAACTGCCTATAATTTTTAAAAAAAATTTACACTTTACACAAAGCAACAGGCTTACAGCCTTACAAGTTACACCAAAAAAATTAAAAAACAGAACAGAAAAAAAAATGAAGAAGAAGAACAGAAAAAAAGAGGAAGAAGAACAGAAAAAAAAAATGAAGAAGAAGAGAGAATCGATATCTGGAGGCTGGAGGAGAATAGAGAGTCGCGAGGGTCGTCGCCGGCAGTCGGCGAGGGAGAAGCCGAGAAGGAGAATAGACGACTGTCGGACAGCGAGGCTCGCGAGTCGCGATGGAGAAGCTGACTGCGATGGAGAGCCGAGAGCGAAGGAGAAGAGACAGCGATGGACAGCGAGGGAGAAGAGACAGCGATGGAGAGCGAGGAAGAAGAGACTGCGATGGAGGAGAAGAGACAGCGATGGAGAGTCAATCGAGCGAGAGAGAGAGTCGCGATGGAGTCAAAAAAAACCCTAATTTTGACTAATATTTTTAAGTCAAATAATTTTAATTAAAAAGGCGGCGCCTTTTCCGTCGCCATTGCATCGCCACATCTCGCCTTTTTGCTCTCGCCACGCCTCGGCAGAGAATGGCGAGGGGCCATCGCCTCGCCTCGCCTCTCGCCAAAGGCGAGGAGGCGCTCGCCTTTTGTAACACTGGCCTACACCCTGAATGTGGCCGGCACTCGAGAACCATTACTGGCCACAAGCAAAACCTTGGCTTGACTCAATTTTCAGCGGAAGACTTTCTCAATAAAAGATAAACTCAAAAGTAGAACTATACTCGAAATCTAAAAGTAATAACTTAGAATATATAAGAATATTCGACTAGCCAGAATTAGACAACTCAAGTCTTAAAAATATTTAACAAATAAATGAAAAGGCTTATGACTATTACTATCTATCTATAAAGCCTCTACTAACTGAGACGGGCGTCGAAACAAGATACACAACATCCTAATAACAAAACTGAAATGACAAAACATAAATAAGGGATCCTCCGGAAGTAAGGAGACTCACAAAACAATTCTGAAATTGCAACTGCTATCAACGAATCGTCTATTGATGACCCTGATCTCCAGTATCTGCATCGTGAAATGATGCAGGCCAAATGACATCAGTATATTAAATGTAGTAAGGGAAAAACTAGCATAACATCAAAGCTTGAACTTTGGAAAGAAGGAAACATACTTACCTCGATTCTACTCAACTCATAAATACTCAACACAATGTTGTATAAAAAAAAAAGATGTAATTTGTATAAAGCATTTAAAATTGTAGATAACAACTCAATGTATATAAAAATACAATAATAACTCAGTTTGTATGTAAAAATACAAAATAACTTTGATTGGGAGATTCTATATCTGACAATCATCACTATGATCTATGTGATGATACAACGTCTTGTCCACTGTGTCAGAACTGTAATATACATTGTCAGAATATATAAAACCTCAACTAAGTGGATCCACTAATCTATACTTAAAAAGCAATAAGGAATCATTTAAAAGTATGACCCTTTCTACCCATGTTGGCTACATGGTATATAGGGGTTGTGAGTTATCTGAACTCTCCCCCATATCGATGTTCAATACTACTGTCAAAACATAACTTAGCTCATATATTTTTTTAAAAACATTTTCTCTTCCTCAACTTTGATATTATTACTCGAAAAGGTTTCTCTTAAAAGAGAAAGTACTCAAAACTCCTCGTGAATTCTTTTGGAAATCGATGTTTCCTCACATCTAAAATTTAAAAACATTTACTGGGAATATTTAGCTCTCATATATCAATTTTTTTAAAAATAAAACTCAACTCTTGTCACGACCCAATTCATTGGGCCATGCGGGCACCCACTCTAACACCAAATAGGCGAACCCTCAAACCAAAAAGTAAAACATGCAAAAAATTCAAAGAAAATACAGATAATTACCAAAACATGAGTTTAATAAGTAACATCTTTAGACACTCTTTTAGTTAAGACTTGTAAAGTAATTAACAGCTCTCATGGATCTTGTCTAAGCAGGTACAAGAGATACTAAGAGTACAACTGGACACGATAAATAAAAAACACAGCTCCCTCCATACGGTAGGAAGAATAGAAGCTGCTGGAGAATTCCTTCGTCTTCACCTAATGAAACGTCATCAATCTTGTATTCATATGTCAAAAAGACATAGCAAAAATAGTATCAGTACAAACACACGTATGGGTAGGCATCATCGGTCAACCCGATGCCCACCACATAATATAAGAAATCAATTAGTAATATCATGAATTAGACCACTCGCTTCTCCATCTTAATCCTAAATACCAACCACCTCCTCAAACAACTAACTTACCCGATTCTTGATCATAGTCTAAGCATACTAAAACATTAATAATTCGCCCAATTTCACCCACGAGCACTTCAACCAACCGTTCACTACGTACCATTACTTCCTCGTTACATTATACAATCATGGTTAGATGGTACACTATGAAAAATTCCTTACCACTAAACACCATCTCTTTCCCCAATATGGAACTTACCTAAGAATTTTTCATCACATACAACTACCTGGCCCTACTTCTGATCGCAATTACAACACAGGAATAACCTGTGATATCCATTAATCTCCACTTGAATCCCTTTCCCTTCCACTATACCCCACGAGTTCGCTCTACACAAGGACAATCAACATAAACTATCACAACATATAACCACCAAGTGCGAATATATGATTCAACACAACCATATCATTACATGCAGATATAAAACCTATACAATAACATCGGCATGAAGAACAACAACATATTTCACAATTCTCAAGTATCACAATTATGTCAAGTAGTTGATCCTCTCATGGAACCCAAACCCAAATTGTTAGTGCACCGGAACGTGGTATCTGATCTCATAGCTATGCCGGAACGTGGTAATCTAATCCCATATTTTATGCCAAAACGTTACAATCTGATCCAATATAGTTATTCCGGAGTGAGGCAATCCGATCCAAGTTAGTTATGCCAGAACATGACAATCCGATCTATCACACCACAATCACAAACATAAGTATACTTTCAAGTCATACATTCGAGAGGGATTCAGGACATATAATTATTCATCTATCTCATATTCAACAAGTATGATTTCAACAATGCAATATTTGCATACATACATGGATCATAATGAAGCAATAACAAGAATATATCACACAATTATAGAATCACAACCATCACCTACCACAAAATATTTATCACGCACATCGTGCAACCCTAATTCGACCATACTCAGCCTTAATTCATCGTCTAAGGCTTCTTTCTAAGGTATAAATCATAATTCAATCGGTGCACAGAGGCCTTCACATGAATCCCGCCATTGATTTACATATATTACGCAGTGAGCACAATTTAAACTACTCAATTTATAAAACCTAGCCTACCTGGGCCTCAAGCGATTACACTAAGTTTTTGACATCGATTCGAGTTTTTCGGGCTTTGTGACGGTGAATTTGGCCAATAATTCACAAGATTCGCCATCCTCATGCTAGAAATCTCCTTCTCCTTCATCCCCAAGCTTAGAGTAGCTTTTTTGAGGTTTTTAGGGTAATTCATAATTTACGTTATGTCTCGCTTATCCTGCTCTAGTGTCAACTTACCCCGCCCTGGATCCGCCGCCCTAGCAGCATCTGACCCGCCCTGGCGAAATAGTGTCCTAGAATTTTCTCAAACTTTTGTCTCTCCCTATTAATGATGGTGCGGGCCGTTACAACTTTCCTCATCCTCAAACTCAACTACCCAAGTCTTAGAACAAGTTTAAAAAATTGTATAAAACTTCTCAAAATAACTCGAAACACTCTCTCAAACTTGACTCTTATCTCTATCTTAAATTTGAATTATTAATTCAAGAGTTATGATTTATGATATGAAGGGTCTAGTTATGCTTAAATGAGTTTTTAAATAGTTAGTAATAATAAACGAGCGAAAGTACTTGGGGAGCAAAGGTGCGACGCGGAGAAGAATTTATTTATTTGGTTGCGAAATAATTTTTTGAGACAGTGGAGTTCGCGCTCTCTCCACGACGTGGAGAGGGAGAGAAAATTCTCTAGGGGAGCAAGTCCGCATTTGCAGACTTGGGCTCTATATGATCTATTTTCCTCTCTCAAATTCGATTCAACTCATACCCATTGAAATTCTAAGGTAAAAACTCTCGAATTATTATAACACAGAACAAGTTCAGCGAAACCCACCCAAGAATTTATCAATTTACTCAACTAATTAATAATATCCTCGCCTCAAGAACTCAACCAAACATCAAAATTTAAGAACGAATGACAACACTTCAAGAAACTCTTCTAGAACTTAAATCATTCAATCTTTATGGATGAATTCAAATATGTAAATCATGATTGGCGTGTGGTGAACGAACCCGACACTATGAAAACTTACATACCTCGATTTGACGAAATAATTCCTCGATTCGCAAAAAATCTTGAACGTTCCTCTTTTTCTCCTATTTTCTCTTCTTCAACTCTCTTCTAAAACCTTAAGCATAATTTAGAATTTGTAAGACCTAAATCAGATTTGATCCCAAATTATTACTAAAAATATTTTTAATCTAATGGGGTAAGAAAAATACCAAAATATCCCTCATTAATTTGGGTAACTTTCCTTATCTGAACAAGCTAACTTCAAACGGGCATATCTCCCTCACCAAACTCAAAAATTAGCAAACTCAGTGGTGTTGGAAATAGGATTTCAAGACCTTTCATTTGATAACGTAACTCATCATGTATGGAAAGTTATGACCATTTGAAGTTGACCCAAAACTCACATGTTAAGCATAACTTGAAAATTCTCAAAATTGACTCTTTTCAAATTATTTCTTTCTATTATTAGTTCTTTCTAAGGCGGGATGTTACCCTAGAAAATGAAGGGATAACTAATCCAAGATTGAACAATCCTTGGATAAGACTCCTAAATGACTAAACTATTCCTCAAACTTTTTTCCTAAATTTCTATGTAATTTACTGTCATGTTTTATTTATATTGAAATAGTTATAAATATTACTTTTAATACTTCAAATTCGTCCAATGTAATTATAATTTCACAAACTAATATTTTTTCTCCATATTTGATTTGCTATATTGGGTTGATTTTTGTTCAGGTTTCATTTTTTTTAAATGTAACTTGTTGATTGACCACTTATCTATTTTTTTTATAAACTTTGTGTATTTAAATAATTTAAGTAATCTTAAAACTATGTTAAGTTTAAAATATATTTGCTAACAAAAAATTAGAAATATATCATACTATCAAGGATCGCCGATGTGACACATCACACCTAAAAATTAATAATAATTTAAAAAATATATATTTTACTATTTAACTTGAGTAGTTAAATGAAAGAGAAAATCTCAAAATTAAGTGGGAAACAATGAATCAAACACTTGAAAAAATTAATGCATGTATTACTAAATCGTGCATTACTAATTCCTTCGCTATGCATGATGCATCGTTAGAAGGAAAATCCTTAATTCGAATTAGTTGGACACCAATTCATGTACTGAACACCGGAAAAAAATATCGTGCTCCTTTGTGACACTATACACGTGTACAAGGGTAAAATGGTCTAAGTGACACCATGGCTCTCGTGGCTTCAACGCTAGCTCATAACATTTCTAATCAAGCGAACAAAAAAAATCATTCAGATAAAAAGGAACAAAGAACGCCCCCTTTTTCCAATTTAGGGTTTCTTCCTTCTCCAATCGAAGTTTGAGAGAAGCGATTCAATCAAACAATCATGCCGAAGAACAAGGGTAAGGGAGGTAAGAACAGGAAGAGAGGAAAGAATGAAGCCGATGATGAGAAAAGAGAGCTTGTTTTCAAAGAAGATGGACAGGAATATGCTCAGGTCCTTCGTATGCTTGGTAATGGACGTTGTGAAGCTATGTGTATTGATGGAACTAAGCGTCTTTGTCACATACGTGGTAAGATGCATAAGAAAGTATGGATCGCTGCTGGTGATATCATCCTTGTTGGCCTCCGTGACTATCAGGCAAGATCCAATTTTTCCGATACCCTTTTCTTCTATTTGTGTTTTTCATATCTGTTTTCAGAATTTTGTTGTGTTTTTCTTTAAGAAATGAAATTGGGTGTTTGTTTTTTTTAAAAAAAAAAAGAAGAAGGTGTAGGGGGTTACAAGCTTGAGGATCAAACCCTCACCAATAAGGTGTAAATTTGTCGTGACAAAGATGTTTTCTTTTTGGTAGTTTCTATTCTGTAGTGTAAAACTTTGATCAGGATAAATGGGATGATGTACAAAAGTAGCCTACTCTGTATTAGGATAGAACTATTGATTCCATATTTTTTGATTGAAGGGTATAAAAGGCCCCAGGATTTTAAGTTATTGGATATGGTGCACCTACTACTTTGTAGTAATATGGACATGCAATCTCAAGGAAGTAGCAAGTCTATGAATGATTGATTTGTGTATGAATGTGTGTGTGTGTGTGTGTGTGTGTGTGTGTACTGAGGCAGATTTAAGACTTGGAGTTCAATGGTTAAATAATCTCAAATTATAAAGAAAAAGCGAGACAAAATGAAGGCTTGCGTTGTTTTTGTTAAAAAAGACAAAAGGAAAAAAACAAGATAATTATGTTGCCCAAAGGATTCAAACCCTTGCAGAGGACAGCAAAGCTTAACAGGTTTCCCCTTTGCCACTATCAACAGACAATTTTTAATTGGGTTCCAACTAAAAAATTAGTATATGTTTAGTGGATTCTCAATATAAATACAAGGTTTGTGCAAAAGTTACTCAATTCCGGAAACCCACGCCTCATATCCTAACCCGTTGTATGCCCGCAGGTGTGTCCTTGTGCTTGTGTGTATGTATGTATATATGATATATGTATGCATGTATCTGTTCCTCCTTCTGGCTTGACATATATCTCCGTTTCCAGAGAATAGTTTTTGTAATTGCTACTTACTGCTGATTTTCAATTATAAGTGGCACTGGTGTGTGTGATTGAGTCTATGTATGTAGATCTCCTAACCCGTTTTACTTGGCAATTAGTGCCTGATATGCCTAAATTATTTAAGGTTTTCTTTGTTGAGATTTGAGTTCTTGCCCAATGTGGATATTGCTGTTTTTAACTAGTTTTGACTTTCCCAGGATGACAAAGCTGATGTGATCTTGAAGTACATGCCTGATGAGGCCAGGTTATTGAAGGCATATGGAGAGTTACCAGAGAACACAAGGCTTAATGAGGGCATTGCTAATGGTCTTGATGAAGAGGATGAGGGTGCTGGTGATGATTACATTGAGTTTGAGGATGAAGACATCGACAAAATATAATCTAAACTCAAAACTGTTGTTACTGAGGTCTATCATAGGCCTTGCTAATATTTCTGTGGCGTTCTTTTTCCATAAACATTGAAAAAGTATTTTTGTGTATCGTTTGAAGTTGTATGATTGAGTTTTGTGCATCGAAGTTCTGTCTGAAAATTTGTGCTTTCATGAAATGAATGCAACATTCTGGCTAGTTTATATTCAGTTATGCATGTAGTCTTGCTATCTGCTGATGGATGGTTTGCCTACGTTATACTTCTGAAATGTTTGGGTGTCGTCACATTGCTGAATTAGTTGTTGCATCACATTAGAGGGACGATGTACTTGCATTGAGTGATTATTGTAGAATATGTCTTACCTGTTTCTGGCAGTGTCTGCTCTAAGTTGTCTTCTGAGAACAGGAAATAGTTGGAATCAAGTATGGGGATGAGTAGACTTCGATTGCAGGACCCCAGCATTTAGGTTTTGTAGTGCCTCTAGATTTACAGTTGGACCTGAGGCTGATGAACTAATTTCTTCGTAGGTTACTGGCCTAGACTTTTCGCCGTTCTTAGGGTTAAATAATTAGGGATTTGGACTGTCTTCATCACTACTGCTTTTTGAATAGTTTTGTAAGGTGTCGTGGTGCTGGATGATGAATTTTGTTTAGGAGTGAGAACTTAAATGACCTGACTTCCTTCCTTCTTTTTATTTTGGTTGCTACACTGCTTATTTTGACTGATGAGATTGAAAGGAATCAACTTTGGAGTTCAGAAAGTTTGTCCAAATAGGGACATCTAATCTTTTAACAATAAAACAAAGTTTGTCTAAGTAGGAAGTTTAAAATCTTCTGGGATTGTGTTTCATCATTTGGGAGAGGCAATTATTCACTCCCACAAGGGCTATTCCGTTTTCTTGTAATTATTAGGCTGCAGAGTCTGAAGAATTAAATTCAGATGTCCATCGTCTACTGAAATATTTTGCAGTTGTTACTCTTTGAGACTGGAAAAGATTACAATGACCATGTAGTGCTGCAAGAGAATTTGTTGAAAGGTTGGGTAATAACTTGAAGACGATGGGAACCAAACGCACGTGAACCATTGAAGGTATGTGTTAGTGTGTTTGGTTTGTTCAGTCCCTGTTTCCCTGGTGCCCTTTTAACTAGAGACAGCAGCTCAGTATGCCTTTCTGGTTGCCTTTGCAATCAAACATAAGTTTGCCTGCATCCGTTTTGATCTTCTTTTGGTGAGTCCTTTTTTTTTGGCTCATGATAAGAAGTTGATTGATGCTTGTGTTATTATGTGTTGTGGAGATTAGAAGAGTCCATGCCAGGTAGGATTCGTGCACTCGGAACTCTTAATCCCTATTTCTGGAAGCTTTAGGTAGATATTCTCCATTGGATTTTGAGTTGTTCTGATGTTTCGAATGAATCAGATCTCTTAGAACAATGAAGGCCTTTTTGCTAACTGTTTTTATATCCTTACTTCCCAAGTTCATGAATGAAATTTCTGATTGATGAAATCATAGCTATAGAGATAGTTAACCATTGAGAAGATAGTTTCTTACACACGCAACATAATGCATCCATTATTTATCAACGTCAATTTTAATTAAGCACGTGGCCTTTATTTATTCGTTTCTCCTAGTTATAACATCTTGTGGATCATGTATCAACCTACAGTCTGAATATCACAGAATTTATGTAGTGAAAATGGAGGATCAAAAATAGAAGCATCATTGAGAATGACATTTGCTGTGATTTTGTTTGCTGCTTCAGTGGCATGTATCCCATCCCAGCTCACATAATTGTATGGATCCTCACAGGCTGTAGCTGACAATGTTTGTCCATTTATCTCTTTGGTATTTCCACAGTATACTTCTTGGTTAAAGTTGTAAGAACCACCTCCTTGTCCACAACATGCTTTGTTTCCATATTTTAACCCTACAAACACACATTGATCATTAGAAGTTGGTCAACAATTTTAATAAGAACATCTAATCATATGTTTAGGTGCTGTACCATGTGAAGTGGGGTGTTGGAAAAGTTCCAAGAGGACTGCATGAGTGTCCACATAAATAACATTTGCATCTGAAAGATCTTTTCTTGTTTGTGCCAATGCATCTTTAAGCATATTGTTATAGTCCACAACTGCATTGTTGTATGATATGAAGCATCCACACTCATCAATATCAGAACTTTCATGAGGGAGCTTCACCAAAAATGCTGGGTAACATCCAATTGGTGCAAGGTTAAGTACCAAAAATGTTCTTCCCCCTAATCCATAGATTTCCTAGTGAAAAATCAATTAAATCAAAATGTGATTTACACATTTCACACTAGCTATCAAGTTATAAAAAACAACTAATTATGCTTCAAAAGTCCAAGACCCTATAAAGGTTACTAAATAGGTGATTCTTCTTATCTATCCTAGCTTTGATGGATAGAGTTACTTGGTACCTGTTACTAGTAGAATTAATTGAGGTGCATGAAAGCTGGGGCAAACACCGGATAAACCACGATTTGAGTTGGTTATAAGGTTTGATACCGTGAACTTCTGAGTCAAACTCTCAGGAGGTGAGTATTGTCCAAGATCAAATAAGTAGCCTCCTATCCACAAGTGATGTAGGGAACTCAACAATTTCTATATTGAAACTAATTAACTTTACTTCTTTGTTTTCATTAACTGACACACAAATATGAGTCTGGAGCTAAAGGATGAAAAAAATTAACAAAAATTTTAAAACGGTATATGAAACTTTTTTTTAACTAAAACGGTAAAATCGCTGGAGAAGTAGCGATTTTGTCTGCCGGAGTTAAAGAAAATCGCTGCTATAGCAGCGATTTGTACAATTTGCTTTTTTTAAAAAAAAAAATTTAAACTAAATCGTTGTCAAGGCAGCGATTTTCCTTATCAATTTTTTTAATAAATCGATGCAAAGGCAGCGCTTTTACGTTAATTTTTTTAAAATTTTTTTTGTTTTTAAATTTTTAGCGATTTACCAATTTACAATATTTTTTAAAAAATTTTAAGTAAATCGCTGCCAGCGCAGCGATTTACGGAATTTTTTTATTTTTTTTTTAATTTTTAAATAAGTCGCTGCACTTGCAGCGATTTATGAAATTTTTCTTTATTTTTTTTAATTTTTAAAAGGAGGGGTTGAAAAAAAATCTGTTTTTGGCTGCTTCTTAAAGTCTTCATTCAAGAAAAAGAATTTTATTTTATTTTATTTTAAAGGAGAAAAAATAACTTGTTCCGTTCGTTATATAATGTATCATATTATATTGTATTTATTATTATTATTATTATTATTATTATTAATAATAATAAATATTGTGATCACATTATTTAGATTGAGTTTTTTCTTATTAAATAAAATATACTGAAAATTAAAATAAATATTAGAATAGGGGTAGGGACATTTGAAAGAAAGAATGACAATTTAATAATGACTTATTTAAAAATTAAAAAAAATAAAGAAAAATTTCATAAATCGCTGCCAGTGCAGCGACTTATCTATAAATTAAAAAAAAAATGGTAAATCGCTGCGCTGGCAGCGATTTACTTAAAAATTAAAAAAAAAATTGTAAATTGGTAAATCGCTAAAAATTAAAAAAAAATTAAACGTAAAATTGCTGCTTTTCCAGTGATTTATTAAAAAAAAAATTGATAAGGAAAATCGCTGCTTTGGCAGCGATTTGGTTTAAATTTCTTTTTTTTTTAAAAAAAAACAAATTGAACAAATCACTGCTATAGCAGCGATTTTCCTTAACTCCGGCGGACAAAATCGCTACTTCCCCAGCGATTATACCGTTTTGGTTAAAAAAAAAATTCATATACCGTTTTGGAATTTTTGTTAATATTTTTCACCCTTTGGGCTCTGGACTCACACAAATATTATGACATGTTTAAGATCAGAAATTTCAAAACTCAATAGAGAATCAAACTATGTTATATAAACTGAGACAAAACGTATATTAATTCTAATGTTATTATTACCTTGATTGTGCCAGCAATTTGGGAAACTACTTGAGGTAAGTACTCCTTCACTCCACCTATTCCTTTACTTCCCAACTCACCAGTGAAGTCATTCTGACCTATATAAAATGTATAAAGAGATTTCCCAAATATGTCTGAGGGAGGCAGATTAGTGTTACCTGAAAATTAAGAAAAATAATATTAAAAAATTATGAAAAAAAATAAAAAATGGAATACTAATAAAGTATAGTACATTATTTATTTTACCTTTACTCTGAAATTCATCAACTTTAGTCTTAAATAGCTTGAACTGTTGGAGTTGAATTCCAAGATAAAAAGGGCTAACACCTGACACAAATAATGATGTTTGTGGCATGAGCACTGTGGATGCTGATGTTGCAAAGTTGGCACCATGTCTGAAATCAGATCCAATTGATTGCAAATATGGACTCAAATATGGCAAACCTAATCCTTGAGCTGCACCTCAAACAACACTATAAATTAATAGCAATTTTAGTAATTACGCAGGGTTCAGGGAAAGGCCACATACAACTCATGTTCAAGTAAGGTACATAAGAAATGTTCAAGAAGGGTTCAGGGAAAGACCGCATATAACTCATGTTCAAGTAGGGTACATAAGAAATGTTCAAGCAGGGTTCAGGAAAAGACCGCATATAACTCATGTTCAAGTAGGGCTTGGGAAACACCACACATAAGTCATGTTCAAGCAGGGTAAATAAGAGTGTAAATTGACTAAGTCAGAAATTTTGTTAAGGATGATCAAGATCTGATGTGGCTAGTTAATACAACATCAATAATTGATTTCACAGCTCGAACCTATGCCATATAGATTACATGAAAATAGTTTTATCGTTTCCTAAAGACATAATAACATAAATATGTTCTTTAACTTAGATTCAACGGACATCTATGCCCTCCAACTTTTGGTGTTCATAACTAGGCATATTGAAACTTGTATAAAATTGAATTAACAACTAAGCACATATGTTTTACGTGACATAATACATGTTAATTCTACTAAATAGGACACAAAATTGTGATGTATGACCTCACATAGAACGAATGAGGCTATTGTTTAAGTTTATACAAGATTAAATGTCTGCTTATACACACCTTAAATTAGAAGACATAAATATCAATCGAGACCAAATTAAATAACACGTTTATGTCTAAATCTCCGCTTCCCTATATAACGTTATGAGAAAAAAGACAAAAGAGAGTCACAGACTTTATCTCATTTATAATTTCTACTAGTAGGACAAAGAAAGGTAAACCTATGGACAAAACAAAAAATAATTACACCTTTACATGGACCAACTACTTTGCTTTTTACAGGTAAGGTTTTTTTCCCTGTCTTGTAATTATAAAACTCCTTTCTTCGAACCAATATGTTTTCTTGTCATTTAGAGATTAATAACAAAAAGATGACATTGGTGATGATAACTTAGAGAAATGGACATGTGATTTATAGGTTACGAGTTTAAATCGTGAAAGTAATCATTAATATTTATATTATGGTAGACTATCTACTTCATATCCTTTCATGTGTGATCTTTCGCCTAACCTCACATGATGATTTGTGCTTTGAGCTGCCCTTTATTTGATCTAAAAAAAAAAAACTTAAAGCAACGGTAGAACTGTTTACGTGTGATTTATAGGTCATGAAATCGAGCAAGCAACCACTAACCCTTGAATTATACTCCCTTTGTCTCACTTTGTATGATGAAATTTGACTTCATGATACCGAGT
This sequence comes from Solanum sitiens, assembly GCA_016801875.1. Taxonomy (NCBI): domain Eukaryota; kingdom Viridiplantae; phylum Streptophyta; class Magnoliopsida; order Solanales; family Solanaceae; genus Solanum; species Solanum sitiens. The sequence goes on along the minus strand of JABWTJ010000078.1, from coordinate 1,952,926 downwards.
TTGAGAAATAATAAAAAAGACTTCTGAAACTTGTGGTCTAAAATAAATGATAGATTTTTATAGGATTAAAAATCATTTCATTAAAGATAAAAAAGACATTTCAAAATAAAAAATTACTAAATACAAAAGTGTATCAATCTATTTCAGACTCAATAAAAAAAAATATAACTTGCATAAATGGAGACATAAAAAAAAACTAGATTGTTTGCATCACATCTTTAAGCCTTGGGGTGCGATCCTTCCATGCATGAATGAAAAATGAATTGTGCACGGCTGTGCCCTTTAATTAATCTAAAAGAATATATGTTATATACCCATCATTTTTTTTAAAAAAAATGTACACTATCAATTGCTCAAAGGATATCTATAAGTATACTTTTTTTTCTAAAAATGTGGAATTTGTAGTGTCGAAAATAAGATAATAAGTATATCTAATTGATAAAGATGACAAAAATACTTTGATCAACCAAACACAAAAATATTCTTTAAAAAAAACATTTTTTGTTATACCAAATACATCTTTTTATGAAATATAGTTTGAGTACTTAACATTATTTACAAAAGAAATAAAGATTTATGTCACTTAATTATGATCATAAATATGTCAAAATCGTATTCATTAATTATAAAACTTTTGAAATTTGTGATACTTTAAAAATCACTTCTCAAGAGCAAAAATAGAAAGTCTAAACCAAAATACTTTCCAACTATAAAAGTGTTTTCGTTCTTTTTTAAACAAACTAATAATAAAAAAATAGTATAACAATCAATCAATACTTATAGTAAGATCCAATTGAACAAAATGAATACAACAACAACAAACTCAATAAAATTTCACAAATAGAGTCTGAAAAAGTATAATGTATGTAGATTTTACTCCTACCTTATGCAGATACGGAGTCTGTTTCGAAAGACCCTCGATTCAAATATAAATAAAATTAGATAAAAACCATACCAAGAAAATCAACAATGACTCTTCCATCAGTTGCCCTTCCAGTTGGTCTTTTAAAATAAGTCATTCCATAAGGTAGCCCTTGAGATGGAAATGCAGCATTAAATCCACCAGTATCAGTATTTGAATCTCCAAAATTAAAAATTGCTTCAAATGCACATTTGCTTTCCACCAAATTATTACAAGTTGTTGTTATAATAATAATAATTAAAACAAACCAAACCACAATTGATGAAAACCAACAACTCATCATTTTTTCTATTGTTTTTTTCCTCTCAAAAACAAAAAGTAGTATAATATAAAGTAATGGATTATGTTAGAGACATTTTTTTCCATTTTATAGAAAGGAAAGCCAATGCATGTGAACAACATCAACTGCTGACGTAATAAATTATTGTATGTATGAACAAATATTGTTACTAATACTTACAAAATTCATATCCTAATAATTTGAGTGACGGATTCAAAATTTTCATTTACAGAATTTGAAAAATAAATATATAAAATATAATGCACATAGTTCATATGAATCAATCTTGGATATTAGGGGTGCAATTTGAATGTCTAGACTCTAGACCATTGAGCTAACCTTTTAATTTGCATATTGTTTATGGATTTCAAAATTTATTTATACATATATATATGCATAGGAAAATATATCTTACATTTTATTTTTTTTTGCAAAGAGATATATACCTATCAGAGTGCAGGAAGCAGATTCAACAGAATTCAATAATTTAAAAGTTGGCATAATACATCTTTACATTTAACATTTACACCCTCCAATTTTCAGTGTGTACAAATAGACACTTAAACTTGTATAAAGTAGAACAAGTTGACACATTAGTCCTATGTGGTACAATACACATAGGACACCACGTTGGACGCAAATTACCATGTAGGATGTCACATAGGACGTGTGTGTCTATTTTGTTCAATTTTATACAAGTTTAAGTGTCTACTTGTGCACACTCAAAGTTGAAGGACATAAATATAAAATGAGGCAAAGTTAAAGGACATATTTATGTATTATGCCTTACAAGTTTATTTAATAAGTACAACTTATTAGTTTCAAACCCAAATAATTCAACGAGACTAAATTTTGAACTCATAAAGTTTAAATTCTGACTCATATCTACCCGAGAAAGTGTTGTATATCTTGTTCTTTGCTTCCTAGTTCCTACCAGTTCATTTACATGATTAAGAACAAAAAAAGAACAACTGTATCCTTTGATTTAAATGGTTAACAACAAAAATAGAACAACTGTATCTTTTGATTTGGATGATGTTGAGGTTGGGGGGAAAGAACTCATCATTAATTTGGAAAATGCAATAAAGTAACATATGTACAAAATTGTATTCTTTGGATTTAGTTAAAAAGAAGAAGAGGCAAATATGAACATTTTTCTAAACTGTTGGCAAGCACAAGTTAGCTAGCAAGAAACAATGATGATCAACTCATGCATACCAAACAACTATATATATAACGTATTCAATATAATTTCGTAAGTGAAGTTTGAAAAAATTAGAGCATGTAAGTGTAAGGAGACACGTTCGTAATATTACAGTTATACAAGTCCAGTATTATTTAGTTATACATCTACAATTATTTATATAATGAAGATCTATTATTAGTATATTCGTATACAATCTATATTACATAGAGTTCAAACAGTCACATATACAAATTGATATAAATAATTAAAAAAATTAAATTATACATATTTGTTGTCCTAAAATATACAACGAATTGTATCTATATTACATAGAGTTCAAACAGTCACATATACAAATTGATATAAATAATTAAAAAAATTATATTATACATATTTGTTGTCCTAAAATATACAACGAATTGTATACAAATCTATATAATATGGAGTTCAAAATGTAACATGTACTAACTGATATAAGTGAACGAAAAATTATTTAACTATACACATTTGTTTACTGTAAATATACAACGATTTGTATACAATCTATATAATATAGAGTTCAAACTATAACAAATACAAACTGATATAAGTAAATGAAAAAATTATTCAATTATACACATTTGTTGACTTAAAATATACAACAAATTGTATACAATCTATATAGTAATATGGAGTGATATATACAAACTGCTATAATTCAACGAAAAAACTATTCAATTGTACATATTTGATGACTTAAAGTATACAACTACTTATATACAAACTATACAATATACAATATGCTTAGACACATAAGTACACACAAACAAACTTAGTCTGACATTTGATACCAATTATACACATATACAAATGATTTTCAATCAAATCAACTACTTCATATAGAATGTTAATACGCTTAAAATTATTTCATACTTATAAATAACTATACAATCCAAACGATATTCGTAGCCAATAACACAACCCTGCAAATTAAGCACGAATTAATCAAGTAATATATGAAATACATATAAATTAAATGTAGTCATGAAAATATACAACTCGTAATAATAGATTGTTGTATGCAATCCAACAAAAAATCAATGAATTACGTTTTAATTCTGAAAAAGTTTCGTTATACATAATGAATACGTTGTGTTTCGTCAAGAAGGAGTCTTATTTGGTGATACATTCTAATTGAACTAAATAACCTTTATTTAAGGTATTGTTTTCCTTAATTACTGCATAATTAGTTATATATAATTAAATAAGATTTTATATATATTTTATAAAAGGGCGAAATATATAAATCTGATTCGCATTGACTATTTGACTATACGTATGATTTGTAATAAACAAACTATAATTAAGCAGCCTACTATGTTTCCTATTATAGCTATTTATGGTTTTTTTTTTTAAAAAAAAAAAAAAAAAAAAAAAGAGAGACATGAGCATTTGTGTAAATGACCCTACCAATTTTGGTTGGTTCTGAATGAAATTTATGAACCGGGCCTAGCATCTTGAAATTCTTCTGGGCTTTACTGTTGAAATTTAGAGCCTAATGCTTTAAAAAAAAAGAATAAATTTCAGGAATAACAAAAATAAAAATGAGAAACTTTCATATATAACCGCAGAAAAATAGTCCAGTTACTTTCTATAGCTATAGTTTGATAATTACAATTCATAGCTACATATTATATGTAGGAGGAAGGCGAGCGAGAATGAGAGAGAGAGGGGCAAAAGAGTGAGAGAAAGGTGAATTGTATATGTATATAAGTTAGATAATAGTATATAATTTTATACTAAACATATGCATTTGTATATATGGCAAGAGAGATTGGGAGAGGGAGGAGAGAGGCGAGCGAGAGAGGACAGAGAGTGGGAGAGACGTGAATCGTATATGTATTTAGGTTAGATAATTGTATATTATACATATGTAATTGTATATTTTAGTGAATTATACATATACCAACGTGACTAATTATACAAACTCGAAGTCAGCCCGCGTAATTAATGTATAATGTTAGTCGTGAGTGATAATTATAGCAAACTATAACTACGATAAATAATTAAATAATATAAGTTTGCTTAACCTCGTAATTTTCTCAATAAAAATTATATTAGCGCTCTGTAGTTACAGTTTTGCTATTTGCGTTTCATATCTTAGTACATTTAATTTGTATATCACGAGTCCATAATGGACTCACAACTAAAATTAAATCGCAAAATGCAAGGTTCCATTCGAAATGACGATCCCAGTAATTTTTTCATATATAAAGCTTAAATCCAAATTTTTTGATTAAACACGAAATAATTTACTAGTACATCGCAATCCATATTGGTCAGCTATTTATATCTTCACTTTTTTTTTCCATTTCAAATCAAATGCATAATTGGCGGATTTGAAAAGAATTATCCAATCTGCTTCAATTTTCAATATGTTAAAGTAATTTGCGGAAAACAGACCACTTCACACAAAACCAGATCACGCTCTTTAATTTTAGTTTAAACAATAAAGAGATGATTTTATATGATATCTTTCATATTTTAAAGTTAAACAATTTAAATTTGATAAAATATCTGCACATACATTTTTTAAATTTTTTTAAAAAGAATTTTTATATATTTATAAATTAAATAAGAAATATTACGAGTCATAATAATTGATTATGAAAAACTTACGATTAAAAGTAAATTTATTTAAATCTCAAAATGTAAAAAGTGTCAGATAAATTAGAATAAAGAGTACTAAGGAATGGATAAATAAAAATGAACGGAGAAAAATAAATATAATTAATTAATTTGACCAATAAAAAACTCAACGCCACGCCGGAGACACGTAAACCATGTAGGCAAATGACAGGTCAGAGATAAAAAGTGACGTAGTTAATTTATTTAAAATAAAATACACGAATTTTCAAAATCGCCAGCGAATAGGCTGATTTTAGATACGTACACGTGTTTGGTGACGTGGATCTCCATCTCTTTCTTTCTTCTTCAACAAATCACTCTCTTTCTCTCTTTATCTCTGCTCTTTTTTTATATATATATATATTTAATTTATTTTTCTCTCTAGAAAAAGAGAAAGTAATACAAAAATGCAGAAAGTTTGAGACAAAAACTGCAAAATTCCATCAATTAAATCTCAATTTAAGGTATGTTCAAATTTGGATTTATGATTTTTGGGAAAAGTTTTGGATTATGAAGCTGAATTTAAGTTTGATCTAAAAAATAAGAGATTTGAGACCGAGAATACTTTGAACTAATAGAATTGGTACAAAATTATCCTCCGTCAACGTATTAGTTCTGAAATACCCCTAACGTCTACCTTTACGTCGGGGTATTTCAAAGCTAGAAGGTAATTTTGTACCATTTTCAATAGTTAAAAGGATATGTTAGGCCCTTTTCTGTTCTTATAATAATGCTTAGAAAAGAAGAAAAATTGTTATGTTTTATTCTTCGTCCTTTGTTTGAATATTGATATTTTCCAGTTGTAATTTAGGTAGGTTGAGGAGGACTAGATTGTCATTTCATCCTATGTAATTCTATAGAGACAATTTTTTTATGTAAAGTTTGTCTCTTTACTTTGGTTTTGTGTGAGGACTATGAATGGACGATTATGCCCCTGTAAGAAAATGAGTTTATTTTTTATAAGAAATATAAGAGTAAAAACTATACTGACAGGGATGGATGCAATCACTTAAATTATGTGTTAAAATTTAGGTGTCATATTTGATAGGGTGCATAAGAATAATCCTGATTACTGAATATGGTGTATTAGTAATGTTGGTATTAGTTATGCTCACATTAGTTGTCTTATGATTATTTTTTATGCGGTATTTGGTTTAGCTTATTTTAGAAATAATATGCATTACATAATTTCTAGTAAAGGATAACTTGTTTACAAAAATGCCATGTACAAGTATGGCGTAAAGGAGGTGGAAAATGTTTTGAAGGGCAGTTGTGTCTTTAATCATGCTAATGCTAACATTAAAACCCTTTGCATTGCAATATTATGGATTTTCATGGATTAGTTATTTGTAGCATAACTACCAAGTAGAGTGTTAGTTATACATCGATTGAAAAAGTGTATTCAATAAGGTTTTTGGAATTTACTAAGTTAATGCATGCATTATATTTTCTAACAGACTTTAACCAAACGGCCCCTTAGAAGTTTGGGCTATAGAAACTATTTCATAAAGTGTCTAGCTTTGAAGATGTTACATACTATATATTTGCCTTTTAGAGTAATTGAGATTGTTTAGCTAAATATTATCTATTTAATGTGTTATGCATTTTACTGAAATATATTAGGGTGGATGAAACTTATTTGCTTCTCTGCTTTGGATGGTTTTGCTGTTGCTCATTGTTTGACAGGGCTTTGTTTTATGCAGTTGGCATAGTAATATTGGTTAGCATACCTCCAACAACAACTACGCCTAAGTCCCAAACAAGTTGTGATATTGTTACTACCTCCGAAAGGAAATAATCATCTCAGGAGTAAATTAGTAGAGTGTCTAGTTGCTTTCTGACACATGGGAAATATTGAGGATGAGAAGTCTTCTACGCCTGAGAAATCATTTTTGACTGCACTAGTAAGCAAATACAGAATTGTGTATTGTTTAGTTTGTGTAGAGTGTTTGATATTGTTCTCTATGATTCAGAGTATCTGTCGCTCGTGTCTTTAAATGTCCTCTTATGTTAGTTTCCTCTTTTAGTATTAATCTCCTCTTTGAAATTCATCCCGGTAAATGTCTTCATGTATTGACTATTGACAGGATCAAAGCAGTTTTCATGTGTATCCTGATTGGGCTGCGATGCAGGTTAATCATTTTCCTCCATGCTGTTAGATATTATTACCATAGGTCTTAGTGGTTATTGACATTTTTGTGTAAATTGCTAAATCTTCAGGCATATTATGGTCATCGAGTAGCTGTACCTCCATATGTTAGTTCTGCTGTTGCATCTGGTCATGCTCCTCATCCTTATATGTGGGGCCCACTACCGGTACTTTCCAGGCTGAACCTTTGTTTTATATTTGTGCAAGTTGTTTAATTGAAGTGCTAGGTAATAGTTTTATCCGGCTTCGCCGACATGAGTTCTAACTAGAATTCTCCTTTTTTAGCCTATGATGCCACCTTATGGCACACCATATGCAGGAGTCTATGCACATGGTGGTGTTTATCCGCACCCTGGAGTTCCTATTGTGAGTCCCCATTCTAGCATCTCTGTTCTTTTTTCTTTTCTGAAATCATGAGTGCTTTCTGATAACTGTGCTTTCTAAAGTTCTCTACATGTAATATCAGAATAAGCCACTGGAAACAGCAGAACCAATGCTGGTGGCTTTCATCTTAACTAAACCCTGTGAGCAGCTTTCGCCTCGGTTATTACCTAACGAGAGAGAGCCGATGCGAAAGTAGTCCTTTACGCGAGGAAACGCCAGAGAGACTGACCTCTGCTAACTAGTTTTGTGCACAGTTTGCTAGGCCATCACATTTAGTTTAGATTATAGGGCATTGATCAACAACTTTAACGAGCTAGGTCCAATAATTTCTTAAAGGAACTGAGAAAAGTAACTTCGGAGGAAGAAGGGAAGGTTATAACTATGTTAACAATAAATGGTGTGTGAAAAACGAACAGTTAACCGGTTTTGGAATTATGCCCTTCAATTGGCCATACAATGATTTCCAGTATCTATCTTATTAGGGTTTATGAGTGTACTGCTCAGCTGTTGGTATGAAAATGCTGTATTTGTTGTGTTTCTTAGTATGATGGAGAAGGTCATTTTTATAATAAATTTAGTTGAATATTTACGGATTGGCTCAAGCTAACGGTGATCATTGATAGAGGGTAGTCATATCAAAACTTGATCCACCTTTACAAGTTCAACAAAGTAGGGTCAGAGTGTACACAGGTCTTACCCATATTCGTGGAGGTAGAGAGGTTATTTCCGAAAGATCCTCGGCTCAAGTGAAGAAAAACAAAGTAGTAATGAAAAGGAAAAACGACAGTGAAGAAAAAATGACAACTAATAGGAAAGCGGTAAAGAGCATAAAGTACCAAACAACAAAATAGTACATTCACTTAAACATAATAAACAACGGGTAGCAAAGCATGACTGTATATTTATGTAGAGTTACTGTAATATATGACTCTAGTGACAAAAGTTGTGGGTGAAACATACGAACATGCCCATTTACAGATTATTCTTTTTTCTGATTTCAGGTGTCCCGTCCTCAGGCGCATGGAATGACATCATCTCCTGTTGTTAGCCAAACCATGGTATATGTTACTTTTAATTCTTTGACTTCTTTCAGTGTTTATGAACTTATTTTCTTCTGGAAAATGCCCGAGACTGACAGATTATGTTCCCGTTAAGCTCAACGTAGTATACTAGTACCTAATAGTGGGGTTGAAGCTAAATCAGTCTACATTGTGTAGAATACTGCTTCTTTGAGTATGGATACTTCTGCTAAGTCTTCGGGGAACTCTGATCAAGGCTTGACGAGTCAGTCAAAAGGGCTTAATGGGCTTGGAATCTCAATAGGAAATCGCAGTGTTGACAATGGTGATGGCACTGACCATGGACCTTCTCAGAGGTTCGTGTGAAACCAGTTCGTGCTTGGGATCATATTCAGTTGTTTAAGAAATATACGCGACTCAGTTGTAGATACTCCCTTCATTTCAATTTGTTTGTCTGGGTTTTGACTTGACACGGACTTTAATAAAGTAAACAAGACTGTATCTTGTGGTCTTAAACTAAATATATGTACAATGTACCAAAATATCTTTTAATCTTGTTGTCTTAAAATATGCTATGTGGAAAGTTGATATTAAATAGCATTCCATTTGAAACAGACTAAAATGGGAAGTAAGACAAACAAATTGAAACGGAGGGAGTAGAATATCTGCAATTAGTGGTCCTTACGTTCTGGAGACCATTTCTTTAATCCTGTTAAAGATATTGAGTATTGACTGATTGTTAGTTTCATGCCATGACAGTGGGCAAACTGAAGCTTCAAGTGACGGAAGTAACATACACACAGCAGAGGTGTGATCCGAGATCTTTAAATCCATTTGTCTCAATTTATTTTTTCTTTATTTGTATTTGCTATGGAGGTTATTGTTGCTGATACTTTCTCCTCATGCTCTAGGTGGGTGAGCACAATAAGAAAAGAAGCCGCGAGGCAACTCCTAATAACTGTAAGAGTTTGGTCTCTTTCTCACTTCCTATTCAAATTTCAATAGTTATAGTATTTGCATATTTGTGAACACTGCAGTTTCTCCAGAATGAACTTCAGGGGTTCTTGCTTTAAGTCAATTCTCGTTTCCGCTTCCATATTTGTTGGCGTTAGTGTCAACCGTCAAGTGTTTGTAAGGTCATGAGCTTAAAACTTTTGAGGGTGGTGTCAGGTACATGCAACAAAAGAACTTGCGTTAATTGCTTAATGGCATGATACATAATAGACGCTTTAACTTTGCCTCACCTGGCAATTAAACACTCCAACTTTGAGTAAGCATGTGTAGACACCTCAACTCGTCCCCACTGTGTTAGTTGAACACCTCCAATTTATAAAATGATCATCGAGACACCTCCAAAGTGTTTGTGCCATGACAGCATCGGGTGTACATGATGGGGATGAGTGGGAGTGTGCAGTTGTCAATCGGGACCAAGTTGAAGTGTCCAAATGTGCAAACTCTCAAAGTTGGAGTGCTTACTTGCCAGTTGAGGTCAAGTTTGAGTGTCTGTTTATGTATTATGCCTTGCTTAATAGATAAAACACTCTTAAAGCTTGTGATATTGCAGCTTTAACCTTTAAAGGAAATGCTCGAAGTGGGTACATTATAGCCGTCTGTACTCTTCTCCTATAAACTTAGTTTTCAATCTACTCCTGGTTCTTTTGTCAAAATTTCTCTATTATTATTGAAATACATGGCTATATTACTTGTAAAAGAGTTGGACTAGATGGCTCGCCTTTCTATTTCCCGTCATTAAATGTGTAAGGCTTTTGTCATTCTTATTTGTGGGCACTATAATGGTTAGAAGTATCGGTTTCTCAAACTCGGTACACTTGATTGCTTCAACATTATTACTAGATGATGCATGCATTTACTGGAAGATATACAAAAGTGAGAAAAGCCGAGCCTGAAAGTAGTTTGCCTGATTATTTTTTTTTAAAATCTATTGAAGCTGGTGACGGAAAAAGTCAAAGACTCTGCAGTCCACAACGTACTAGGAAAGTAAATGGGGCCTCAGAGAAGGGAATTGGTATAGCTGTTAATCCTGGTATTATAGCAGAAAAATTAGCGGGAACAGCATTTTCTCCTATCATGACTACTACTCCACTAGTAAAATCTAGTCCAACTTCACAAATCAGTCCTGCAGTGCCGGGTGAAGTCTGGTTACAGGTATATGCATGTATCAGATGAACTATTCTTTTGCTTATTTTGACGTGACGTTGGGTGTCTGCAACGTTTGTTTTAGTGTATGAACTTGACGAGAACTCTGTTTATTATGTGAAATCTAAGTTTCTAATTGTTAAATGCATCTATATATTCAGAATGAACGTGAGCTGAAGCGGGAGAAGAGGAAGCAGTCTAATCGAGAATCTGCAAGGAGATCAAGGTTGAGAAAACAGGTAAGATGGAAATGTGCACATTATTGAATATTTGGATACTGATTTCATCTTAATATATAGACTATGTTTGATTTACTGTTTGTAGATACAATTTCTGATACACAATACTTTCTTTTCACCCCTCCTCCCTCCAGGCGGAAGCTGAAGAATTGGCAGTGCGGGTTCAATCTTTAACCTCTGAAAATTTGGCACTCAGATCAGAAATAAACAAATTCACCGAAAACTCTGAGAAACTGAAGTTTGAAAATGCCTGCTATAATGGTATGAGTTCGTCCCTCGGTTATATAGTCTTATGTATTTTCGTTGTTTGGGCTTTACGAAGTATGGTCTTGATTGTGCAGGAGAGACTGAAAAACAAGCAAGGACAAGCAAAAGAGGTAACTTTATGTATGGTTGATGATAAGAGGCTGAAGCCTGTTAGCACAGCAGACCTACTAGCAAGAGTCAACAATAACAATGGTTCATTCAATAGAACCAACGAAGACGGTGAAGTTCATGATAGTACCTCTGGAGCAAAGCTTCATCAACTCCTTGATGCCAGTCCCAGGACTGATCATGCTGTGGCTGCTAGATGATCATGACCGTGGCGGTGTGGTGCCTACTATGAGATGATAAAAGTATAAGAAATTTAACAGTACAGAGGAGCTTAAGAAATTCGAATTTCGTCTAATTGTAATTTATTCATAGATGAAGCTGAGGAGTGTTTTTTTGGTCCCTTCACTTCAGAGTGCCATGTTGCATGATTATCTTATGTAAATTAGAAACTTGACTGATTGAAAAGAGTTTGGCTTGGATGTGTATGGAGCAATCAACAAGTGATCTTTGTGATGTGTTTGGTGTTTGTTTGTCAGTTAGAGAGGTGATTAGTTGATTGAAGTTTAAGTTGAGCCTTAGTTGGCTAGTGATATAATAATATCCTTCGTCTTGAAGAAGAATTTTGGCATCTTAAATTTAACAAGTGGTCTCGGGTTTGAGTCTCCTGGATATGGAGTTGCTTTTGTTATGTACACTTTATGCTGATGCGAATTTGGATTAAGTCGGTCTTCAATGTAGGTAGGGATGGCATGGTATAAGTTAGGTGTAAGATAATTTTGTATTGGGTTGATTTTAAATCAATCCAATATAACATATTTTATGTTGTACCTATTGAGTGTATTTTCTACGACTATATAGTAGCAGATTCTTTGCTTCATTTGCAGGTAGATTCTTGGTGCCTTTTATATTTTTTTTAAAAACTAAATATTATCTTCGTTTGATTTTTGGCATTTGTTCCTTCAATAAAATATCTTGGTATTTATAAAGATTGAATGTGCGCTGAAAAGAGTATTTTTATTAATGAAGGCAGCAACATATTAAATAGAGTTGTAGGAAAAATAATAACTCTTAAACGAACTGAACTAAATAATTTAAATAAATAATAACTGTTGAATTAGTAATGCAACCCTAATACGATTAAATTACTGATTCTAATACGACTAAGCTATCGAGTGATGTCCTAACGCCATATGTTCTAATAGTACTTTGGTTATTCTTGGTAAACTATGAATGCTTTGTTTCTTAATTCTTGGTCAATCTTTGATATTTGTTTCCTCAATTTTGATTTAAGGTTTCTCGTCAACTAATGTCGATCAGTAAAACTAAACAATATTATGAGTCGTTCAGTAGGGTGTATAAGTATAATATTGTATAGAGGTGTATTGATACTATTTGCATTAATAATGCTTGTAATAGTAATGTTTGCATTAATTATGCAAAAATTTCTTCTGATTCGGTATATTAAAAGTAATATGTATTGCATAATTTTTTTAATGGTAGTATTAGCGAACAATGTCTTAAATGGAATACATCCTCAACAAATTGCACATCTAGGGATAAGTACACCTTTGCAGAAATTGGGTCAAAACTCAAAACACTGATGACACTGATGGGATCATGAGAAACCAAGATAGACATATGGGGTAGACTTTGATTCAAGTTTATTTTCCGCGTATGGTTTAAGCCGTGGGTAGCATAAACAACCAAAAATTCGTAGGAAATTATAATCAGGTGATTTTCGAAGTAATCTTTCGAATGAGGATTGACTATCTAGGTGAGAGGTTGGAAGACGATTGATGAGGTAGAAAGTGTGATGACATGCAAAAGACCAGAATTGGGGTGGGAGGGACACCTCATGTAAGAATGTTCTTGCAATTTCGAAGATATAATGATGTTGTCGTTTTGTAAGTGCTACTTGATGGGGTGTATAGAGTGGGGTGGAGAGGTGTTGATTTCGTGAAGTGAAAGATAGGAGCCAAGACATTTATACTCATCTCCGCCATCAGTATACAATGATAAAATTTTGGTGTCAAAATGTTTTTCCATCCTAGGATGAAATTTTTGAAAGATCTCTTTAACTTCACTTTTCTTTGTTAGTGTGTAGAGCCAAGTGTACTTCGTATATTGATCAACAAAAATATAATAATATAACTTTTTGTCAAGAGATAAGACTGTCGATGACCCCCATAAATCAATAAAAATAATTTGAAGTGGTTTAGAGCTAGACAGTGATAATTGGGTAAAAGAATATCAATAAGCTTTATTAGATACACAAGAATTATAATGAAATCAAATATTTAAATATTTTACAACAATTTAATTTATAGAAGGGGTAAAATCGTAATTCAACTTTCAATTTTTTTTTGTTCATGCTTTTAGTAATATATGATTTGTTTTCTCAAAACAAACTTTGATTTAAGGCTTCTCGCCAACTAATGTCGGCCAGTAAAACTAAACAATATATGAGTCATTTAGTAGGGTGTATAAGAATAATATTGTATAGAGTGTGTATTGATAATATTTGCATTAGTATTGCTTTTAGTAGTACTGTTTGCATTAATTATGCAAAGATTATTTCTTTTGATTCGGTATATTAAAAGTAATATGCATTGCATAATTTTTTAAAAATATTTATTTACGAGAAACCCTCCATACATACAGTGGATAACATATAAAAAATGTTTTAAGATGCAATTAAGACTTTAATCATGCTAATATATACATGTAATAAAACTTCCTGCATTACTTTTTTGTCATGATGAGGAAAATCGCAGTCGCTACCCTTTGAGTGCACACAAGGTAAAACTCCCGCTCTTATGCAATAGCTCACAAACCACATAAGAGAGGTAACCCGCTCTAGGCAAACCCGATGCGTCGGACTTGGCCTACAAGGCAAACCCTTTTTTTCCGAACATGAGACCTCTAACATGGAAGTCCCAAGTTCAAACCACTAGGTCACCTCGAAGGATTAAACTCCATGCATTTCTAATACCATGAATTTTCATATATTAGTAATACACACTTCAATGCACAATAGAGTGTATATAACACATACTTACATTGGCCGAAAAAATATATCAAACAAGGTACTACTAATACTGTAATACACAACTATAACACATGCATTATTTATTCTAATACACTCTACAAAATAATGTCTAACACTATTTAGCCCAGCACCAGTCCAATTCTAGCCCATACTTAAGATTTACATTAATTTGAATTTAGTGGATTTTACTTTAATTTTTTTATGCGTTGAGCTCGGATCGGGAGATCCGATTTTGAGTTATGAATCTCTTGTCTCAATTTAGGGTTGGGTTGATATTGAGTCTTGGGTCAAGGTCAGGATTATATATCGGGTCTCAAGATAGGCTTGGTTTTCGATTCTCAAGTTAGGATCATATTTATGCTCAAATACCAAGTAAAGGTCAGGGGTTGTATCTTAACACTCCAATCATAGTTTTTGAGTCAAATTTGGAGTTTAGGTTAGGATAAAAAAAATCAGTGTGAGTCTGGAATCTCAGATCACGATCACGATCGAGTCGAGGTCAAAAATCAAGTTTTTGAATCAAGATTAGGTCTGGGTCTCGAGTCCAGTATCATGGTTGGATTAGATCTTGAGTTTCGATCGGGTCTTAGGTAGAGACAGAGGGTTTGGGACTTTAGTTTGGTCAGGATCAATTATTTTCAAAACCCAACCTTTAATGGTTGATGATTCAGCATAAAAATGATTGAGAATATGCAAATCAACCTTTCGAGGTCCTTTTCTTAAAAAAAAAATATTTTTTTTCCTAAAAAAATCAAATCTCCAGAGGTTAGGTTTGCAATTTTAAAAAAATAAATAAAAATCCAACCTTAGTAAGATAAGATGAGATATGTCAAAACTATATTTGAAATTAGAATTATACTTTGTTTAATTAACGATATAAATCTAACATGTGATACATTTATACCTTCAACTAAACCAAATAAAAATTTAATCCAACTATTTTTGAATATCCACCTTTACTGCTTCTAACTTGATATCATTCTATCTCACCCATTAACATAAAATAAATTAATTTCACTATTATAATTTTAAAATAACTTTGTTCGCAAACCCCCTAAAAATATGTAAATTATAGATAATAATACTCAAGTGTGGGGCCATGATCCCCAAAATCCCAATCACACAGTACTTCCGGTGGGGCTCAAACTAGGGGCAGCCAGAACCATTGAATATAACAAAGAAAAATAAAACAGCTGCAAATAAAAAGAAAAAAAAAAGTGATATATTCCTCAACCCAATTTCATCTACTAGTTTCGCGTAAAGAGTCAGCAGCTTTTCCGATTTTCTGATCAGGTAATTTATGCCCTTTATCTATGTATATTTTCCAGATTTTCTTGATGTTTTTTGTTGAATTTTGATCTAGTTTTTGGTGTTTTGGTGTGATTAGATTCAGATTTGTTTGGATTTTGATGGCTTCGAAACGAATATTGAAGGAGCTGAAGGATCTCCAGAAGGATCCTCCTACTTCATGCAGCGCTGGTGTCTATCCTTTCTTTCCTCTTGTTTTGATGTGTCTTTTGACTTTTTTTTTATGCTTTTGTGTAAAGTTTTGATTTTTACCTTGTTTGGTGGTTGATCCATGGTTTAGAAACTTAAATTTCAATTTTTAATCTTGGTTGAGATGATTTTGTGTTTGATTTTAGGGTTATGATTTGCTTGATTATTGTAATGGTTCATTGTGTAGTCAAAGATATATAGCTAGATTTGATGAGTAGTCAAATGTGTAGCTTGATTTGTTATTTGTGAGTAATGTTTGTGTCGCCTAGCGCGCAGCTGGATTAATTCGTATACAGAGTAGCTCTGGTAACACATTTGACACATGGGTTTGCTATGGTTTGTTCATGTTAGCTCTTTGTATAAAATGTTGTTCTTTGACAATTATCACTTCATTCATTTCCCTCTATTCTGCATAGCACAAATGGCATTTGCATTGAAATTTGAATAGCCACTTAAGTCTTCTGCGATGCACAAAGTAGACGATTGAAACCTTTGAGCATTAATTTTTTAAGTTTTAAGGGGTGAATAGTAAAATTATCTTATTTATGATTTCTTAATATGCGTGTAAAAAGATAAGTGTTCAACTAATATGGGACGGGGGGAGTAGTATTGTAGCTATGTTACCTTTTTAAAGATGAGTGGCCATTGCATTATCCCCGAGTTTTGAAGGTTGCAGTGATTGGCCCTGAACAGTTTACCTGGTCATCTAAAAAAAGTTGAAGCTATCTTACCTTTTAAAAAGAGGATCTCAAGCTTATTTTTACGACTGGAGGATTATTTATAAACATGATAGTTTATGTGCATTTCTTTTAATTAGCTTTTGTGTATGATATGATTCATGCTTGACTATCTTCATATATACATCTGGATTTGACAATTCTAGTTTGAATTATTGTAAGAGGGCATTTTCACTACTCTTCATCTAGATGTCGCGCACATGTTCCTGCATCTGTAAAAGATGTACATGCTATGTTATCTGTTATTCTTTGGTATTGACTTCCTAACAACTTTGTACCATGTGTTAACAGGCCCTGTTGGAGAGGACATGTTTCACTGGCAGGCTACAATAATGGGGCCCTCTGATAGCCCTTATGCTGGGGGTGTTTTTTTGGTCACCATCCATTTTCCTCCGGATTATCCATTCAAGCCTCCTAAGGTATCTTACAGTTGCACACTACTTTGAGTTAATGATGTCTCTGCTGGTGACTATTCTATTTGCAGATGCCTTCTTATTTGGTTTTGCGTATTGGAACCTGGTTTTCTTGCTTTTTTGACTGTTTTCTACTAGAGTATTTTTAGTGATGTTCATATAGATCTCCTAGTAATGAGCTTGTAGTTGTGGTGCGTACTTTTGAAGCATTGCGACCAAGAAGAGAAGTTGATTTTTGCTGTTAACTGATCGTGTGTCAGTAGTGGAGCCTTCTCTGGCTTTATTTTCTATGCTTGTTTGTTAGACTGTCACCTTGCATGAGAATCAAATTTCAAGTTTAGTCTAATGCACATATAAAAGTACGAGTATGTTTTTAGAATGGTAGGTGTTATGCTACTTTTATGTGTCTTTGTACCTTTTGGTCCAGATAAGGTGATTAAGGAGGAATTGAGATTTCATCTTCCAATTTTGTTTTTAATAGTGCCTTGGACTATTGATACTTCTACATCATTTATAGAGAGAATGAATAGGATTCTCGTTGGGGAGGGTTGAGAGTTCAGCTTCTTTAGAATCAAGTTGGTCAGTCTAGTTCAAATCACGGATTTCTTGCAGAAAAAAGAATCCTTGACAAGATTTCAGATGTGCGGATTTGCTGGTGCATGATCAATATCAACTAGGCTAGGTGGATCTACATGACTCATGTATGTTTTATACACACATACTGATACTCACACTCAAGAAAGAAAAAGGAAAAAGAAATACATAGATCTATTTGGAGCAGGTGGTTATTGAGGATTCAGATAGCGACCACACTAGTCTATATTGAGGCATGGTTGTTGATAGGGCTATTCGTAAAATTTTCATGTCAAACAAACTGTTTCTCTTGTAAACCTTTAGTAAACCTGAACATGTAAATTCATGTGCATCAGTTTATAAACTGCAGTTTCCCTATAGACTTTATTGCGTAACATTTATTTGTTAAATCCTTGCAGGTTGCTTTTAGGACAAAAGTTTTCCATCCAAATATCAATAGTAATGGGAGTATATGCTTGGACATATTGAAGGAGCAGTGGAGCCCTGCCTTAACTATTTCCAAGGTCCGTTCTTACCTTTATCTGCTGAGAAATAATACAAGCTGTGAAAACGTACCTATTCCGAGGCTTGGGACTTTCATGATATAAGTGCCTTTTCAAATCGATTTTGATTCATTATCTAATTGTGTATAATTTCAAGGATAGCTAATGAAACTTTCGACTCTTTAAAAGGAAAATATCATTTAATTGGGCATCATAGATAATAGGTGACCTAATATTATTCCGTAATAGCTTTAGGGAGCAATGATGAGAACATTTTAACCATCTAATGTGTCCTTCATAAGGCACTTTGATTTCGGTTGCATAGGATAAAGCTCTTTGATTTCGGTTGCATAGGATAAGATCTTGTCCCGATTCTCTGCTAGTAGCATCATTTATTTTTTCTGAAATTATGAGTTTTGTTAAATGGCTTTCCAAGACCAGTCAAAACTGGTTTGTGTTTCGCAAAGCATGTTTTGTTATTTATGTTTCTTAAGGTGGGAAAGGATTCTGGATTACATTTCAGGTTTTGCTTTCAATTTGCTCACTTTTGACGGACCCAAACCCTGACGACCCCTTGGTTCCTGAGATTGCTCACATGTACAAGACTGACAAGTCCAAATACGAAGGAACCGCCAGGAGTTGGACCCAGAAGTATGCCATGGGTTAAAAAATTTAACCCTATGATGGCTTGAATTGATATAAACAAAAACAAATTTCAAATGTTTTATCTTCTCTATTCTCCATTAACAATGTGTAGAATAGCATTAGGCGTTGCTTCTCTACAGGAAGAACGATAATGCTTTGAATTTCTTTATGTATGAATGCTAATATTTGAATTTTGAACATGTGTGGGAAGCATATTTATCTGCTTTTTGATTGTTTCTGTTGGTTTGACAATCTATTTGTGTAAATATTTAACTATAGTTCAGCCTGGATATAATTGCTTCCCTCCATGTTTTGGAGTCTATTCGGTTAATGTCCGAGTTAGTTTGTGTGCATCTACAACCAAAGTTTCAGCAGAAATCACCTAGCTTGTCTTCCTTGGAACTTAAACCTTATTACTATGGTCCGATTCTTCGGCTACTTAACCATCTAGCATTGGAGGTTTATTCATTGCCCGACTTTTCTCTCTTTCTTTGTATCATTCCAATTATTTCGGATCTCTCCGAAAGGACCATTGCTTACATGATTGAATGTGTAGGAGAATTAGTGTTGTTGATCCTTTGCTTGGATCCTGAGCTAGATGACAGTTAAAAAGTGAGTGAAAAGAGATGAAAATCAAATTCTTTATCTGATAAGTTGTCAAAGAATACACTTTTTTTTTTCTTACCAACGCAAGTCACATTTGGCAATTATTTCCATTTTCTTTTTCTCGTTGCTAATTCTGCAACTACAATCCAAACTTCTATTATTTATTTTCATATAAATGATTTCGACTCACTTGAAATTGAGACGTAGTTATTTAATTGTTGTTGCTCTTATGAATTGATAATTTGCACATATTAAACAAGTTTTTAAAATAAAAAAAATAGTTTGAGCCAAAATATTGCATATGTAAATGACAAAGGTAGACTCCTAATTCGAAGCTTATAAAATTCAAAATTTTAGTTATCTAAAATTATTTAGATTTAAATTAATAATTTATACATGCATGTTTCATAAATTTCATAATACAAACACATGTTTTGAATTAAAACTAATCAGTTCAGCCGAATTCGTACCGAAACACAACTCTACCCCACAGAGTGCGAATACGAGAACGTGTGGGACAGTTAACAGCTAAAGGTTTCAGCAGCAGACAAAACTTGCTATGAAAGAATTACCACATGCAAAAAAAAGAAAAAAGAAGAAGACGACAATGCAACTCTCTCGGTTTTAATTTGTTTGTCCTATTTTGATTTGTCACAAAGCTAAATAAAATTTAAAATATTTTTGAATTTCATAATCTCAAATTAAAGATATGA
This sequence comes from Solanum sitiens, assembly GCA_016801875.1. Taxonomy (NCBI): domain Eukaryota; kingdom Viridiplantae; phylum Streptophyta; class Magnoliopsida; order Solanales; family Solanaceae; genus Solanum; species Solanum sitiens. The sequence continues at coordinate 1,932,872 of JABWTJ010000078.1, read as the reverse complement.
CAAATATACTAAAATATACTTTAATTATGTAATTTTAATGTAAAGTTAAAATTTTTAAAAAAGTAAAACAGTCAAATTGAGACGGAGAAAACACAAAAATAATTAGGCTAAAGTACACCAAATCCAGACCACTAAAGTAAGAACAGAACTCTACCTTACATTCCAAGTGATCTCTAAAAATGAAAACAAAAAAAACAGAGTTTTAAAAAGCAAAGGCAAGGAAGCTTTTTCAAGTATAAAATGAATTGATTGATACTGCATTTTTGCCATATGAAGATGAATAATACTACTTATAAAGATTTGCATAATCTTAGTGAGAGAACGGAGGTTTTATATGATGAGATTAGTGATAGAATTCGTCGCGAAGAAATGAATTTCTGTACACATTGTGCTGAACATGGTCGTTATTGCGGAATTGTAGACCTCACAATCGAAGATAAGGAGAAATTGATTTCAATTCAACACTCATTAAAGGATCTTCAGAACATCCTCCAGTTCTACCAGGTTTTAATTATTAGTTCCTTTTCTTTTTTTAAAAAAAATTTATGAGTAACGATTTATGATTTTAGATGAGACAGTCATACACGACTCAATATATAAGTCGTCATGGGTTTGGGTCTACTTGTAAAATTACATAGATCGACACTGCTTACGTAAAATTCTGTACTTGTACAATGCAGGCATTAGAGTCTCGGCAGCAGAGACATCACAACGGGGCGCTTGTCCGGTTGGAAGCAAGTAGAATGGTACTGATAGACAAATTAAATAAGTATCCAACGTGGGGAAAGAAACTAGAAGTGATCGAAGAACTAAAAGAGTATTTTGGTGAAGGAATTAAAGATGCATTATCATTTTCTGAGAGTTTGGCAAAAACAGAACAGAAACAGAGCGAAGATGAGAAAGACAAAAAGAATAGTTCAAGTTTGTTGATCATTTGCATAAAAAGTTTATTTAATCCATGGAATTGGTATCGTATGACAAGAATTGCTGCCATAGCATTGATCGTTAACGTTTACAGGAATAGAATGCAAGATAAGAACAAGATGTCTGGTCCAAGATTGCAAATAGGCTATTTAGATAGCCAATTAGCTGTTTCATATGGAAAGGGATAGCTCGTTACCATGCGTGTAAAATAAGAGTCGGACCATAAGGATCTATTGTACACAGTCTTATCCTGCATTTCTGCAATACATTATTTCCACAATTCAAACCTGTGACCTCCTGATCACATGACAACAACTAACCGTTGTAGTAGCTAAGCCCACACTTCCTTTCAAGGAAAGGGATGATCATATGTACTTTTTTAAAAAAAAAAAAATTCAATCAAAAGAATATACTTCCAAGTTGTTTGCGAATTTAGCAAGTATTAATGTATATAGTTTCATTTTTTAAAATTAAGGCTGAAATAGCCTTGAGTTAGTAGTAATGAGCATGAGTCCAATTTATTTGTGTAAGGCATATATATTATAAAGTATACCCTATATGCAATATGCGTACAAATTTTGTAAACACATGGCCCAAAGGTGTTGGGCGGTAATTTTCTCTAAAGGAGAATTGTTATGAATCATCCCCAACCCGATGTAGATACTTGCTAAAATGTTACACAAGCAGTTGAAGTAGCTATTGCGTCGAGAAAAGGTAATAGGATCAGAAGGTCTTTACAAAGGTTGATTTGTGATTCAGACTCAATTAGCAACGGGTTAAAAAGGACTCGGGATCACAAAAAAAGGGTTATGCATATTGTGATTATGCTTAGGCAAAAACTATGCTTCTCATCCCCAATTCCATCTATATCCTCTCATCCATTCTTCTCCTATCGGGTACTCTTATCTTATATTTGTCTATCAAAATGGACAAATAAGATGAAAGCAATAGAAATGCCATGTTCGCTTATAAAAGCATATATTCGTGACTTGTAACATCACATATTGTTAATGATTGGAGGACAATGGGTTTAACCAAACTTAATATGTGTGAAAACATAGTAAAATATCACGAAATAAAATTCTGAACTCATAATATCAAAAGTACAACTAGTACGTTAATACTAAATGATTAATAGGTCCAAAGAAAAGCTCCCATGGCAAACTTCCTCTTATGGTTTACATCACCATGAATTGGAAGTCCATATTGTGTAAGCAAACAATCCACCTTCCGTTCTGCCATACTCTCATACTCAGCCTTTGTATATTTTGGGTAATGCAATGGCATTTGAAATCCAATTCCCCCACAATCATTTGATCGTGCCATCGACTCCTTACTTCTGCATGACACTTTATTATTTTCGATCCCAATACATCGTGCTCCACCATTTGGTCGTGTCATCGACTCGACACCAACACCACTCATTTTTTCCCCCTCTCTTTCTATACTTACAATTATAATATATGCTTTGGAAATATAAGATTAATAATGTTTTGTGTATTTATAGAGGAATTGGAAGAGAGAGAGAGAGAGAGTTCATTAAGCAAATTAAATTATGGACATTGTCGAGGTAGATGTGTGGTATTATTATTATTTTAGTGGTGATATATTTTGATAGTAACGAAGGATTTAATGTTGTTTTTCTATATGATTTATGCTGATGAATACGATGAATAAGAAAACCAACAAGTTGTTAAAATAAAATTTAAATTTGGGATAATAACTATAAAAAAATATTATGTTTATTAAATTAATAAGTGATAGTTTAGATATGAAATTCACACACTCAAATAGTGGTGTAAAAAATGAACCCCTATGCAAAAATACATAAATTGGTCTCCTAAATTTGTCCGCACTTTCATTTTGACACTTTAATTAGGACTAGTACCGTTTGAACGTTGTTGAAAATGTACATATTGAACATAATTTTGATACGAAAAGAAGTTCAGGTCGGAGTGACGATTTTTCACACGCTCAAATTTGTTTGAAAGACAGATATTTTTTCATGTTAGTGTCGATTGCCCACAAGAGACTATCTAGATGCTATGTGGGAATTGGGTAGATGTTGTAGATTTATTACTTCACCATGGTTAAGTAATATATATATATTCTCATTTAATTTCGGTAGGTATTTACATTTTTTCATCATGCATATATATTCAAGATACCTCATAAAATCTACTCCATTTATGTATCATATTTGTTTTTCCTAAAGAGTTAACGATAAAAAGCACATTTAAACAATTAATTTTCATGACTTTTATACCTTTATATTCATTGTTCTATTTACATAACTCACTGTCACCTTTTCAAGAGTATTTCATGTCTCAATTATCACTTCTTTATCTTAAAACAGACTTCAATATTGCATTTCCCTTTCCCTGTCTCTAATACTATAAGTTCAAGGAGTGAGGTAGATATACTAATTCACAGAGTTTCAATATATGGTATCAATATTTCAAATTTACACTTTAAGTTTTTTACTTTTAATAATATAACATTAACTGTGATATGTATATAATGACTAGGTGTAAATATATTGTGGAAGTAAATTTTTATCCCTTTATTTAAAACAGTTAACTATGACGTGTATTTATTGACTAGGAGTGTCTTAAGAAAATATATAAAAATCTTTCCTAGACCGAATTGTTCTAAGTAATTTATAACCAAAATCAGACAAAATTATCTCGATTTAATTGATATAATTTCACTATATGATATTGGTAATTCAATTTTACACTTTGGAGATTTTCACTTTTAATAATACATGATTAACTATGATATGTACATATTGGCTACGCGTAAATATCTTTTGCAGGTAAATTTTTACCCTTTTATTTAAAACAGTTAACTATGGTGTGTGTTTATTGACTAGGTGTTGTTTAAAAAAATTTGTAAAACTCTTTTCTAAACTATATTGTTCTAATAAATTTATGACAAAAACCGGACCAAAATTATCTAGATTTAGTTGTCATGATTTCAATATATGATATTAATAATTCAAATTTGCATTTTGGAGCTCCCAACTTTAATAATATATAATTAACTATCGCATGTGCATATTCACTATGCGTAAATATCTTTTATAGGTAAACTTTAACCCCCTTATTTACAACAGTTAACTATAGCGTGCATTTATTGATTAGGTGTATTTTAAGAAAATAAATAAAAACCTTTCCTAGACCAAATTGTTCTAATAATTTATAACAAAAATCAGATAAAATTATCTAGATTTACTTTGACTTAATTTTACTATATATAACAATGACTTGTATTTATTGACTAGGTGCATCTTAAGATAATATCTAAAAATCATTCCTAGACCAAATTGTTCTAATAATTTTATAACCAAAATCGGATCAAATTATCTAAATTTACTTTGACTTAATTTTACTATATATAGTACTAATAAATCCCAATCATGTCTCTATATATACATTTCAATGTCCCACTTCTTTTTTCACCAATAGTTATTCATTGATATATTTCCCCCCCAAGAAATTAAAGTGCTTCTTCTCCTTAATTCTCATCTATACCAAACATGACCATAAGTTTAAGTGAAAAGTTAGTGAGTTTATCCAAAGAAGCACAGGAGCTGTTTATCATGTATGCTATAATTGTCGTGTTGATTTTTTTAAGTGGACGAATTACCATTCCTAGAGTTCGGTCAAACGAAATAATGGTTGATATATCGGAGGCCGATCGAGAAAAAGAGATTAGAAAAGTTAAAGAATTTTTGGAAATGTTTTCTCGTAAACAAGCTAAACTTTATGAAAGAAAAAGACAACTTCAACAACAACAACAATCTCTGATTTCTGAGATTGATGTAGATCAAAGTGAAGATTTTCATGCAGGGGGCACATCAACAAGTTTGGGGGGTGGAAGCAATGGTCATGATGAATGATTAAATTAGTACTTTTATTGGTCTACCTATTTTTCATGTTGTTTTTCAATAACAATATTCCCTACTTTTATTTTGTTGCATATCATGTATTAGGTTATGTTGTTTTAATGGTATGTGAAACTTGCTATGTTAGTAGGAAAAAATATATGAAAGTTCTTCGATCTACCTTGATATATGCGTAATATTTGGGATCTTCACGTTACGATTATATTCTACTTCTTATCACATTATAAAATTTAGTTTTATTTAGAATAATGAGTTTTTTCATGTCTGAATTCGTTTTTTATACATTGAGTTGTTTGTTATTTAATTAAATATTGAAGAATAGTACAAAGAAAAAGATACATTTGTTAGTCTAAAGATGAATAACCTTAATTTTAGTTTTAAGTTCATATATAGCACGTTAACATTATTTTTCATTTTTTTTATCACGCGAGCTTTTTTATTTATTTATAATAATAACTTGTATTATAAATATAATACTTGTGTTTCAATGCATGCATACATGAAAATAATTTGATTTTTAAAAGTCTAAATAGGGTCAACTAATGGCAGAAAAAAATAAACAAAAGAAATGGATGTATATTACTTAATAATTACCCTTGTTTATTCATGGCAGTTGTGAAAGTCGAGATTAGATTTAAGCATCTTACTTCGATTAGTAGGTTGGTTCAATACTTGAGAGCTTTTGCTGGAACTTTCCCTCCTCGACCCTCTCAATCTCAACCTACTCAATATTCAGTGTTTAGTCAACAAAGAAATATGACAAATGAGTCTATCAGTGATGAAGAAGATGATGATCATGTGGCAGACACACTACCACATTACTGAAGTTTAGAGTTGTAATAGATAATCCAAGTTCTTTACTTTATAATTTTGTTATGGGACTTATTTATTTTGTGAATGCATAATAACATTGAAATCCTATTATATAACTTATGAATATTATGGTTTTTTGTTTAATTTCGAATTACGTTGAAGGTGAAATATTGCATATTGAGTTGATAAGAGAATATTTAGTAAATGTATTGTATGAGTTGTTTGTTGGAAGCTCTCTGAGCTTGATTTAGCTAATTAGAGAGGTATTGAATTAATGTGACAGATGATGAGCAGCTGCAAAAATAGTAATTAGCTGTTAGTTTTTTTTTCAAGAAAAGAGACCTCAGGTCTCTTTTTTGCATCTTATTTTCCAGAAATTTCATGAAGAGATCTCACGAGATCTTTTTTCTGCATTTATTTTCCAGAAATTTCACAAAAGAAACCTCATTAGGTCTATATTCAGCATTTAATTTTTTCAAATGCAGTATGAAGTCTCTTTTCTGCAGTATATTTTTTAGAAATGCAGTAAAGAAACTTCACGAGGTCTCTTTTTGGCAATCTCATCGACCTAATGAGGTCGTTGTTTACTTTTTTAAAAATATTAAAGCAACCTCATAAGGTCTCTATTTAAAAATTTAATAAACTATATTGACCTCACGAGGTCTCTTTTTTTAAATATAAAATCAAAATAAATTATATAATAGTGACCTCATGAGGCCATCTTTATTAATAAAATAAAAAAAATTATGAAATTGCAACCTCATGAGGTCTCTTTATTTTTAAAAAAAATCGGAAAATTTATTTTGTGACCTCGTGAGGTCTCTGTTCGGTGACCTCATGAGGTCTCTATCAAAAATACACCTACATTATAGTTAACATTCTTGTCTATAACATATAACTTTTCTATTTGTTAGGTGCGTTATTTTTCATTTTTTATCATAGGAACTTTTATTCTTGTATAATAATAACTTGTATTATATATAAATATAATACTTGTGTTTCAATACATGCATATATGAACTAATTTGTGGCTCAAATAAAAATAATATGATTTTGAAAAGCCTGAATAGGAGTTCTATCATGACAATGAATTCCATAGATTGTGAAATATTATCAATTTATTTTCAAATTTAAAACAAATTATCAAAATCTACATGAAATTATTTGATCATATGGTTTTAACAAGTTTCACTATACATCTTTTTTTTTAATTGAAAATTCTCTTTTTCCATCTTTATTTAAACGAAATAATAATATGGTAATATACATATTGACAATGTGTAAATATCCTGTCCAGGTAAGCTTTTACCCCACTATTTAAAGCACTTAACAATCGTTTGTATATATTGAGTAGGTGTAATTTAAGAAAATATGTCAAAGTATTTCATAGACACTACACCATTTTAGGCCTACGACCACACCAGTAAAGTGTAGCCTAAAGTACCAAAAAGTGTGGCCATTGACAAAAGGCTACACTTTTGGACTTTAAGCAACGCTTTCTAAGGGGTGGCCAAAAGAAGCGTAACCTTTGACATTAGGCAACACTTTTTAAATGTTGCCATCACAGCTACACTTATAAAGCGTGGCCAAAGAGGTATAAGGGAACGCTTTGGAGTGATTCATTAGCAACACCTTTTTTTAATTATATTACACTTAAAAGTGTTGCCTTTGCTTTGTTAATGGCCACACTTAAAAAGTGTTGCCTTTTATATCGCATCTAAAACAACACTTATAAAGTGTAACTTTTCTTGGATGTCCTACGACAACACTTTTGAAGTGTGGCTATCTTGTGTAGAATTTTGTAGCCCCAATTTTTATTTTTAAAAATAATAATTTTTATTTGCATATATTCAATAATAACATATTTAAATATATAAGTTACCTAATGAAAAAAATTAACTAATAATGAAATCGAAGCTATATAATTCAAATAATCTTCAAGAAACATGACTTGTACAAAAACTCTTCATCGTTCATAACAATAGTACATAACCAAATAAATTACACAAAAACCACTCTTCATCGTTCTGTACAATCAATTAATTCCACAAAGCCAAATGCATTCAAACATATAAGATATGTTTGTGCAAAAACTCTTCATCGTTCACTACAATAGATCGAGTTTACTTCTGGACACAATTCAAATTTAATTACCGAAATTTTCCTGCACATTCAATATAAAATTATAAGTTGGTGACAAAAAACATGTATTTAATATGCCTAAGTTCCCAGTAAGCCAAACAAATTCATAACAATAAAGCCTCAGGAAGTGCATAATTCGAGCATAATTCGCTGTAAGACAACAATATATATATATATATATATATATATATATATATATATATATATATATATATATATATATATATGGGGAGAGAGGAAGTAACTTCATTCTTGAAATTGCACAATTCTAACATTTCTAGATGTGTTAATGTTGTGTTGCATATTATTGAGAAAAACTAATAAACACTAGATGATTTTACAGGTTGAATTCCTTTGATATTTGAATGCTTTGGACATTTTATCATAATATATCAATTACCATAATATAATATATACACAAATATCATAATATATCAATTACCATAATATAATATATACACAAATATCATAATATATCAATTACCATACAATTATGCAGACCTATCTAGTCAACATAATATCAGTCCAAGCCAAAGTAAAATATACTATATAACCTGCAAACACAAGGTTCTAAAACAATACAATGGCTTGCACAACGATTCTGTTTCGCTTTCAAAAACTATTGATTTTTAGAGTGAAATTTCTATCATTCGACTATGAAGATCCTACAGCTATTCGGTTTAATTTCCAAGTTCTAAAATTAGGAACACAAACTTGTAACACAGTGTAAAGTAGGCAAGTTGTATAAGATTTTATCACTAAATTTAAAATCAAATCTGGATCAGGCAAGTTGTATAAGATTTTACTGAAGCATTTACCATAATTCTCATCTTATAAAATAAAAATAGAGGAACTGCGCTCATATTTCTTATGTTGTTTACTTCCAAAAAAATTTATATACTACTTGTTTTAAGATGTCAAAATTTAAAACAGAGCACATAGAGCTCATGTTATGCTATCATTAAACAAATCAGTAGCCAAGTAAGAGTATTAGTGGTAAGAGTAAGAAGTATACTTGCATCAACCACACTGCATTACTATTTGATTTTGACATTGCTTTGTACACAGCAGATCCGAGAGATGAAATATATGTTGGATCATCAGTTGGTGGAGAGTTCTCATTGAAGTAGTTTACTGTGATGATGGAGTACTAGTTATAGATATCAGTGATGTCTCTACATTCTGCAGTGAACATACAAAACATGAATGATAAAAGAGTCAGCTCAGATCAAATGATAGCAAATATCCAATCATAGGATGAAAAACATCAACTCTATTTTTATCAACGACAAGGCCAGAAAGTTGACCCTGCATCAACTTGCCAAATAAACAATATAAACAATGATTCATGAACTATAACCAACAATATAGCTACATCACGTAATTGGGAATTAATAGCTTTATACAGTGTTTCAAATTATATTCAAATTGCGAAGCCATCTCCCTATACAGTGTTTCAAACTCTGTCTGCAAGACTCAGGCAAATTCATTAGACACATTCAACACTCATTGAAATAGTTACTCCTAGACAAACTACAAAACAAGGACATGTCCTCAATCACCTGAATTTACTAAGTGCAAGACATAGAACAAGTTGTGATGCTAAAAATGAACTTAAAGAGGTTCAATGAAAGTTAAAACAAGTTATTAAGGAATAGAAGAGGAATAAAAAAAGTTGAACGCACTATGTACATGATATATACTTACTGATTCAAATGCTTTGAAGTGGTAATTCAATGTATCTCGCCTACTGAACATGCATAGGACTCACTTCGATGTTCACGATCTTCGACACTTTCTTCCCGTTCTTAGAAATTTCAGTTGTAACTTGTGATTTGTTTAATTTCAACAATCACAAAGTAATCAACTCCTTCTAAATGACTCAAACACTAACGACAAATGAGAATCCGAGCAGAATCTTGAACTCGAACAAAGTTTAGAAAACTGATATGCGAAACGAATTAGAAAATATAACTCTTTTATCGACAATTAACTCTTCTTGCCCTTAACAGTGAAAAAGAGGTTTATATAGGAAGGCGAAAATACGAGCTACGCTCTCAAAAATCAACTTGCTACAAACAAACATACATGAAAGACTATCGAAGAGCAAATAACTAATGGGTTGATGTTGACATCCAATCTACAAGGTAAAGAAAATCCTATAAGCCACCCAGTTGCAAAATTCTCAGCTAAGACAAACAGAGACCCCTGCATATCAGACCGAGTACATGAACAAACCATTCGCAATCATCAAAACTAAATAAATATTCACAAATGGCTTCACAGGGCTAACATCCAGACCAAAAGAAAGAGAATAAAGAGCAGCTCAGACCTTCATGAAGTCAACAAGACTTCTAATCATACGAAAAATAAGTAAAAAAATACACCCCCAAACAGAGAAAAACACCATTGATTCAGACTAAGAGCAGACCAAGATTTATTTCCAACTTTCAGCATTTTACACAACTTACAACCTCCAGACAAAGAACGACTCACACCTTAAGAAATAAGTGATACGAGCGGAAGTGGTATTACCTTTCTAAGCGCAGCGATTTCGGAACAAACACGAGCAGGGGAGGTAGTGACTTCACAACGAGACTCGGAATACAAGCAAACGAATTCAAAGCCGAAATCCCAAAAATCAACTGATGAAACTAAAATACAAGTCACACTCCCAAAAATTGTATAAAAACACAAGAATATCAAAACCCTAAAGTTAAAATTTAGACTTTCAAATTGAAATTTCTTACCTGATAAACCCAAATCCGACAAAATCTCTTTGAAATCGTGTTCTTCAGTGAGACATTTGAGAGAAAAGTGTGACGGAGAGACTAATTAGCTTCAGCTCATCATCATGTCAACAACCCAACAATATTCATTTCTTCTATACACAAAACGAAAAATCAAATACTTCAGCTAACAAGAAGACTGTTTTAGAACTACCACTTCAACTAAAAGTTAAAAACTTCAGCTAAATATCAAAAAAGTTTTGGAAAAGAGAATCATTCTTACTCTTCAAGGAATCGTTCTTACTCTTCAAGGAATCGTTCAACTATTCAGCTCAGTTCTTCGACTCTTCAGCTTGTATCGGTAAAGAGAACCAGTTCTTCAGCTATCTTCACCACGAACCTTGAGTTCTTCAGCTTGTATCAGAACAATGGAACCGGCCAGTTCTTCAGGTGAAAAGAGAAACGTGAAAAGGAAAGCTCAAAGAGGAAAGTGAAGTCAAAATGTTTTATTAATGTTTAATGTTTTTTGCCAATATAAATGGGAGGGAGTGTTAAAAATATTGGGGGAATATAATATTTTAGTGAAAATTTTTAAGGCAACACTTATAAAGTGTTGTTGTTTCAATTATAAAAATAGGACATTTTAGAAGTGTGGCCATATATGTAAATAGGTGTTGCCAGTTATATCATATTTTAACAACACTTATAAAGTGTACTTATACCATTAAAGAATACACTTTAGAAGTGTTGCAAAAATTAGTTGTAGCTAAAAGTTAAAAATTTTGGCTATGCTTTAAAAGCGTTCCAAAACTACTGTAGGCAACACTTTATAAGTGTAGTCTAGAATAAGTGTGGCCGTAGGCCTAAAATGGTGTAGTGAGACCAAATTGTTCCAATAAATTTATAACCAAAATTGGACAAAATTATCTAGATTTAATTGACATTATGTATCTACATATACATTTCAGTCTCTCTTCTATTTTCACAATTAGTTATTCACTCTTATATTTTACCCCCAAAAGGAGTATTTCTTGTCATCAAGTGATTTTTTTGTCGCAATGAGGATGGCAGGTTTAAGGAGCTAATTATATATGAAGCCTACCTTTTTGATAAATTGGAGGATCGAGTAAAAAAATTAAGAAAATTAAGCAAAACATTGAGGAGAAGAAAATTAAAGTCATGTTCAAGCAATTATTTGAGGTAAACATTTAATTTAAATGGACGAATTTCGAGCATATAATGACTCACTCTGGTCATTATGGGCAGATTAATGATGAAAGAAATAGTGTCAAAAACCTTTTGGCGGAAATTTAAAAATTCTAGGTCAAGATAGTCTTAGACGGAATCTGAGTAAGGTGAGGTCTAGGGAAATCCAAAAATGAATTGGGTGATATGTCTAAATTTGGGTCACGTTTTCTAGTATTTAAGACATATGAATTCATTTGGATGAGTAAAACTTCCAGTATCGAACTTGGTGTGAAGGAGTTAGTATGAAATGTCAAGGGTCAGTGGTAATGTTGTGAAATGAAGGGTTTTGTGAAGGTTTATGAGTCCTACTTTCTTGCAAGCCACTATAGCGGCTTGGGACACTATAGCGGCTTGGGACACTATGGCGACGCCTCTATAGCGGACGACCAAGTCGTTATAGAGGGGGTAAGTCGCTTGTTTATAATGTAGAAAAGTTTCCAAAACCTCTTATTCTCTCCAACATTATTCTTGAAATTGGGAAAAGTGATTTAGGAGGGTTCCTTCCGTTTTTGCACCTATCTCTTCAATAAAGGTAAGGTAATTACTTCCAACTTATATTTTGATTCTTAAACCTTAGAATCTAGGTTGTTGATCTTGGGGAAGAGTCTTAACTTGCATTGATGGTGGAAATAATTCTTGTCGGATAGAATGATCATGAGAACGGCTTGGTGTTTAGGATTTGATTATAAATTGAGTATTGTTAGATCATTATTGATCGATTATTATGTTTTCATTATTATTTAGGCCAATAACAACCCAAGACATTACAAAAAGGGAAAGATCAAGCTCTTTAGAGTTTTCAAGGCTTGATTCGAGGTAGGTGATGGTTTATTTATTTTCTAAAATATGTAATGTATGCATGTTAAGTACTTTGTATTTTGTAATATTATTGTGCAATGTATGTCGGGGAAATTAGAAAGCCAATGTGAAATGACTTCATGTGATGTTCTCATGCAATGAACATGTTTATTCACTTGTGATATCAAGTTGGTTGACCATTGTAATTGTAATTGTTTGTCTTGTTTGTGATTGATGGTTGACTCGAGTACCCCACACAGGATACTAATGCTTGACTCAGATATCACGTTTGGTATGAATACTAACATTGGTTGGATCAAGTACCACGTCGGTATACTAACAGTTAGTGTGTAAATTCCAAGAAAGGATCGGCTATGTGTATTTTGTGATCATGTGGGGACATGTTCATGCATTGGTTAAGTCAAGGTTTCTGATTGGGAATTTGTATTATATTGTGACTGTTGACATATGTGTTGGACTATATTACTGCTCTGTAGTTACTTGTTTACGTTCATGTTTTAAAACTGATTGTGTAATCTTATTAATTAGTACACAGTGATTGTGTTTTGATTATGCACTTGCTCTGTCCTTGTTAAGTACATGACATATCTAGGGGTTGCTTTGAGACTTCAATTGAGAGATGTGTTACCTTTGAATCCAAGAGTGAGCTACTCTTTCAAAGTCGAGTAACCTTTTGAAATATTAACTCAAATAAGTACGAGACAATAGATAAATCAAAATATAAACGAATAAAATGATTAATTAATACTCCCTCTGTTCATCTTTATTTGTCCCCTATATTAGTTTGAGATGTCCAACAATATTTGTCATGTTTATAAAATCAATGAAATATTTTATCATTTTGTGTCTATTTACTCTTGCTATTAAATAATATTTATTTTTCAATGTTTAGATGATTTATAATTAATAAGGGTGATTTAGTAAAAAAAAATTACTCTCATCATTTACTGTTTCTAAATATCATGTGTCAAGTCAATAATGAACAATTATTATGTTAATGATATTTACGTACCCACTTGCTAGAAATTTGAAACTATAGAGCAAGTACAATTCCATTTTTCGCATTGACTTGACGTGAATCAAGAAACAGAAAAATCAGTTTTAATAATCTTGAATTAATCATTGCTTTGATTATTGATACATGCATGAAGCTGTAATTATGGCTTATTATGAATTTAATGATCTCTGTGTTTTTTGTAATCATGAAAGCTACTTAACTTTACTACTTAATTCCTTAATATATATTTCTTGCCCAAATTCAGTGGAATTGGTCCCCATGTCTCATTGAAAAAAAATCAATTTAAACCTTAATACTCAAATAAATTACCCAAACCTTAAATTCAAATCATTATGTGTGAGACTAAAATAATACATTGTACATGTTACATGTACTTACTTAGTTATCATCTTATTTATAGATACTTTGTACTTGCTATCAATATATCTTTTCTTGAAGGATACAAGATTTCAGGACACGTATTAAATTATAATATTGGTGAATTTTGATTTTAGTGGAATCTGAATCATATAAATAATCTAGTTTATAATTAATCTAAAGTATTTTAGATTTCACTTAATGGAGTCGAATAATAATAAAAAAAAATTGAACCTTGCAGTAAATAGTACGAGTATTTTGTATTCTATCGAATCTTTCTACATGGTAATGATTCAATTAAAGATTTTAACAAAAACCTTTAAGACATTTTTACTAACTTGTGGAATTTAATTTATTAACATTTCTTTTAATTATTGAAAAGATGGATATGACAGTTTTTGAAGATGGTACGTTGAATTTGTGCGGGAGAAAGAACAACTTAATTTTTAAAAGAAAATATACACAAAAATTTAAAATTCAAGCTAAGATTTTTATTTTTTATTTTGAGTGATATTACGTAGGTGTTTTGGACATGAACTTGAAATTTAGTGGAGATTGCGCTCTGCAAGACTCATTTGAGAATAGTGCTTTCAATAGGATTTTTTCCATACTCGAAGCTTGAATTCGAAATATTTGAATAAGGGTGAAAGACTTTTATGCACCACAACTGATGTTGGTGAAATTTAGTGGATTTGAAATAAGTATAACTACAACATCACATTCAAAGCAATCAGCAAATAAATCTAAGAAATCATTATCACCATTGTATAATAGAGTAATTATATACATAAATTTCTACTTGTTCGTTAAATTTATTTTAGCATTTTAATTTTATAAATAATTATTATATTTCTAATCTTATTTTAAGTGTGCATACAAAGTAAAGAATTAAAGTGAAAAAAACAATTGGACTACTTTTTTTAAAAAAAAAATCAGCCAATAATGTTTATTACCTTCTTCTTCACACCCCACTCCTTCTTCCTCACATCCCATCACCCCCGCCGCCTCCCTCAGCCACCATCTGCACCACTCCCGATGGTGAAAAAATAAAAATATCCTTATAAATAAGATTAAAAAAAACTTAAAATTTAAATAATTTTAAAGCGGTAATGACGTGGTGTTAGCGTGTCAAATGACGCGGCGTTTGTGGAATGCCATTACCATTGTTAGACTAGCATTATAGTGTTAGGATGAGATTAGATTTACTTTAAAGTTGTTAAGAAAAGTACTTAAATTTCAGTGTAATTAAAGTGTTCAATCTTAAATTTTGCTATGTTCGAGAAATTAGTATATTTATAATGTTTTTTCAGTGTTTTACAGATTTCATATGATTGAGGAGAACATTGAAAGAATGGAAAAGGCTCAAAAATACCCTTAAACTATCTGAAATAGCTCATATATACCCTTAAACTATATTTTGGCTCAAAACTACCCTTCCCGTCAAACTATTGGATCAAAAATGCCCTTCTAATTAACGGAAATTGTTAAATGCCAATAGGATGCCACATGGCATGCCAATAGGATTCCACTGCCACGTAGACTAAACAAAAAGGGTCAAAAATACCCTTAAACTATCCGAAATAGCTCATATTTACCCTTAAACTATATTTCGGTTCAAAACTACCCTTCACGTTAAACTATTGGGTCAAAAATACCCTTCTTATTAACAGAAGATGTTAAATGTCATGTGGATGACACATTGCATAACAATAAGGTTCCACTGCCACATAGACTAAATCCCTAAATCCTAATTACTCCCCCCTCTCATTTCATTATTTCCAGAAACGATATATTCACCCGTTCTCCCTCATTTAGCGGCTAGGGTTTCACAGTTCTCTTCATCGCTGGGTTTCAAAGTGGATATTTTTGGTTGTAGGTTAGTAAAACTTTTTTCTTATTTTATTGTGTTTACAACCACTAAAATCAACTTTGAAACTTAGCTCCGAAGAAAGTTAAGAAACCTTGTCCGCGAAATGACGGGAAAGTTGTGAAATTCTAGCTATCATACTTATAAATCATAAATATAATAAAATAAGAAAAAATATTTACTAACCTACAAGCATGAATATCCACTTTGAAACTCAGCCCCGAAGAAAGCTACGAAGCCTTAGCTGATAGGGGAAAGTTGTGAAATCCTAACTATTATGCTTTGAAATCATAAACATTATGAAATACGAAAAAAGTTTTACTAACCTACAACCAAGAATATCCACTTTGAAACCCAGCGATGAAGAGAACTGTGAAACCCTAGCCGCTAAATGAGGGAGAACGGGTGAATATATCATTTTTGGAAATAATGAAATGAGGGGGGGGGGAGTAATTAGGATTTAGGGATTTAGTCTATGTGGCAGTGGAACCTTATTGTTATGCAATGTGGCATACATATGATATTTAAAATCTTCTGTTAATAAGAAGGGTATTTTTGACCCAATAGTTTAACGTGAAGGGTAGTTTTGAACCGAAATATAGTTTAAGGGTAAATATGAGCTATTTCGGATAGTTTAAGGGTATTTTTGACCCTTTTTATTTAGTCTACGTGGCAGTGGAATCCTATTGGCATGCCATGTGGCATCCTATTGGCATTTAACAATTTCCGTTAATTAGAAGGGCATTTTTTATCCAATAGTTTGACGGGAAGGGTAGTTTTGAGCCAAAATATAGTTTAAGGATATATATGAGCTATTTCAGATAGTTTAAGGGTATTTTTGAGCCTTTATCAAGTGAAAAACAAGTTAAAAAAGAGAGGCCAAATTGAAGAAAAATGAGAAAGTGGCTAGAAATGTAAAGGTGGCTAGAACTTAAATCTTAATGGGGCTCTTTTTAAGTCTTATTTTGATTTTTAAAACTTAGTAGGATCTATAAAAGCAAGACTTGGGGTTATTATTTGGTTTTTGACATTTTTTTTCGTCTTTTGGGTAGAGTATACAAGTGAAGGAGCTAGCGGAATTTGGAGAGTTAGTTCTCATCTAATAGTTTAAGCTAAAAATAAGAAAACTATTTATAGATGTATTTATGCGTTCGTAATGCTCTTTATTGGGCTAGAGATGCCAATCAAGAAGTCTTATTAGTATCCGAGAGGAATTGATGTACGATTGTTATTTGAGACTAATTAACATAAATTCGATATTATTTGTAAAATCATGAAATAAATGAGACCGTTACTTGAGAGTGATTTTTCTTATATCCACACTTTTGGACATTAATTATTTTACATGAAGCTTTCTAGACTAATTTAAAATTTCGCACTAGGTATAATTTTTCTTAAAAATTCAAAATATTATCAAGCGTTTAGCTTAACATAGAAGTGATAATTTCTTACTTGCTTAGTTGTTTTTATATTATTCACTATGAGATATGACCTTTATTCATAGTAGGATAAATAGTCATGGTAGGGGTGGGCAAAAATAAAATTGAAAAAAACACTATTGGGTTATTGTATTGATTAACATAAATAATTTCATATTATGTTTTGGCGATGACATGTAATTATCGCCTTCGTATTATATTTTTTCTTATTGATGCAAATTTTCATTATTATTCTTGTTTCACTATATCAAAGAATTTAGAGAAGTGAGAAGTAATATAATATTTTACGGATATTTTCTTATTAGGTAAACCGAAAACCGAACCAATAACGACCAAAACTGATAAACCGAAAAGAGTATATTATTGATTTATTATTGCGTTACCATATTTAAGAACCAAAAGTCGATAAACCGAATCGATAATACATAAAATCGAATCGAACCGATCAATGCGTAAATTACTTTCCTTCGCATCAGCATTACTTTCTGACAATAAATTGTTTGCTTAATTTCAGCTCCTTTTTTATCAGTTTAACTTGTTTCACTTTAAACATATGTAAATCATTAAATCTTATCTTTTGAGATTAAGACGTCATAATTATCACCTAAATTTGTTGAAACGCGCAATAATGAAAGTTTAAAGACTAGATATATAAAGGGTAGACTTACTAGTAAATTATGCTCTCTCTATCATTTTTACTGGTTTAATTTTGACTTTTTAATTATTCCTTTTTACTTGTTATTTTTGATAAATTAAAAAGATAATAATATTTTTTATCTGTTATGTCCTTAATTTATTAAGAGATTTAATGTTTTTGAAAAAGGTTGAACAAATTAAATTTGTTATTTTATCTGTTAATAAAAATAAAAAGATAAACTCAATATATAAATTATTATCTTTTAAAGTAAAAAATAGATAAAGTAAATAAGGGCAGATGGAGTATTACATACTACTATACACTTCCTCACTTGGAGAAGTGGATTTGCTGGTTATCTACCATATAGTTCATAAACAAGGTGTTTTTTTATTATTATATAGATTTCTTTTATAAATAAATGCTAGTGATTACATGTTATTATAAACTTTCAAAGACACATAATTTTAAAAAAGATTTATCAAATTTATAATTCAATAATTCAACAATAATAGTAACTAGCTATTTTTTTTTTAATATAATCCTTCCACATGTCAAAAATAATTTCTCCACGTTAATCCTGAATATCTTTTTGCAAAATTTAACTTATGAATCTTCTTTACAAAATTTGAGAGTATGGTTCAAGTTTAACTTTTTTATAAATTAAATTCACAATTTGAAATTAAAATTATATCTTTTAGGTGATTTTGAAATTTAGTATCAAAATTTCAAATTAAAGTTAAAGTTCTATTCAAAATGTCATATATAAATACAGTTAATTTTAAATTACATGTCCTAATTAACATCGTATCATTGAGTAATTCCAAACTATACAAACTCAAATACTGGGACATTATTGATATTTCTAAGGGAGAGTTACCTATAAGATGACATTCTGGACTTTTAGATTTTTATCATATATTCAGACTTATTGATTTTAATTATTCTTGTTGCCTAGAGGATAGATGTTGATCATTGAGAGGATTTGCATGATACTTATATGGGTAGATTACTATAACAAATAAAACATCATTTCTCAATTATTTTACGACAATAATATGAGGGAACCCTAAACCCACGCTCTTCTCCTCTCAGTCTTATGGCTGTTCTAGCTGTGTCCCAGCCTCCTGCATGCTGGGGACAAAACACCACCACAACATATCCAAGATACTATTGATTCAACACATAAACATGTTCAATTCTATACCAAATCGATGAAGAAGAAGAAGAAAGAATATTACTCATACAACTGAAAACTAACTTTACATCAAGCACTATTCACATGTATATATACAACTTATCAACTAACTACCTCTACATTCCAGCTGGCTAACAGACTAACTAACTCACTAATTGACTAATTAATTAATCTGCTAATCTAATATCCTTATTCACTAATTAACCAATACAACTAATAAATTCCAATACTCCCCCTCAAGCTGGATGTACTGAACATATTCAATACTCCAAGCTTGCCTAACAAGAATTCATGTTGTGCCTTTCCCAAAGCTTTGGTAAGTAAGTCAGCTTGATGATCTTTAGTGTTGATGCACATGGTTTTAATGAGGCCTCTTTGTATCTTCTCTCGAATAAAATAACAATCAATTTCGATATGCTTAGTTCGCTAATGAAATACAGGGTTAGCAGCAATTTGTATAGCCGCCTTGCTGTCACAATATATAGAAGCTGGTTCAACCAATTGTACTCCTAACTCCTTGAATAAGCTAGTAACCCATACTATCTCAGCTGTTAGACTAGCCAAACTCATATACTCAACTTCAGCTGAACTTCTGGATATTGTATTTTGTTTCTTGGATTTCCAAGAAATAAGTGATTCACCAAACTTTAACACAAATCTAGTGACAGACCTTCTTGTGCTTGGACATACAGCACAGTCTGCATCACAGTGTCCTATCAGGTGTGAATTATGATTAGAACTCATTAATATTCCCTTTCCAGGCTCCATCTTAACGTACTTGATTACCCGTAAGGCAGCATTCCAGTGTGACACTTTTCGTTGTTGCATAAATTGACTCAGAGATTGGACTGCAAAAGCTATATCGGGCCTTGTGTTGGTAAGGTAGAGCAGTTTGCCAATAAGTCTTTGGTATCTAGAAATATCTTCATACAAGGCATCATTAGAGAGAATACCATGATCATATTCTGCAGTTGTTAACTTCATGTTGCACTCTAATGGTGTTGCACTTGGTCTAGCATTTCCCAAACCTTCTTCAGCTATTAAATCAAGCGCATATTTTCTTTGGTTCATCACAATACCCTTTTTAAACCTCATGAACTCAATTCCCAAAAAATACTTGAGTTCCCCTAGTTCCTTAATTTTGAAATGATGGTGCAACATATTTTTGGTCTCTTCTATCAAGCCAACATCATTACCTGTAATTAACAGGTCATCAACATACACTAATATTACTACCAATCTAGATCCCCTTCTCTTAGTAATAGAGAATAATCAAGATGGCTTTGTGCATATCCGGATTGTGAGAAAGCTTCAGTCAACTTAACATTACATTGCCTTGATGCCTATTTAAGTCCATAGAGTGACTTAACCAACTTACAAATAAGACCATCATTCATTTCCTTTTACTGCCTGCAGAACCCTTTAGGTAGGTCCATATACACTTCTTCAATCAAATCTCCTTGGAGAAAAGCATTAAACACATCCATTTGAAAGATTTTCCAATTCTGAGCAGCAGCCAATGCTATAATTGACCTTACATTCACCATTTTCACCACAGGTGAAAAGGTCTCTTGGTAGTCAATCCCCTCAGTTTGCCTATAACCTTTTGCAACTAACCTGACCTTAAACCTATCAATTACACCATCAGCCCTATATTTGATCTTGAATACCCATTTACACCCTATAGTTGCCTTTTCGGTCGGCAGGGTGACAAGCTCCAGGTTCCATTTCCCTCCAAGGTTGAATATCTTGTTGCATAGCATTCACCCATCTTGTATCTTTTACTGCTTCTTCATAGTTAGGCTTAACTTCTGTAGAAAACTTGGATAATAAGCTCTATATTGAGAAGACACTCTTGTATAGGAAACATAATTGCTTTGGGAATAAGGATGTGATTTAGATCCATAAGTGACATAATCTTTCATGCATATGGGAGGATGAGAGGTCCTAGAAGAGTGTCTAGGTCCTTGAGCTTCTGGTGTTGCAGTGTCACTCATGACCTCTGTCCTTTCAAAATTATCACCAACCCTTTCAGTCAAGACATCTTCATTGATTGCATCTGTTATATCACTCTCCTCACAAGCATTTCTATCTTGTTCTGTCAAGTTATCTGCCATAATTGTGTTTTCACTAATAATATGCATGTCCTCATTGTCTTCAGGCACAAAAGCATCATTATGAGAAACACCTTCTGGGAATACTGGTTGCATATGCTGCTGTGCAGTAGTCTTCTGGTGAAAAGGAAATATATCTTCTCTAAACACAACATCCCTGTTTACTATAAACTTATTTTGGGACATGTTGTACAAAAGATAACCCTTCTGAGTTGCAGAATATCCCATTAAGACACATAGAAGACACGTACTTTAGCTCTAGGAGAGAATTTATCATGCTTAACCATCTTGGTTGTGTAACATAGACATCCTATTCTTCTAAGGTGGTCAAGCCTTGCTTTGTGACCATTGAACTGCTAATAAGAAGATTTCCCATTCAATACTTCATTTGGCAACCTGTTAATCAAATAAACAGCAGCTAATACACATTCTCCCTAAAATCTTATAGGGATAGAACCTTGAAACCTCAATGCCCTTGCTTCTTCAAGAATATGCCTATATTTTCTTTTCATTACTCCATTCTATTGTGGAGTATGTAGACAACTACTTTCATGCACAATCCCAAGTGTTTTAAACAAAGTACCACATTCAAAATTAAAGAATTTAGTACCATTGTCAGTCCTTATCTCCCTCACATGCTTATTAAATTGATTTTGAACTAAAGCAAAGAAAGACTTAAATATGGGAAACACATCACTCTTCATATTCAACAAGTATAACCAAGTCATTCGAGAATGGTCATCAACAATAGTAAAAAGAATCTACATCCATTGTGAGTAGTATTTCTATATGGTGACCAAACATCTAAGTGCAATAAAGCAAAACTATCAATAGCTCTAGACATACTTGACTGAAATGGCAATCTAGTCTGCTTTGCAAGAGGGCAAATTGAACATTTATTACAGGCACTAATATCAGTATCTCCTTCATATAGTGACATATGCTTCAACACCTTTATGGATGTATGTCCCAGCCTATTATGCCAAAGCAACTTGTGTGTACTTGAATGTTGTGTCATGGATGTTGTATCTTTATTATTGGTCTGTCCACATGGGTTTTCAACAGGAAAATAGTAGAGCCCATCAATCTCCTTACCAATCCCCTTCACCATTCCATTGGAGAAGTCCTAAAGTACAAAAAAACTCGGGAATTTTTTTTTACTGAGCACTGTAATTACATTGTGAGCTGTGATACTGAAAGTAGGTTATACTTGAAAGCAGGACAACTAAAATATTGCTCAACATCCCAGTATTGGTAGTTTCATAGTTGCCAACATGTGTTACTAAAGAAGTGTCACCATTAGGCAAGTATACTTTTCTGTCTACACAACTAAAAATGGATACTAAACTATCAAGTTTATATGTCATATGGTATGTAGCTCCTAAGTCGACTATCCATCTCTTTTCCACCTTTTCTGCCCCATTATTAATAGATACAAACAAAGTACGAGAATTTGAGACTGTTCCTGCCATGTTCACCATGTCAATGCCTCCTCCTGAATGTGATGTACTAGCTAAACTAGGGCCTGGCTTTTCCATCATGTGCCTGTATTGGTTGTACAAATTTATCTCCTGATTAACAGGCTCAAAAACATCAGTTGATTCCATCTCACTTCTATTGATATTACCATTTGCATGATTCACCATGTCCTGTTGATTAAGAGCCTGAGCTTGATTATCCACTGTTCTTGATTTCTTCTTAAATTTTCAATCAGCAGGATATCCAATTAGTTTAAAACAATCTGCTTTGATGTGACCTTAGATCTTACAGTAGTGACAAATTTTATCCCAATTCTTCTTCTTGCCTTGATATTTCGTCTGAATATTTCCTTTCCCAGCAACATACAAAGTTGTTGACTCTAGAATGCCCCCTCCTATATGGAGATTTGTTGTGGTTCTCTGACCTTCATCACTCATTATCATGGCATATGCTTTCCAACACTAGGTAGAGGGTTCATCATTAAGATCTGACTACGGGCATGACCATATACTTCATTCAATCCCATTAGAAAAGCAAACAGTCTCAAACATGCTATATGATCCACATATATTTTTGACTTATCACATTTACAAGTCGGTAGTGGAACTAGTGCATCAAACTCATCCCATAATAGCCTCAGCTTAGAAAAATAGGCAGAAACTAGCAATTTACCTTGATAAATTGTGAAGATCTCGCTGTGCAATTGATATCCCATAGATCCATCGACTTTGTCAAATCTCTCTTTGAGATCTGCCCAAACCATTGCCGCATCTGTAGCATATATAATACCACCTAGTAATTCCTTCGACACAGTGTTCATGATCCATGCGAGCACAAAAGCATTACACTTCTGCCATTGCTCTTCCAATTCACCATCATAATCCTCCTTCTTGCATATCCCAAACACGAACCCTAGCTTACTTTTGGCTCGAAGATTAATCATCATGGATCTGCTCCATAAAGCATAGTTCTCCGTCCCTGTGAGTTGTATTGTGGTGAGAACACTACCATGAGTGTTTGAGTTGTGAATGTAGAGTGGATGATTGCACTTTCGTTCAATCTACTCAACAGTTTCAACTGTGGATGAAGTAACACCAACATCAACATTGTTGTCATCCCCCATTCCTCTATTTCTTCAAGTTAATAGGATCGATTGGAAAAGAAATTGAATTGAATCGAATCTTGATTCAAAGCTTTGATACCATGTTCAATTCTATACCATATCGATGAAGATGAAGAAGAAAGAATATTACTCATACAATTGAAAACTAACTTTACATCAAGCACTATTCACGTGTATATATACAACTCATCAGCTAACTACCTCTACATGCCACCTGGATAACAGACTAACTAACTAACTAATTGACTAATTAATTAATCTGCTAATATAATATCCTTTTTCACTAATTAACCAATACAACTAACCAATTCCAATAAAAGTGAGTTGAAATCAATTAAATTCATTCATGGAGAGTCAACAATCGAATTCAACATGGATGAAGTTAATGAATTTAGCATAGAGGAAGGACTACATCAAGTCGTTATTCTCAAATTTTCTTATAGAAAACCAGATTTACATGAATTGCGCAAGGTTCTTCCAAAGCAACTCGATATTAAAGGTCATTGTAACATTGGACAACTTGAGTTTCATCATATATTGATCAGGTTTGATTTATATGAAGACTTTGTTCAAGTTTTCTCGAGAAATTCTGGTTATATCCAATTAAATGGTGAAGAGTTTATATTTAAAACGTTTCTTTGGACTATATGGTTCAATCCTAAGGAAGAAACATCGAAAACATTGACATGGATATCTCCAAATCTATTTGCCAAAAAATCACTTTTATTAATTGCTTCAGCTGTTGCAAAACCAATTGTTGTAGATAAAGCCACTCAGGAACATACCAGGCCAAGTACCGCTAGAGTTAAGGTCATTCTAGATCTACTGGATAAGCATCCAAAAAAATAAAGTTATTCTTCGTGGACAAAGATTCAGGCAAAGTTATTGAGCATTATAAAGATTTTGTTTATGATAATCTCCCAATGTATTGTATGCACTGTAAATGACAATGGCATGATGAAAATAATTGTCATATGTTTCTCGGCAAAGTCGGCGCTAAAAATCAGAATGATGCAACGGATAAAGGTACGGGCGTAGAACAATATCAAGGCGATGCAAGGGAGATTATAAAATTCAGAGCAAAAGCAACAAAGAAGAACAACAACAGTTGGTCTTTGATGATAATTCTAGTGAAGGAAGAGATTCTGGAAATAATTTGGGGGTTGTCAGGGATGCTACTATTGATCGAGCTGTTGCAAATAGTTCTGAAGAAGCAACAACTTTTATCTCTAATAATGAAGAGAATCTAGAGAACAAAAGCAAATACATAAATGTGTCATTTAATTTGGTCTCAATCGATTTGGGTTCGCCTAATGTAGTTACGTCTAAACAAGACAACTCCATTTCAAGAAACTCCAATAACGAATGGACTTTGGTCTCACATAAAAAACTGGTGTTTCTAAGTCCTCAGACAATCAGATTTTGCATCAAAACAATTCTATAGAGGTTGAGCTTGATAAAAGCAACATCGTAATTGAATGTACTCAATTTGACGTGTTGCGAGATGAAAATATTGGACAACAAGAAAGGATACATGGTACAGATAAATTATCTACTGAATTTGGGAGTACTTTAGGCAATTCCCAATCTGTCACTAGTGTACTTCAGCATACAAAAAATTCTGCCCAATTTGACAAAAACGCTAACAATTTGAGTCTTGTTCCTCGAAAATTAAAAAAAATAGGGAGCATGTTGATCAACAAGTTGTTTTGACACATGAAGATGAGTTCATTGCTACAGAGGGGATAGCTGGTAAAGAAATCAGTCCAAATACACCTATCATGGCTGTTTCGAATTCAGAGAAAGCTAAAAACGATTTAAATGTTTCTAAAGAAAAACAAAAGGAAACGAGTGCTTCTAAATTGACAGATTTAGTTGAGGAAGAGGAAAACTTTACTTCACCTTCTATGAGTAAGTTAAGCCCTCAAGCACTCGAATTTGTGCCTACAAGTAAGGCAAATCCATCTATGTCAATGATAGTTGATAGCTTTAAAAAGATTTTGGCAATAAA
Organism: Solanum sitiens; assembly: GCA_016801875.1. Classification (NCBI taxonomy): domain Eukaryota; kingdom Viridiplantae; phylum Streptophyta; class Magnoliopsida; order Solanales; family Solanaceae; genus Solanum; species Solanum sitiens. The sequence continues at coordinate 1,907,047 of JABWTJ010000078.1, read as the reverse complement.
CACCAAAGATATTGGAGTATTGGCTCAGAGTCATGATCCAAAAGCTATAGTTTCAGGAATTAGTCCAACTGCAAGTTATGATAATTACTTGGGAATATACATGTCCGACGGGGATGATGAGGAAGAGATGTTGGATATATGCTTTGCTAAGGTGGCAAAGGAAGGGGATCTCTCACCAAGACAACAAAGAAGTGGAAACAACAAAATAAAATAAAAAGGCACATGGAAGACAACACAGTTGAGATGGTAAAGTGATTGAAGAATTTGTTCCAAGGCACCTACCAATGCGACTAGCAAAGCAAAATCATACGACAGTATCAACAACTTTAACAAGATCCAATAAATCCAAGAAGAATTGATGAACTATCAAGTGTTTTTGGACAGAGTTGAAGAAGAAGATAAGAAGAAAATACCTCAAGTTACTTTTGATGGGCAAACTATCTTTTTTAGTTCATACATATATAAATTGAAGTTTGAGGCTAATAACTCAATCTTATTCTTGACTTTTATGTTCTTGCATTACTTAAGTATCTTCATTTGTAATATCATTATAGAGAATACTATAAACTCTATGATGATCATCGAATATCTAGTTTTAGGTAGCTCTTTTTATTCATGCTTGTTAAGTAGTAAAGTTTTATTATTGCAATAGGATCGGTAAGGTAAGGTCTAGCCCCCTTGCTTGTACTCTTCTATGAAGGTTCTTTTATTTATTAATGAAAATTTCTTAGTTAAAAAAAAATAAAAAAAATATAGATTTTATTAAAAAAATAAAAAATATATATATTGTTATTGTATTATATTTAACAACAGTACTATAATATGAGTATTTATAATTAACATATTACATAAATATCGGTAAATACTTAAGCGAATTTAGATCATTAATCAATACAATATATATACAATGACATTAACTCCATTATAGTTAAATATTTTCGCGAAAGAAAAAATTATTGGCTTTAAATATCTCGTTTGTCATAGTGAAATTTTTTTAAAATGCATAATACATAAATATATTCTTTAACTTGGACTCATTTCACATTTATGTCTTTCATTTTTTAAATAAGTGGACACTTAAACTTGTATAAAGTTGAACAAATAGACACGCACGTCCTACGTGACATCCTACATGAATTTTTGTGTCCTACATGTATTATTCCACATAGGACCCATGTGTCCAATTGTTCAACTTTATACAAATTTAAGTGTCACCTTGTGTACACCCAAAGTTAGAAGGCGTAATGTGAAATGAGACCAAATTAAATGACACGTTTATGTATTTTACCTAAAAGAACACTGATTGTCTGGGATAAACTTTGTTTCCATGGACAGATGGTGTAGATTACAATAACAAATAAAAATATCCTGCGACAATTATTTAGCGGCAATAGTATAATTGTTGTTGTATTATATTCAACAATAGTAAAATAATATGAATATTTACAATCAACACACTATATAAATATTGTTAAATCTTTAACGACTTGATCTAAAACAATGACACTCAATTATCGCTAGACGTTTTTCTAAAGAAAAAAATTCTTACTGCTAAATATCTCTTTTATTATAGTCTCGGTGATGTTTTAAAAAAAGACTCATATACTATAGGGTGTGTGAATTCATAGGGGGAATCCTAACCAAACATGTTGAATTGTGCAAAAAGTCCTAAAAGCTAATTAGTTAAGGAGACAACAAGGTTATCTAAAGCTAATTTGATTGCTATCCAGAAATTATTTTCTAAATAATTGGGCAAGAATGACATTTTATTAATTCTATGATTAAAAAAAGTACTCTGTATTTGATGATGAAATGGGATGATTTCTAATAAACTCTACCAAATATGGGCAAGCATGGCATGTTGTAGACTCTAACAAATAGATTTAAAAAATAGCAAAAAGTGCACGTTCAACAAAATTTATTTTATTAAATATAAAGATAAATCACTTTTAATAAATTTTAAATGATGAAAATCCCCACATTAATATGATCCAAATTTGAGGGACCATTTTTGTTATTATGTTATTTTACCCAATTTTACCCAATACTCATTGGTGCATCAAATCAAAACAGAGAATCTTATCACAATACAAACTACTACAATATCATGAGCTGGAATATGTAACAACCATCAAATCTAATGTACTAGATGGTACATTTAAATAAATATTTATTTAAACAAAATAGGTTGATAATAATTTGATATTACAGGGCACCTTCCAAATGTTTCTCAAATTATCTATCATAATTTTTTTTAATATTAAAAAAATTATAGTTATCTTAAATCATATATTATTTTTAGAAGTTTAAGATAATTTATTTTTTATTTTGTTTTTATGATAATTATTCTGAAATTACAAAATTCTCGATAAAAAGTATATAATTAAACTTCTTTTCTTTTCTAATTCTTTTTTTATGTTTCCTTTGTATCTTTTTCTTCTATATTCTCACCATCCTTTCATCGATTTGAATTTTCACATTACTCAAATAGAGGCAATAATGGAGGTCACTCGAGACGAGCACTATTCTTTCAGGAAAAATGAAGAAGAGCCAAATATGTGCTCCAGGTCATCGTCGTCGTCGTTGTCGACATCGACAATAATATTAATTCACCGACGATTGAACAACGACTAATAAAATTGATCATAACATGTCAATTTTGAAATGTACCTAGTTGATTAACTGATATTTGAGATTGATGATTAAATAATCTATTAGCAATAAAAAAGAATTTTCTTTAGGGGTTCAAACAAGTTTGATTTAAATGATAGAAAGTGGATTCAGCATTCTAGATAAATTTAATAAGGCGACAATGGTGAAAACCCTAGCAGCAGCCATGTGTGCGCATATCTCTCCCCGACCTCTGGTTGTGGGAGAGACAAACGCTAATCTTAATCAACAAACATCCTTTGCTACTCGATTAATCACAAATTAAATTGTTCAAAATTTGACAAAAATTCAATAGAAACAGATTCAATATGTGGAGAGTCTACGATTCAATTCACAAAGGGAGAATGACTGGTTTTCGCACATGAAGAAGGATTACATCAAGCTGTAATTATTAAGTTCTCATATGATACACTAGAAGTGAAGGATTTGAGAACAGTTTTACTCAAACACTTGGGCATCAAAGGAAACTGTTTAGTTGGTTTACTTGCTCGTAGACATATTCTACTAAGGATAGACCAATATGAAGATTATGTGATTGTTCTATTAAAATCGGTAAGCTTTTTTCATTTCAATGGACAGCAACATCTTAATAGGTATTTCTTGGACAATATATTTCAATTTAAGAGAAGAAACTTCAATGGTCGCGGTGTGGATTTCGTTGCCTAGATTATCACCAGATTTATTTGCCAAGAGATCCTTTTTGTCGATGGCATCAGCGGTTGAAAGGCCAATAGCTATCGACAAGGCAACGCAACACAAGACAAGACAAGGCCTAGCACTGCTAGGGTAAAGGTGATACTCGATCTTATGGACAAGCTGTCTAAGAGGATGAGTCTCCAGTATTTGGACGAGCAGACAAGTAAGATTCAAGAGGGTTTTCAGGAATTTGTTTATGATCATTTACCTTTATATTGTAAGCATCAAGGTCACGATGAAAAATATTGTCTATTGATTTTGAAAAAGAATCAATATAACAATCGCAAAATTTTAAATGAGAAGAGGGGACTAACAAACATTGATCAAAGTATTGCTGATAATACTCGAGTTGCAGATGCAAATAATAATTCTAAACTACCTACTGCTGGTGTTTTATCTGGAAAAGTTCTAGTTTGGTCACGATTGAAGATTTTGGCCAGGCTAATTAGGTGCAACAGTTTGAAGAGAATTTGGATCAAATTTCTGAACATGGTGTTAAATGTGATCATGACGTCACTTTGAAGGACAGTTATAAGGGAGGTTGGACTGAAGTACCAAGCGAAACGTTTTCTCAATGTAACACCAAACTGCAATATCTAGATTGTACTAATCCAACACACAAGCGCAAACTATGAATTGAAAAGATAAAGTATCAAGAAATGTTGTGTGCTCTAACACCTTTGATGCCTTAATGATCAACTCCGATCAAGAGCTCCATGTATTGTCCACTCCAATACTTCAAGTTTCTGTTCCAGAAACTACTAAAATAATCGAAGAAGTCACATGCCACAATGTTGAATAAAGAAAACCCAATTGTCAAACCACATATGACAACAATCAAACACCTCAATCATGATGTTCCTAATTCTCCATCACTGAAATCGCTTGGAGAGCAAATAATTGGACAACGTATCGTCAATCTCCAAAAGCAATGACAAGAGTTTGGGTAAGGAAACAAGTGATTCTAGACAGACAAATTTGGTTGAAGAATTAAGAAGAACATATCTCTGCACATGCAAGGAGTAAGTTAAGTCCTCGAGCATCCATATTTGTGCCTTCAAGTAAGGCAAATCCATCTATGGCGATGACAATTGATAACTCCAAAAAGATCTTAACCATTACCACCAAGGTATTCGAAAAAAGCCATGAGCCAGAAGTAGGAGTTTCAAGACTTTGTCCAACTATAACTTATGATAGTGACTTGGGCAGTGAAAAGTTTGATTATGACGATGATGAGGATGACATGCTAGACATATTATTTGATTAGGTAGCCAAGGATGGAGATCTCTCGCCTAGGTAACAAAGAAGTGGAAGCAACAAAAACAAAAAGAAGACATATGAAAGACAACATAGTTGGGATGGTAAGGTGACTCAGGAATTTATTCCAAGGCACCTACCCAAGCGACAAGCAAAGCAAAATTATATGACAATTTCAACAACAGCACGATCCAGTAAATCAAAAAAGAAGTGAAGAACTATCAAGTTTTGTTGGACACATTTGACGAAGAAGACAAGAGGGAAATACTTCAGGTTAATGTACACGGGCAATCCATCTCTTTTAATTTTTACAAGTTTGAGGTTGATAACTCAGCTTTATTCTTAGATTTTGTATTTTTGTATTACTTAAGCATCTTCATTTGTAGTATATCATCGTAGAATTTATTATAAACTATATGATGATCATAAAATATCTAGTTTTCCCTAGATCTTTTCTTCATGATTGTTAATTAGTAGAGGTCCGTTACCTCATTAAGATTAGTAAGGTAAGGCCTAACCCCCCCCCCCTCCCCAATTGCTTGTACTTTTCTCATTGAGATCCTTTTCTTTTTATTAATAAAACTAGCCCTAGGCACACATTACCTAGCAAAATTGCTTTTAAAAAGAAGTTTGATTTAAATTCAAATTGATTTTTTTTCAAATTAGATCCAAGTCCTTTTGGGGGATATAAATAGTATATGTCATTTTATCTACAATTGGTTAGATTAATTTTGCAAGTTTTTTACATGAGAGATTGAAAACTTATTCGAAATCAACAAAGGTGAATTCGGTGAATATGGTAGTGGCGACAACGACTTATATAGATGATAATTGGTAAAAAAAAAAAATTTATCTATGTTGCTACGGAGAAAAAGAATATAAAAAAATTATTAAAAGTACATATATTTATGAAAAAAAGATATTAAAAATAAAATTTTAATACTTATTTTTGTATTCATTCTCACAAAGAGAGTAAAATACATTCACTTTACAGATAATAATTTCAATTTTGAAAAACTCAAGAAGGGTGAAAGAAATTTCGTAAAAATAAAGTATGTAATTAAAATTCAGATATATATTTTGGTTACTTTGTCTTGATAAAGTGACAAATCAATTCACTTAATTCCAACGAAGGCTAACACGCAGGAAAGTGACTGGAACAACATTCATAGTACGATAATGAAATTAGCTACTATATATTTTACTTTGGTTTTAAAAATTCAATTTTTTTTGGATTTTAAAAATGTTCATTCTTTTTCCTTTATCATATACAAAACCTATTTTTGACCCTTACCATTTGTAATTCTCTATTTATATAATAATATCTTTTTATATTACATATAATATTTTTATGTTTGACCTATGTGTTCATAAATTGAATCAGTAATATAATCACCTAAAGCTAACATTAACTTTCACTTAAATATTGTGATTATGCTTTGTTTGTTTTTGAACACCTCATGTCAGACTTTGCTATGGTATTTTAATACTTTTTGTTGATATGACAAAGTGAGTGTGATACACTCACTAGTAACGCATGAAAAAATTTTATTGGACCTTTTTTTTTTATTATTATTTTGTTCTTCTTTTTCATTTTTCTATTCATCACCTCCCAACATTTTTTCAAGCTTAAAATCCTTCAACATAGGTAGAATCTTTTTATTCTTCATTGTATTGCTTTCTAAATTGCTATCACAATCACCAATCTTTTTCACTGAAAAAATAATATAACATCCATGCATATTTCATATATTTTCTCTTTCTTTCTCTTCCTCTTGCTCTCCCTCCCTCCTTTTTTTTCTTCCCACAAAACAACTCTAAAAAGAACAAAAATATATATTAAGAATTTAACAAAAAAGCAATTAACAAAAATACAAAAGAGATTTTGAGTATATGCAAAAGATGAATAGACGATAGGAGAGGAAGAGCAAAGTATCATTACTTGCCCTTCACCTTTTTCGCCGAGAAAAATAAATTTAATTACTAACATTCATATTTTATAGGCATAATATATAAATATATTCTTTAATTTGGTCTTAACTCATAATCATGTCATCTAATTTCAAGTATGAACAATTAGACATTTAAATTTGTATAAAATTAAACAAATAGACAAACACGTCTTACGACATCTTACATGATAATTTTCTTCCTACGTAGCGTCCTATGTGTATTATATCAAATATGATCCATGTGTCTACTTGTTTAACTTTATACAAACTAAAATGTCTACTTGTGCACATTTAAAATTGAAGGAAATAAATATAAAATGAGATAATTAAAAAATATATATTTATGTATTATACATATTTTATATTTCTCTCTCTCGTACTTGGGTGGGGTGGGGTGGGGGGTGGGGGGGACAAATTGGAAACAATTAAAGAAAATATATAAAAACTATTATTGGATGTAATGGAGAAGACAATTTTTGGTGGGGCGGGTGGCTGTGGGGTTAAATTGATTTTTTAGGATATTATTTTTATTTATTTATTAAATATATTTTAAATTATTATTTATTTTCTTAAAATGACATAAATAAGAGTTAATATCTCAAAAGGTCACTCAACTTTAAGAATTTATCTTGTAAAATCATTAAACTTTGTTTTATATCAATAAAATCATTCAAGTTAGGCCTTTATATCAATAAAATCACTCAACTTAGGCTTTTATATGAATAAATTCACTAAACTAAATTTATTATTAAAAATAAATTTGACATGGCAAAATAATATATAAATATGAACCCGCAAATAAATAAAATAAAAATTTATTTAGAAGTTTTTATGGATAAATTTAATTAGTGAAAATAGCTATTATAATATTATTATACATTTAAATTTTACAATATATCATCACAGGTGTATGAAAAAAATGAAGTACCACATATATTTTAAAATTATTTCTTTGATATCAATAAAATATATTTGTAAATTAGATAAAACAATTGATCAGTGTCGTTATTTTACTGGAGTAACACGTTCAAACTTCAAATTGTTCAACATAAAAAAGAAAATTATATCATTAAAAAACAGATATTTTTTTATTTGTAATAATTTAATCAAACTTGGCATTATCAAACTTGACAGCAACATTATTCGCTTATCTGTAATGGCTAGTTAAAATAAATTATATCCGTTAAAAAGTTTTAATGGTTTTAAATTTTATTTATTTATGAAATTCATATTTACATGCTATAAAAAGAAAATTATTTTGTCATTTTAAATTTCTTTTTTAATGATAAATGTGTTGAATGATTCTATTGATATAAAGGCCAAACTTGAATGATTTTATTGATATAAAACAAAGTTTAATGATTTTACAAGACAAATTCCCAAAGTTGAGTTACCTTTTGAGATATTAACTCCATAAATAATCATATAATTAATTGTTTATCATGTTATCAATAAGTGTATTATATTTTTCTTCCGTTTCTTTGTTATTATAAAAAAGTTGTCAAAATAACATAGCAAAGTTCGACGTGAGATGTCTAAAATAAACAAATCTTAATTAAAGTGTCTAAATAAAAATTGATACCGACTCTAATAATCATCAATGAATTCCGCCTAAGTGAAATAATTATTTTCTAAATTTATTGCAAAATGTAATATTATTTATTATTATTTTTATAACTGTTGTTTTAATATTATATGCATAACAAACGTACATATATATTATGTATGTGCATATTTAAATTCAGTTATTTTATATGCATAACACATTAAAATACTTTTTAACTTAACCTCAATTAACACGTATAAAATTTTAACTTTACTAACATTATGAGGCATAGTACATTAATATGCTTCAAATTTTTATTTAAATAGTCATATTACAATTACATATTTAAAAAATAATATAAAAAATACTATACAGTCACACAAGTAACTATTCAAAAAAAAATTTTTTAAAAAAAAGGTTGATTACGATATTTTTATTAATTTGGCTGGCTTTGCAGCCCTTATTTTGTCACCACTAGGCTTTAGTTTTTTTCTTTCTTTCTTGGACAAACACTCTCAAAGTCAATAACATTATTAGTGTGTAGGGTTGCATTGCACTGCCTTTTACATTAAAAAAAAAATCAAATCAGACCACATTAGTCCGATTAATATCATAGAGATCTTGAGTATTTAATCGAATTAATCAAAACTCTAATATCGAATATTGTGAAGAAAGATAAGAAGAGGTTGATATACATAGGGGCCCTTTCAAATTTCACTTCCTTCTTGTATTTTTATTTTATTTTATGGATGATATGTAGCTCAATTTTTAATTTATTTTTGTTAAAATTATTATTTTTATCACACATAATAAGTTATAATTGAATGAATTTTATTATATTTATATAAAAATTAATTAACTGTTTTAGTATAAAAAATTTTTTTTCATTAATAAAATAAAAATCAAATACTTATTCAACAAATTATCCCTTAATTTTGATTTTTCTTTTATAAGTTCGACACTAATTCCCATTTAAAGGGAAAAAATATTCTCAAAATTTTTCTGTTCACTACACAACATTTCTGCCTTAAACTAAACCCGAATGATTTGAATTCGATATTTTTAATTCAATTTTATAATTTTGAATATAAATTATATTAAAATTCATATTTACAATCATAATAAATTTTAAATTCTAAATTCGGTGATTGGCCCACAGTGGAACAATGTTGGCTCTAAATCATGCCATCTATAAATATATACATTTGCTTACCATTTTGCTCAATTGTTTCACAAAGTTTTCTTCTCTCTCTTTATTTATAGTATATGTATTTTTTCCACTGAAATCCAAGCTGACATATATATATATATATATATATATATTTCCCTTCTCTTTGATTCTAGCTATCGTTTATCGAGGTAAGATATATGTATATTCTGTATATTCTGATATAAGGTTCTCAATATTAACGAAGTATTCGTTAATTTTTTAGTTTTTTATTTTCAAATATCTTTTTCTTTTTGGAACTTCTTATGTTTAATTTTGTCAAGGGAAACACCGATATACTTAGTTACTAGTTCGATAAAATTCAGTAAATTTAACTTTAAACTCTATATTTGTGTTATATCTTCATTTGATAAGTATTTGTTTACTATTTATTTTATTTTATTTCAATTTTAGGTGACAACTCTTTTGAGAATATCATTTTTTGATAGATTTGTTGAATATTTATAATAAAAAAGTTGTGATTTTGGTCTTTGTAGGAGTAATTTATATGTATTTTTTATTTCTTTAATTTTTGTTTAAGATAAAAGCAAAACAAAATAATTTAAAATTAAAAATTTAGAAGGTTGGATTCTCTCTTTCCAAAAAAAAAAATAAAAATGAAAGGATCTAGTATAAGTATATATTATTTATTTTTCCTTGAATTTTCAATAGTTATGTAACTTTATACTGTACTATAGATTATCACTAGTTGGTAATAACTTTATCTATTATTAGTTGGAATCTAAGTATATCATGATTAATTTGATTTGTAATTGAGATTTCTTTAGTTTTTAATTTGAGATGTTGGATTTGAATTTTTTGATATGAACTTTTTTAATTTGTTGCGAGTTGATCTATCTTTAAAAATAAGTTTTATAACATATAAATTCAAATTTATCAGAATCAATTTTTTGATATGAACTTTTTTAATTTGTTGCGAGTTCTATTTTTCTTTTAAAATAAGTTTTATAATATATAAATTTAAATTTAATCAGAATCTGACGAGAATATAAAATATCCAAAAAGAAGTACTATTACATTGTGTGGCCATTAATTCACTTTTGTTTGGGTTCACTGAAAATCATAAATTTTATGTGTCTTTTCTATATCTTGTTCTGTCTATTTGTTCACAGCTGTCTGAGTTCCAATGACATATTTGATAGTACTATTAAAAATAAATTTAATCCACTTTTACACAAAAATAAATTTTTATTTTATTAAAATGTGCTACTATTTCTTTGCCTTTTTATCAAAATGTTAGTAATTGCTAAGTGGCCATGTGACAATGATGTGAAGCTTTTAAGAGTTAGATTCAAAGTACTGCTTTTATAATTTGACCTTGTTTTTTTTTTCTATCCAATATTCATACATGGACCCCTTTTTTTTTTCCAGTTTTGTTTCTTTTGTTTTATGAGTAGAAGTAGATTAATCTCCCCATAATAACTAGTCTTAATCAAGTTGTTTATTTTATTTTTTTAGGGAAAATGACACCAAATACTACTAAACTATATATTGAACAAAAGTAGTTATGTTTGGCTGTATTTGGTAAAAAAATAAAATTTGATTAATTAAAAACTATGAAAAATAATGTTTTCGTCAAAATAGAAAAAATAAATTTCATAAATTACATACAATACATTTCATCTTTATAACCCTCTCCCCGCCCCCTACCCAACACCTTCCATCCCACTCAAAAAAACAAGTCAAAACAAAAATTTACTAGAAAATAATTTTCATCAAAAAATATTTTTCTTCATACTGAATACACATATTATCCTTTTGCTTTATGGCTAAAAAAAATGAAATGCCCTTCTTATTAACGAAGTGAAGCATATATGTCAAACAATAAATAAAATATATAACTGTGCTATTTTTGATAGTTCAAAGGCATATATTCTCCGCATCACTAATGATAAAGAATAATGTTACTTATGAAACATAAATTGCTCTATTTTCAATAGTTCAAAAGTATTTTCTATTTTTTTTCTTTTTAAAATTGTCAAATCGTATTAGTGAGGTAACTCATAAACTTTTTTTATATATATTTAAAAAATGTATCAAATAATTATTTATGAACAGAATAACTTTAAATCTTGATTCCGTCAGTACAGGAAGAATATAAATGAAGATGGTGGAGGAAAGGGAGAATAAGTTTGATCCACAACAAGTGATTGATGAATTTGAGCTATTAAGCAAAGATGCTGGGAAAATTCAAGAAGAGACCTTACAAAAGATTCTTGAAGAAAATGGAAGGACAGAATATTTGCAACAATGGGGTCTTAATGGGAAAACAGATCAAGTTTCTTTCAAAAATTGTGTTCCTCTTGTTACACACAAGGATTTGGAGCCTTACATTCATAGAATTGTTGATGGTGATCTTACTCCTATTCTCACTAGAAAGCCTATTACCACTATCTCGTTGAGGTAATGTTTTACGATTCGCGTATAATTATATTCATGTGTATGTTATTTTATAGGCTGAATTCATTGGTAGCTTTTTAAAGTTAGCATCAATTTTCACTTAGACATATTAACTAAACTTAATTTATTTTAGACCCCTCATGTTGAGTCCTGTTGTATCATTTTGACACATTCTACTGACTTGATACATTAAGTGTGTTGCACCCATTTTGAGCGCGTGAGTGAGGAGTGTTTTTCTTTTTTTTTTTGAATTTTTAAATATTTTTTCCTTCTTCTTCACTCTTTAATCCCTATCGCTTATTCCACCTTCCTCCATGAAAAATCATGATGAATAACCTTATAAAATATGAAAAAATAAAACAAAAAAATTATCACACTAATTTTAAAAATATTTACATGAACAAAATTTTTAAAAATCATCACACTAAATTTGAAAACATTTATTATAATAAAACATACATTTAAAAATAAATAAATAAATATATATATATATAAAAGAAAAATGTCATATTTATTAGAACCTCACCTCACTATCGATAAAATGGTTCTCAAAATCAAATTTACAATGAGAAAAGAAAAAAAGAAAAAAACAAAGACTAAAATTTGATGATTTTTTTTAAAAAATGAAAGAATAACCAAAAAATGTGGGAGGATTGGGAAGACAAAAAGGACGGGAGTAAGGCCGATCGGATGGGGTGGGGTTATGTAAGGTGGAGGTGTGAGTGGTACAAAATAGATAATTTTAATTTTAGTTGATTGTCAAAAAAGGGGTCAAAATGACATAGCGAGGACCTACTTGAGGTGTTTAAAATGAACAAAATCTATTTAAGGCGTTTAAATAAAAATTGATGTCCACTTTAAAAAATCGTCGATGAATTTCACCTATTTTATATACAATAATAAATTGTATATGCAAATAACATATACTTGAAATATAAAAAGAAATAGAATAGTTCCTTTTTTTTCTTTTGAGATTCAATATGAAATTCTAATAAAAAATAACTAAAATCTTTTATCAAACTCCCTCGAAATTAACATATAAACTACAAATGATATATAACAACTTTCCAAAAGTTGATTTTCAAATTTTTTTGACTTGAACTTAATTGATAACTAAACAATTCAATTTAAGTTTATTATTTCCTTCAAAGAGTGCCTTCTAGACATCTAGAATTTTAAAAAATACTCCCTCCGTTTCACAAAGAATGACCTACTTTGACTTGGCGCGGAGTTTAAGAGTATAAAAAAGACTTTTGAATCTTGTGGTCCTAAATTAAAGTAAAGTCAAATGTACAAAATTGTCCTTTGATCTTGTGGTCTTAAACATGCCACGTGGAAAGTTGTTACCAAAAAAAGAAATAGGTCATTCTTTTTGAAATATACTAAAAAGGAAAGGATTTTGAAATATACTAAAAAGGAAAGGAGGTCATTCTTTTTTAAACAGAGGGAGTATTAATTACTCCTGCTATTCTAAATTAGTTATCATGTTTTTCTTTTGGAAAGTCAATTTGATTCATTTTCGAAGTTAAATTAGACTAGATCAACTCAATATTTTGTATTTGAAATTTACATATGCAATATATATTAATCCGATTAGAAAAAAAAAATTAAAAATCCAATCAGAGTTTATACAGATTGATTCTTGATAAACAAAATACGACAACTAATATGAGACAAAAGAAATATATTTGTTCTACATGACTACTTCAAACTTGGGATTGAGGCGTAATTATTTTCCATCTTTTCTTATATAATGGAGAATAGAAAATAAAAAAAAAAGAAACATGATTTTATTTTTTCTTCAATTGTTTTTATGGGGCTTAAAATTTGGTATTTATTTTACTACCACTATTTTTAGAAGTTGAAGAACAAAAAGTTTGATGATAATGGTTGACTGCAGTTCTGGTACAACTCAAGGAAAGCCAAAATTTGTACCTTTCAATGAAGAATTGATGGAATCCACCATGCAAATATTCAAGACTTCTTTTGCCTTTAGGAACAGGTAATATAATATCTTATTTATCTTTCTATGTTTTACAATGTAGTTTAAAAAAGGTACTACTTTTGGAAGATCAAATAAGTATCTGTCACATTTTGAAGAGTCTGAGCAACATAACTTTTTCTGATATTGAAAAATGGGGAGTTATTGATTTTGTTTTTACTTCTTTTTGTTTTTCTATTAAAGTCATTACATACTCTCATTTGGTCATTGCCATCTTTTTCAACTCTACAGTCTTTTTTTTGGCTAATGGCTTTTGTTTTATTTGTGGAAAAAGTTAGTCCAATTGAAAAACACAAGATGAGTTGTCTAGTTTTTTTTCTAATGGTACCAATAAATGGAAAAACAAAGTTTCTTTTCTTTTAAAAAATGTTTTGTTACTTTTTCTCTTGGTACCAATAAGCTGAACCTTCTAGTACAAGTTCGAGTTTCACATGGTGATAAATGTTCCGTCACATTTTATCTATGTTGTTCAGATTCTTTAGAACTATTTCAAATAAATGCATTATCTTTAGATAATTCGACAGGCGACACTAATCTATTGATATTTTTGAATAGTTCGCGCAACATAACATTTCTACTCAAAAAAAAAAAAGGAACTTTTGAATCTTTAATATTTTGAGATCCATATAGGCTAAAATCACTAGAAAACTGTTTCTTTAACCCCTCTTGCACTCATGTTACGTCGATCTCCTGGTAGATGAATAACAGTATTTTGAGAATACAATTAACTAATAAAAGTACGCTCTCTCTAACAGCTTAAACTTTTAGATGAGACACACTTTAACACGGTATCAGATCAGATAAAGGTATGAAACAGGGGAAAAATTGTTTGCTTATCAATTTAATTTGCAGAGAATTCCCAGTTGTAAATGGGAAAGCATTACAGTTCATTTATGGAAGCAAACAGTTCAAGACAAAGGGAGGTTTAGCAGCTGGAACAGCCACAACAAATGTGTATCGAAATTCGCAATTCAAGAATACAATGAAAGCAATGCAGACCCCATGTTGTAGCCCCGATGAAGTGATATTCGGCCCTGATTTCCATCAATCCTTGTACTGTCATCTCTTGTGTGGTCTCATTTTACGTAACGAAGTTCAAGTTGTCTCGTCTACATTTGCTCATAGTATTGTCCATGCTTTTAGAAAATTCGAACAAGTATGGCAAGAACTTGTTGCAAATATAAGGGACGGAGTCCTTTCTAGTCGCGTAAATGTCCCTTCTATAAGATCAGCAATGTCAAAATTACTCAAACCTGATCCAGAACTGGCTGATACTATCTATAACAAGTGCATTCGGTTAAGTAATTGGTACGGGTTGATACCTGAATTATTCCCGAACACAAGGTACATATATGGTATAATGACCGGATCAATGGAACCTTACTTGACGAAATTGAGGCATTATGCAGGGGAGTTACCTCTGCTTAGTGCAGATTACGGATCTTCTGAAGGATGGATCGGAGCAAATGTTAATCCTGAATTGCCTCCTGAGCTAGTTACTTATGCTGTACTTCCTAATATTGGTTATTTCGAATTCATTCCTCTCGTGGAAAATGTAGATGGCGAGGAGGCTACACCAGTTGGTTTAACTGAAGTTAAACTCGGTGAAGAGTATGAAATTGTTGTCACCAATTTCGCTGGTATGGTTTTGTTCTTCCCTTCTTTGGCAACGCCTATATGCAAGTTCTGTTATTCGTTTTTTCTTAGTATTGCTCCTGTAGTTTCTTGTCCTTTCATTTTTATTATTTCTTATACTTCGTTTGTCATATATTTTGTTGAAGTTACTGTTGAGTATGCTTTGTTATGCTTTTACTTCTGTTACTCCTTTTTTTGATTGTTTTTTTCTTGAGACGAGGGTCTATTGTAACCTCTCTGAAGTAGGGGTAAGGTCTGCATACACTCTATCCTCCTTAGACTCCATTTGGGACTACACTGGTTATGCTGTTATTCGTTTTGATTTGATTGAATATACACATGTAAAATGCAGGTTTATATCGATACAAGCTTGGTGATGTGGTAAAGATAAAAGGATTCCACAATGGCACTCCCGAGCTCCAGTTTATTTGTCGTAGGAATCTCTTACTAAGCATCAACATCGACAAAAACACCGAGATAGACTTACAACTAGCCGTGGAGGCAGCAGCACAGCTGCTATTAAACGAGAAGTTAGAAGTAGTCGATTTCTCTAGCAACGTAAACACCTCAGCTGATCCAGGGCACTATGTAATCTTCTGGGAACTGAATGGTGAGGCAAGTGAGGAAATTTTGAAAGAATGTTGTAATTGTTTGGACAAATCTTTCATCGATGCAGGCTATGTTAGCTCTCGGAAGGTCAAAACCATCGGTGCCCTTGAGCTACGGATAGTGAAGAGAGGGACGTTTCATAAGATTTTAGATCATTTTGTAGGACTAGGAGCAGCAGTTAGCCAGTTCAAAACTCCGAGATGTGTCGGTAAGACGAATCTCTCTGTGCTGCAAATACTGTCTAGTAATGTTGTTGAGAGCTATTTTAGTACTGCATTTAGTTGAATTATATGTATGTTTGTTCCCAGAATTGTAAGCTGATTACTTTTCATATCTTAATAAAACACTTTGAAATTGTACAAATTTTGTAGGACTAGTTTCACAACTCCTTTCCCTCCAAAAAGGATACAAACAATAGGATGCTCTCTACAATCTATGAAAAAACATCAGAGTCGGAGCTAAGATTTGAAATTTTATGAGTTTATTCAGATTAACAGATTCTAATTTAATAATTGGTACATATTCAATGTTTTTCTAAGATAGTTGATACAAGTTATAACCAAAATTACTAAATTCGATAGAACTCACGGCCTACATCTTAGCTCCGCCCTTGATTAATGTTAATTCTGACACTGAGTTTCGTATTTGTTTTATGAGATGAAATTTGCACACTAGAAACTATATACTACAACTTTTTGCGGCAAATAATATTTTGAAGCGTTTGAAAATTATGGTATAGTAAAGAAAATTGTTTAATCCATAAAAGAAAGTAATGTAGAATTATTTCTGCAGATAAAATGTCTATCAAGTGGAATATTATATATAGTTAAATATCATCTCCAAGTTTTTTAATAATAACTTTTTTGAGGTAATTTTAGAGAGTTATTCGAGGTTTCGCTTCGTAACACTCACTTTCCTTATGGTATACAATATTACACCTAACTCCCTTATTATAATTTTTGTGAAATCATTCTTTAAATTTATTTAAAATAAATATAAATATATCACGATTTGACAAATTTGTCATCTTTATGTTAATTTCTTCATAGTAATCCATATTATTAAAAATATGACTTATTTAATAAATATATTAAGGGTTTGTTTGACCATGCAATATGGTATTATGATATGAAATTGAAGTTCTGTTTGGACATACGATATGAAATTTTAGTGTTGTATATTTTTCTCATAAACATAAAAATTCCATAAATTGTAAAATTATTAAAATAGCCCCAATTGTTTATTCAATCTTATCAAATAAAAAATTATAAAATCGCATAATTGTTCTCCACTTAAGTAATTATTTCATTTAACTTTAGTTTAATAAAAGAAATTGAACATAAATTGTTGTGTACTAGTTTTTAATATACTAGTACAAATAATTTCCTCAAGTTGAACTTGCATTTCTCGATCATGTGACCGAGAAGACGAACCAACATTGTTACTTTAAGCCATTTGTTGGTCAATATCATCCGCAACTATATTTTCATTGTTATAGACCATAAATATTTCATCATTTTAACAATCGGTTGATGTGAGTTAAAGTGACTATATGTTGGTGAGAATAATAAATTTTAAAAAGTAATGATGTGATTATAAATTTTATTTACATATGAAATAAATGGTTAGTAGATATATAAATGTGGGGTTATTTTAACAAAATATAAACTTGTGGATCAATTTTTGTATTAAAATATCTCAAATCATGATATGGAATCACCATGTAATTCCATATCATGCTTTTAGGAGAATATGAAATCATATCTCATGATATTAAATCAGTGTGAAATCGCATGTCCAAACGCTGATTTCATCTCACGATACCATATCGTGATATGGTATCGCATGACCAAACGCCTACTAAGAATAAATTAATATGAAGAAATGTGTATCTTTCTTTGGTAAAAAACATGTGTATATATATCTATATATATACAAAACAACTTATTTTTGTTGATTAATTATTTTTAAAGTATTTATCAATAAGTCATGTTTTTAATAATATGGATTAATATAAAATAATCAATAAAGAAGGGCAAATTAATCAAGTCATAATTGATTTATATTTATTTTAAATAAATTTAAAAAACGGTTAAAAAAATAAACTAAGAATGGTAGATGTAATATCGTAAATTATAGGGAAGATGAGTATTTTAAATGAATTTGTCATGTTTTTAATATATTTTTCTTTTTTATTCGTACTTTTTAATTTCGATTGCTCATGTTTTCACCAAAAAATGTATGAGAAAAGATTAAGTAAGAATAAGATAAGCAAATAGATTTATAAAGTAGATATTCTAAACTCAAATTAGCCTTTAAACAAAGAAGTCAAAAACAAAAACAAAAAACAACAACATGTGTGATAGTTTGAGCATGCCATGTCATAGTTGTGTAAGGGAGCCAAAACATTGTTCATGGGTCTGGAATTCTCATAATTTGTTGTAACGATGAGGAAAATTGAGTGTATGGGTGTCAAATGACCGGTTTGAGTTAAAAGTAGAAATATTAAAATGAATTGAATAATCTGTCCAATTTGATCTGTTTAATTTCAATAAGTTTAATATATTATTATTATTATTATTATATAACCACAATTTGAATTTCATCTCAATTTTTTAATTTTTCTAAAAAGAAATTATAAATAAATACATAAATCTTCGAATATATAAAATAAATACTAATTCATATTTTCAATATAGAAATATTCATTACATCAATGCAAATAAAGAGTGCTAAAATGAATTGAAATTAAAGATTAAATTGAGCTAAAGAACTGTTTTTTTTAAAACATGGGCTAATATTTTCAAATTGAATCCAATTCAAATAATCTTGAGTAAAGCTGATAAAAATTCTAGATGGATTAGGCTTGTTACCTATATTCACGCTCATTTTGACACCCCATCATCAGCATCATCGCCAGAATTTCCAGAGCACATCATACTCAAATGAGGTAATCAAATGATAACTTTTTGATCATATAATCGGGCGAATCGAGATCATTCGCGCTACTTTGATATGTGCTTCTGGTATTTTCAGTCACAAACAAGAGATCAGTAAGACTATTGTTGTCAACTGGATGAGGTGAAGAAGTTGGTGTTGGGATAAAATCAGAGTTGTTCATGTTAAATACTGAATTCGAGTTTGAGAACGAATTGTTGTGTGAATTATTTGGGGTGTAGAATTCAGATAGTTCCCCTGTTGTTCTTCCAACGTGTGTTTGCACTGCAAGCACTCGTTGTTCATTTTGATTATTGTTTTCAGCTTGATTACAATTGTGGCTTCCTCCATAGGTAACTTCAAATGTTAATGGCTCTGTCTCCGTTCGCTGGACCATCTTAGTAGCCCCACAACAACGACGAGCACATCGATAATATTCTCTGCATTTCCAAAATTCAATGATCCTACGTGAAATCAACCCGCGGATAGTACCTTTTGGTCAAGGAACTTAGAATAATAGTACACTCACCTGGGATATTTTGCACCTAAGACAAGTTTCTGTCCATATTTCCTCCAACTAAGTCCATCTTCAGGTGGAACTTCTTCTCCGGTTCGAGCTTCTACATACTCTGTCCTTCTTGCCAGCTTCTTCCTATAATGATTAATCATGTAATGTTGAAGCTTCTAACAAGATTTTCGAACCACTAATTTAAAGGCACTCTAAATGTTCTAAAGATCTTAGCTTAATGTACCACATATCACTTCAATTTCACATTTATTTTGTACAAAATACCACAAGGGATGTAAAAGTTCCATTCACTATTAACCAGAGTCTCGGATCAAAATGTAGTTGTTGTGAATACCCTGTTGAGCTATGAAGGAGGTGATTAGAATGTCATGTGGAAGCTTACAAACTGCAAATCATATGATTGATAAATCACACAAGAAAAATTTATACTGAAAATTAAAATATTATTATATCAAAACTAATATAAAGAAAAGGGAAAAGGCTCAAAAATGCCCTTAACCTATTAGAAATGGTTCAAAAATGCCCTCCTTCCACCTATTGGTTTAGAAATGCCCTTAACGTTTTTCTTAGGTTCAAAAATGCCCTTTAGTTAACAGAAAATGTGATATGGAATTGTACTAAACAAGTGGCCACTTTTCATTGGTCCATAATTCTTTTATCAAATAAAAAGACTCATCCAACCCAAACCTAACCCATTTTTTGCCAGAAAGCAAGTACCAAAATTAAGTATCCATATGTATATATAGCTAAAGTTATCATCTTTTAACTTGTAATTCAACAAAAGATTCCTTGGAAACAGCCGAATAATTGCTGTCCATCACCACAAATGCTATTTACAATTAAAAAATTAAATGCATCTACACGACTTTTATGTAGCAAAAACGAGACCTGTGTTAAAATTAGCTAAATTAAGAAAGTGGGTTTTGAATTCGATGACTCCAAGATTCAAAATTGTATTTCCAATGTAATCAAAGGATGAAAAGAACCCTAGATCGTCGAAATCAAAGTTGAAGCGATTTATTTGCGGATGATTTACCTCTTAATTTTTGCCAGAAAACAAGTACCAAAATTAAGTGTCCATGTGAAAACGGGTTAGGTTTGGGTTGGGTGGGTCTTTTTATTTGATAAAAGAATTGTGGACCAATGAAAAGTGATCACTTGTCTAGTACAATTCCATGTCATATTTCTGTTAACTAAAGGGCATTTTTGAACTTAAAGAAAACGTTAAGGGCATTTCTAAACCAATAGATGGAAGGAGGGCATTTTTGAACCATTTCTAACAGGTTAAGGGCATTTTTAAGCCTTTTTCCTAAAGAAAAATATTGAAACTGTAGAGAGAATAAATCTCTCAATGAAGCATCCAGTACGGCAAACAAGCTACTTTCTTATTCTAGGACTGGAAGATCCTCTATCTATTAGCATACCCGTACCGGCAGTTAGACTAGCACTTTCTCCCCAATCAATCACAGTAACTGTCTGTAAGAGAGCTATCTGTCTACTATCTATGTCATGCCTTGACATGTGAATATAAGAGAGAGGCTGTAAGTGCATTCTCTCTTTCTCCATCTTCTGGAAAGCACTCTTTGAGCATGCTGACAGAATGATTGACACTCACATGTCTCTCATTCCTAGTGACATAATACGGATAGGCGTATAACCTTTTTCTTTTTACGATCCTATCGTTTCTACTTCAGCGGAATATTTTGATTCGGCTTTAGCTGCTTCGTCTATATCTTCACATTATTCAAATGATCCTGAAGCGGACCTTTCCTTTGTGTTTGTTGTAGCTCGCCCTTAACCATTAAACAAAAGTCTCTAAACGACTACAGTATGAATTCTATTGTTATGTTGTATTAGAAGAAACAATCTTAAATCTATAAAGTCCTAAAACTTTTTTCTACTAGAAAAGAACTAGCTATTTCAAAACTTTTTTCTAAAAGGAAAAAATAAACTAAATATGAAATAATATTATATTTTCTTTTGAGGAAAAATAAAAATATTTATGTTAATGTTTTAACTTTTCTTTTAGGAGTAATAAACTTCAAATAATGGCTCAAAAGTGTTGGGCCTAGGGATAAACTACAAAGAGACCCAAAAATTAGACCATCCAATACTAGATTTGTTTGAGATTTAGATTGAGTAGAGTTTATATGGTTATTATCTACAATTTAAGAAAGTGATGCGTATTTGGAAGAAACTGTATGTTCCTCTCATCTTATTTTTAGAGTCTAAACTTCTCATCCCATTACTGTCTCTCTTTCGAACACCGGATGGTTACACAATAAAAGAGAGGTAGATGAGATTGAATACCTCTTCCTGGATTTAGAGGGGCGGTGACAACTCTTAGTGCTACTATCAGCCAGAAGATGAGGAGATTCCAGTTGGGGCACAGTTGATGAAGAGGGTGCTGGATGAATAATCTCTTTACCTTTGTTCATCATCATACCAGATAAAGCTGTGCCATTTAAGAGGGACATAGCTTTATCATAGGAAGAAAGTATTTCTGCAGCCAAATACTGGCACACACCCTGTTTCATGGGATCAAAGTGCTTTTGCAGCTGCAACATCAATTCTTTCCCCTTCGTTAGCTCAGTAATCACTACTTCCCTCTCCCAACAATTGTTTTCTCCCATTTTTTTTCCCAACAAAGCTATAGCCAACAATAAACAGATCTGAATATGAATTTGTGGTAGATGAGAAAAAGTAATTTTTATATAAATTAGTCTCCCTGTCTTGGTAGAGGCAACACAGTGTGACATTAGTTTGACTTATCAAGGACTTTGTTTGGGACTGATTCGTCAAAAATATATAAACATAACCTTTTAACTTGTATTCAACTGAACTATAATAATTTAATTTTTAGTTTATATTAATAGATATTTAAATTTATATAAAATTAAATAAATAAATACATTCGTCTTATATGATTTCTTACTTACAATAATAGAAAAAAACTACAAAAATATCACACAACTTGTGTTTATTGATTAACTATACTTTTATTTATTAAAATGAAATTATTCTTACCATGCATGTCGTTATTAATTTCATCAGTAAATGCCTTTCAATTGAATGGGAAACCAAGATCAACTAAATTTATCCAAATTAATCCGATCCAACCCACTTAATCATGTAATCCATTTATCTTTTAATTTATGTCAAATACATAAACAGATCCCTAAATTTGTTGGATTTTTCCTCTTAGGTACCTCAATTATGTTATTTTTTATTGAATCATTGAACTACCCATAATTTGATCATTTTAAACACCGTTGGCTGAGGTGGAACCAAATTTTGTGAGGACATTGATAGATGTTACATATGTTGTTATAGAACTCATTAATCCAATTGATACATTAATCCAATTGATAGTGAAATTATTTGAGAATAATTGTGTTTTACTTCAAGTCATTTGAACACATTAGTCATTAGATAACAAATGAGACTAACAAGCAATTTGTCTTCATTCCTTCAATCAAAATAATTACAATACGAACACAATTGAAGGCATTTACAATAGAAAAATCGATCAAAATCAGCTAACAACGATTAAAGAAATAAATTATGGGTGGTTCAATGATTTAATAAGAAAATGACGTTGTTAAGGTACCTGAAGGAAAAAACCCAACAAGTTTAGGAATCGATTTATGAATTCGGCCTTTAACTTGTCTTCAACTAAACTATGATCTACAAATAGACCTTCTTTTTTTTACGTGTAATTCGACGTGTATTATATCACATAAGATATGTATATTTACTTGGATATGCTTAAAATTGGAGGGCATCAATTTATTTAAAGACTTATTTATGAATTATATCAAAGTTTTAATTTTTAAATAATTTCTTGATTTCTAAATACTAGAAAAAAAACATGATTTTTTTTTTAAAAAAAAATTTAAAATTTAAAATTCGTCCATATCTATTTCTGTTTCAATCCTTTGAAAAGGAAAAAGCCTCCTGTTAAAATTACAGCTGCAGTTTGTATCGATCATAAAAAATGGCCGCTAAGAAGCGAAGCAGCCGAATTAGTTCCAGCTCGAGCTCCAGCTCGAGCTCCAGCTCCAGCTCAAGCCGCCGATCCGAAGCATTCAAGCCGTCATCGCCCGACTTAGTGAAATCTCAGACGAATCGCCATCGTTGGCTCATCACCATCTTCTTCATTGTGTTCTTCATAATTTCATTACTAATTTACTGTCAAAGATACTACTACTACAATGCTACTACTGTTGTTGTTGATGTTGAGAAGCCCTATGTTTACCAGCGTGGACTTGTTAAAGTCGATTCGACTTACCGTGAAGTAATCGATGTAATGTATTCTATACTCTCCCCAATTTGATTTCTCTAGTTTTGTAAAAAAAGAAAATTTTGATTTATTTGGTGATTTTTTTAAGAATTGCAGGAGAATTCGAATGTTTCGGAAAATATTAGTCGGAGGCATTTTGGGAATCCTGTTCTGGCCTATATTACTCCGTGGTATTTGCATTTGTTGAAATATGTATTGTTATTCCCATTTGTATATCTCGATATCCATCTTATTATTTGTTTGTTTTTACTTGATATGAAGCTTTAGAAAAGAAAAAAAACTTTCGAATCTTATGGTCTTAAATTTAAGATAGGTAGAATTTACTATTAAATAGTTTCCACAAAGGAGAGAGGTACTCTTTGTGAATCGGACTCAAAATGAAAGTAGGAAAAACATTGAAATGGAAAATGTACTAGACTATAATACCTTGTGTTGGTGATCTTCAAAATGTCATATACTTAAACAGGAAAACTGTTTTAGAGTTGAAATTCAACTCCGCCTTCATAGAGGCGAAGGGTTGTAGTAGGTTAACAGCTAATCTATAAGTAGTTGAATAGGTAATTGAGATTCTTATAGTCGGCCCCAACTATTTTGGGATTGAGGAGTTTTGTAGTAGTTTGTTTTTTAAGCAAGGGGATGTAATGTCCTGACCTGAAAATTAGAACTTTTGAGTATGGGGAACTTTTTACTAGCTTGTTTATGTTCATTTGCATGAAATTGTACTGAACAGAATATTCACAGAACTGCCAATATCCCTTCTCCAACCTAGCTACCTGCTAAAAGAAATTGTTTTGACACTGATAGATGTAGTTTTGGATTCTACACTTCATGACGGTATGATCAATGGTGCAGGAATTCAAAAGGCTATGACCTGGCAAAGAAGTTCAGTTCTAAAATTACGCATTTGTCACCTGTTTGGTATGAACTGAAGAAGTAAGTGAACTCGTTATTACCTTAACTTTCATATAGTAAGAGTACCTTCGAGATCTGATCCTTCTCTTGAGAACAGAGACTAGGGTATTAGATTTAGTTTTATTTTGTTGTTTTTGTTTATAACCACCAGGTCATTGCTGCTTTAAAATAAATGAAAACAATGAATCTTAGTTTAATTACTTTAATAAACTATAGGAATGAGTACTGATTTAGCGGGACTGCAATATCAGGAATACACTTCAGTCTCTTATTATCACGAAACTGTTTAATATCTTTACCTCTCGTACTTTCTGATGCCAGTGAAGGAAGTAAATTAGTTCTGCATGGAAGACATAATGCTGATAGAGGATGGATTTCAGACATTCGAATGAAAGGAAATGCTCTGGTACGGTAGCCGACCACATTGAACTATAGATTATTGCAGATACTTAGTTTAATTTATGGCACTTATACAGCTGGAGCATAGAGAAGAGAACTAAAGTTGGAAATTTTCAGGAGTAAATTTGGGGTGACATATTGGATTATTTAATTTTAATTCATTCATTGACCACTGTATCTTAATTCTAGCAAGTGAAGGGGCTTGGGAGTTGGTGTGTGTGTGAACCGTGGGGAGGTGGTGGGGTGTGTGTGTATGTGGGAGGTGGAGGGTGGGGGGGGGGGGGCGTTGGGCACAAAAGCAACTGGAGTTCTGTTTGTTTAATACTTGCTCGATCACTTTCTCCAAGTAAGCTTTTTTTCTTGGAACCGCTCTCCGTTTCCTAACAGGTCCCTTGAATAGAGAAGCCTATAGAGATGGTGCTAGCAACTGAGAATTAACTAATCCTCTAATCTTTACCTCATTTAATTATTCTGTTTCAACATGTCATGCAATGTTGGATTACCAGCTAGTCTAATGATTTTCTTTCCGCTCTCAATCTACAGATTTTACCTAGAGTTGTCCTGGAGGCGATTCCGCTGGACTTGCTTAAGAAGAAGAAGCTTAGAGAGAAAGCAATCAACCTTATCATAATGGAGTGCAAGCAAGTCTCTATTTTAGATCTCTGCTTGAATTTTATTGCAACTTGAAGAAGTTAAACCGGTGTTAATTACAACCACCTGAGTTGTGCACAAAGATAGTAAATGGATAATCTTAATTTTTGTTAGGATCAGATATTGAATCACGTACAACATCTGTAAGCATATTTATTTAGAATGAGTAGGTAATACTGTAATAGATGAAGATCCATTGCAATTACTCACCGGATACACATTTGGCAAAACTTACCTCCAAAGTCCAAACCAACGATTATCCATTCTATTAGCATGTCTTTTACGTCAGGTACATTTTCTTCATCCACATATTCTGAGATCCTTTTATCTTATGTAGGGAAATGGAGTATGATGGTTGTACTTGAGTCCTGGTCAAGATGGGTAGCTTATGGCATCCTGCATAATTCAGATATGAGAAATCTGGTTAACTGCTTACCTTCTCTCTCTGGTTTTTGTTCATTTTAGTAACACTTGTGAATAATAATATTTTGTGTAGATCCTGAACGATAAAATTCGTTCCGTTCTTATACGATGGTGTGTGGTTCTAACTTCTGAAAATAAAGGATCCTATCTCATACTTTTCATTTTTCGCTTTGTTCAAGAGCTGGAAACATGAAAGCCATTACATGAAATATTTTATTATATGGAAAGTATTTCACAAAGAGATAACTACTTGCAACGTAAATAGTGCCTTATTTATTAGAATCTTCTTAGTTTACTTTTTTTTTTAAATTTAAACTTAAGGAAAGAACTCTGCATTGGTGAGTGTAATTTGGGTACATGGAAAAGTAATTCACAAGATTTCTGATGAGTTCTACTTCTTTGATGCTTTGCAAGTGTAGGCATTGCAATTTATAAAGCAACTTGGAGAAGCTATGCATTCTGTGCACTTAGAAAGGAATGGCAAGACAAATCTGCAGTTTGTTTATGTGATAGGCCCACCGCGTTCAGATAAGCTGCAGGAGCACGACTTTGGACCAGAAGATTTACAAGCCCTTTATGATGCTGTAGATGGTTTCTCTCTCATGACTTATGACCATTCAAGTCCTTATAATCCGGGTCCCAATGCACCTCTGAAGTGGATACGCTCCACCTTGCATCTTCTCGTGGGTGCTGGCAGCAAAAGTAGGAGATTGGGTGAAAAAATCTTTGTCGGGATCAACTTCTATGGCAACGATTTTGTCATGTCCGGAGGTATGCATATGTTTATCTGACTGTGCTATTTGTAACAATATTCCCTCACTCCCCCCTCCTCACCATCCCTGAGTAAAAAAGAAAAAGTGAAAAACTCCAAATTTTTGGCTTATGTCCCTTAGTTCTCTAGGAAGAAAATTAAGAGGAACTTCTAAAGATGTTAGTTAAACAGAGTTCTAACTTTTCCTATCTGTAAAGTTTTGAAAATCACAGAAAATTCAGATATTGTAGATGTAAAGACGGTCAATTTCATGCCAGGTAAAGGACTGCTAAAGTTTTTGTAGTGAATCTGTTTAATGACTCATCTCCCTTGAAATCTTGTGATATATGTTTTCCTGGAAAATATTGCAAAACAAAAATTTCAGTTGGCTATGGGGGTGAATGCAAGGATGTAGTTTCACATTATCTTGCCCCGAGAGTAACATCGGCTTTAAGGATAAATTTGAATGATTCAAGTGCAATGAAGTGTTTAGAAGGGTAAATCTGAAACATATTTTAAAGTAATGCAATAAAGTCTTTTCGAAAAAAAAAGTGCAATGAAACTGACTTTAAAGTTGATTCTGGTGTTAGTCATTAAAGCATCTCTAATATTTGAGTTCTAAAAAAAATATGAAAATAAAATAGACAATTGGAGAATTACTAATATCTTCCATAACTTTGGTGTCTAGACTACCATTTTGACCACGCTGTTGATGCTGGGCATTGCTGTACGACATTCTTGTCCATTTGAGGGTGGAAGAATCAAATATCCACCCTCAAGGGATTTTGCATCTCCAAAGTTTTCTGATGAGAGTTAGTAAATACCGGGTGAGATTGGCTGAGCAAACCATTTGCTATACTTCTACTATCTTTACCCAAAAAAGTTATCAGGCCAGCTGCCGTTGTGTAGTTGCACTTCTCTGTAGCTTCTTTTATTTCGCTTTGAAACTTCAGCCCTTTTATCTGTTGATGGGTGCTATATGTATGTTTCTGGAGTGTGTTAAGACCTATTGGACTACACTTCAATTGCAGCTCAACTGTCCCTCTTTTTTCATTCTAAAGAGTTTAATGAATCTTTACTTGCTCATATCTGTCAATCATTTGTAAAGGATTAGTACATTTACAGGTTTAGGCGGGGGACCTATCATAGCACATGAGTATCTCTCTTTGCTAGAGCAGCACAAGCCTGTATTTCAGTGGGAGGAGAATAGCGCTGAACACTTCTTCTTGTACTCTGACAATCAGCATGTACAGCATGCTGTATTTTACCCAACGCTCATGTCACTTGCAATGCGACTTGAGGAAGCTCGTTCATGGGGTGCAGGCATATCAATTTGGGAAATTGGTCAAGGTTTGGAGTACTTTTTTGATATTTTGTAGTGCTCTCATCTTCACTTGGTGTCAGTGCCTAGTCTTACATTTCCATTTGTTAGATTATATAGTCAAAAGGGATTATGCTGCTACAGTTGTCATGGATTAGTTTTTGAATCTAGAATGCGGCTCTATGTTACCATGTTCACTTCACTTGCAGTTTTCTTGTATATGAACTGTCTTATTTTCTCTCTTTACACATAATAGAACTACTGAATTGTGGAACCTTCTTCATTTTTTTACCAGGGAAAGGCCCAAAAGATATACCCCTATCATTTGTGATTTATTTCATTTATGCCTTCTGTTTACCTCAGCTTGTAGAAGTATCTTCACCTTAATATATCGTCTCAAATATGCCCCTCCAACTTGCAGTGGTATATTTGGACTTTTTCGATTGTTTATGTATATGCTTTTCATTAATACAGAGGGTTATATATAAATGAATCTGATAGCTTAGGGGTAAACTTGAATTTCTTGTGTCTGTGCCTCTCCATAATGCTAAATGTCAGAGCCAAGCGGATAACCATTGAGGGAGAGCTAAATATGAGACAAAGCTGAGGAGAGCTAAATATGAGATGAAATTAGTGGTGGACGGGCTTTGGTGGACCGAAAGCTGGGAAAAATCTGAACATGTTCCCTTTAGGACCTGCACCTTTTATTTCCAAAACTTGGAATGTATTTCCTGGTCATTTATGCCAAAAAAGAGAAGAAAAAGAAAGCTGTTGGAATGTATTTCTTACGGAACCACAATGCATCTTCGTTCATATCACAAGAATCAGACATTGCATTGGAAATTTGGGCAGTCATTTGTACCAACAGTCTATTGATTTCAGTAACTTTTGGTCAGGCTCAATTTGTCGAGCAATGTTTTCATTCTGCCTATTACTGAATTCAGATAGGCAGTTCTGGGGTATGCCTCGGTGTAAAAAGAAAAAAACGAAGATATTTCTCCTGTTTTATTTTACGTGATGATATTTAACTGGATATAAATTTGTGTATATATGAATGAAAGCATTAAAGTAATTGTAGTTGAAAAGTTTAATATTGTTGGTTTAATATCTCTCAGAATGCAAATTATGATGACTAAGAAGGGAGATAAGGGTCTATTTTGGTGAAAAGATAAAACAGTCCCTACACAAGCCTTGATAGTCAACTAATGCAACATATGTTGACTCTACCAATTACTACATACATTTGTTAAGGACAGGGAGACTGGGGAACAAGTCCTCAAACTAATTTATATACAACCAACAAATTACTTTTTCTCATCAATCTCAAATTCACATTCAGATCTGTTTATTGCTGGCTATAGCTTTGTTCGAGCATAGTCAGCCAGTTTCGTGACTTTGCATAGCTGCGAAAAAAATGGGAGAAAACAATTTTTGGGAGAGAGAAGTAGTGATTACTGAGCTAACCAAGGGGAAGGAATTGATGTTACAACTGCAAAAACACTTTGATCCCATGAAACAGGACGTGTGCCGGTATTTGGCTGCGGAAGTACTTTCTTCCTATGATAAAGCTATGTACCTCTTAAATGGCACAGCTTTATCAGGTATGATGAGCAAAAGTAAAGAGATCATTGATCCAGCACCATCTTCATCAACTGCGCCCCAGCTGGAATCTCCTCAACTTCTGGCTGATAGTAGCACTAAGAGTTGTGAACGCCCCTCTAATTCCAGGAAGAGGTATTCGATCTTACTTCTTCTCTTTTCTTGTGTAACCATCTGGTTTTCGAAACTTACTTATTGTCTAATCTGGATTCACACGTAGAAAGCTCACCATGGCTTTTTAGTGCTATTTGCTAAATAGGCCTACATTTTGATCAGGACTCAATCCTGAGACTGGTTAATAGTGAATAGAACTTTTACCATTCTACTTTATCCCTTGTGGTATTTGTACCAAAATTTAATGTGAATTGAAGTGATATGTGCTTAAGCTTAGATCTATAGAACATTCGGAGTGTCATGAGTCACTTTAAATCTTAGTGGTTTGATAATTTTGATCTACTGGTCCTCAGAAGTGTTACCTAGCCTTACTACAAGAACATACCTAATGTAATTTCACAGGTGTCTGGAGAGGGTATAGGATGGTAGAGTCGTATTATTTCCGATAGACAGTCAGAACCAAGACTCTCTTAACTTACTATGGTCATGTAGTTAAATAAAGTAGGATTATATGTGAATGAACCTTGGTCAAGTGATATATTCTATGTAAATAATCATGGGCTTATCAAGTTGATGCAAGTACTTGGTGCCGATATGTATTTTTTCCTCTAATAATGCTACATGATAGCAATCATATTCATATATGTATGTTCTCCATAGACAGTTACCAAATTGTATGTAAACAATTTCGCCTACACTTAACTATAATTTACTCAGATGATCATGGCATGAAGCGGTATAAGTTTTTGAAACTCAAATTGTAGTATTCTTACATGTGTTAAAGGTCCTTGTTAGAAACTTCAACGTTACACGATTAATCATTATAGGAAGACGCTGGCACCAAGGACAGAGTATGTAGAAGCTCGACTCGGAGAAGAGGTTCCACCTAAAGATGGACTTAATTGGAGGAAATATGGACAGAAACTTATCTTAGGTGCAAAATATCCCAGGTGAGTTAGTCCAAGTTCCTTGACCAAAAATCTGAGTATCTATTTCATGAATGAATCGACCAAAAGGTTGTATGATACTACAATATCCAGGTATTCTGTGGTTAACTGATAGCAATTATTTTCTTTTGGAAATGCAGAGAATATTTTCAATGTGTTTGTTGTCATTGTGACGCTACTAAGATGGTCCAGCAAATCGAGACAGAACCATTAAGTTTTGAAGCTACCTATGGAGGAAGTCACAGTTGTGGTCAAGAAAACAAAAACCAAAATGAAGAAGTATTAGTTGCTGTGGAAACACAAGTTGGAAGAGCAGCAGCGCAACTATCTGAATGCTACATTCTTCAGATGGTTTTAACCCCAAATAATTCATATAAAACGAAATATCCATCTGATAGTACATGCGATACTATCCTACAGTTATTCTCATAACAATCAAGTTATATTCATTTATAATCAAGTCAATTCTATTATCTCAAATACTAAGTGACCAAATCTCCATCTACTGACATTGGAGTAGAACTTCTAAATTAGTAGGATTAATTCATATAGATGTTTGTATTTCAAGCTAAAGGTAGATATTCTTAATTGGGAAAAGAACACTTAGTATCCCAAAGTGAGAAACTATTTACAAGTGGCTACCCTTTTACTTTTATACCCCTTTTTTTAACTACTAATTTGCGTTATACTGTTTTGATACCATCAAAGTATATATACACTCTGATGGCGTCAAAAAGGAAGCAGTACTTCAGTGAAAACCTATCAAGTTACTGTTAAAAGTGTATATATATATATATATACATTCTGAAGACTCAATTACTAGGTTCAATATCTCCCAGAATGCAAATTATGATGACTAAGAAGGGATATAAGGATCTGTTTTGGTGAAAAGACAAAATAGTCCCTACAAAGACCTTGATAGTCAACTAATGCAACATGTTGACTCTATCAATTACTACATACATTTGTTATGGACAGGGAGACTTGTAAAGAAGTCTTCAAACTACCAATTTATATACAACTAACAAATTACTTTTTCTCAAATTCATATTCAGATCTGTTTATTGTGGCCTATAGCTTTGTTTGAACATAGTCAGTCAGTTTCGTGACTTTGTATAGCTGCGAAAAAAATGGGAGAAAACAATTGTTGGGAGAGGGAAGTAGTGATTACTGAGCTAACCAAGGGGAAAGAATTGATGTTGCAGCTGCAAAAGCACTTTGATCCCATGAAACAGGGTGTGTGCCAGTATTTGGCTGCAGAAATACTTTCTTCCTATGATAAAGCTATGTCCCTCTTGAATGGCACAGCTTTATCAGGTATGATGATGAACAAAGGTAAAGAGATTATTCATCCAGCACCGTCTTCATCAATTGCGCCCCAGCTGGAATCTCCTCATCTTCTGGCTGATAGTAGCACTAAGAGTTGTGACCGTCCCTCTAACTACAGGAAGAGGTAATCGATCTCATTCCCGTCTCTTTTTTGTTTTGTTTTGTTTAACCATCTGGTGTTTGAACTTACTTATCGTCTAATAGAAATTCACATAGAAAGTCCACCATGGGATTTTAGTGGTATTTACCTAATAGGACTACTTGTTCAGGACTCAATCTCGAGACTCTGATAATAGTGATAGAACTTTTCCTGTTCTACTACATCCCTTTATGCTATTTTCATCCCTCACTTATAACTGATTTGGAGTACTCAATTTATGTGAATTGAAGTGATGTGTGCTACATTAAGCTTAGATCTTTAGAACATTAAGAGTGTTGTGAATCGCTTTAAATCTTAGTGGTAGATTGAACGCTTTGAAAAATCTAGATCTCCTGGTCCTGAGAAGAGGTACCTAGCTAGCCTCTCTCTACTTACTACAATAACATATCCGGAGGGTAAGATGTAAGCAGACATTACCACTACCTCTATGAGGTTGAGATGTTGTTTCTGATAGACCCTCGACACCATGACTCTCTTAACTTACTATGGTTAAGTAATAAAATGAAGTAGGATTATATATGAATGAACCTTGGTCAAGTGATAAAATGATCAGACTTATTAATTTGACGCTAGTACTTGGTGCCAATAAGTATGTTTCCTCTCATAATGCTACATGATAGCAATTATATTCGTATATGTATGTTCTCCAAAGACAGTTACTAAATTATATGTAAACAATTTCGCCTAGACTAACTGCAATTTACTCAGATGATCAGGGCTTGAAGCGGATAAGTTTTAGAAACTCAAAGTTTAGTATTCTTATGTGTTAAAGGTCCTTGTTAGACACTTCAAAGATACATGATTAATCATTATAGGAAGATGCTGGAACGAAGGAAAGAGTATGTAGAAGCTCGACCCGGAGAAGAGGTTCCACCTGAAGATGGACTTAGTTGGAGGAAATATGGACAGAAACTTATCTTAGGTTCAAAATATCCCAGGTGAGTACTATTCTTAAGTTCCTTGACCAAAAATCTGAGTATCTATTTCGTGAACGAATTGACCAAATGGTTGGATGATACTACACTATCTGCTGGTTGACATAGAGTCATCGAATTTTGGAAATGCAGAGAATATTATCGATGTGCTCGTCGTTGTTGTGGGGCTACTAAGATGGTCCAACGAATCGAGACAGGGCCATTAACTTTTGAAATTACCTATGGAGGAAGTCACAGTTGTGGTCAAGAAACCAAAAGTCAAAATGAAGAGCTACTTGCTGTGCAGCAGACGAAATGTGATGAAGTTGAAAGAGGAGCTGCGGAAATATTTGAATCCTATATTCATAAGATGGTTTCAACCCCAAATACTTCGTATAACAATTCCTCAACAGGGGTTGAGTTCTCAAACTCCAATTCGGTATTCAACATCCCCAATTCCGACTTCATCCCCACACCGACTTCTTCGCCACATCCAGACACCGACTTTCAACTTGACGATGATAGACTGACTCTCTTGTTTGATCATGATGTGCCTGAAAATTCTGGCAATGATTCTCTGGCTGCTCTGGCTGCTGAGGTCTATAAACTCTATGAGGAGAATGACAAACTCAATTTTCCTCATCGTTACGACAAACAGGCTGAGGCTGAGAATTCCAGACCCTTGAACAATGTTGGGGACCGATCATAACGGAAACATACGAGTATTTCTCTTTGCTGGAGCAGCACAAGCATGTAATGTAATATAAAGGGAGAAGAAGAGGGCTCAACATTTCTTCTTGTGTTCTACCCATAGCACTATATTGTCTGTCCCAATTTGATCGTCTTACTTTTCTTTTTGATGTATTCCAGAAAGAGTGTATTTTCTATATTTAGACAAATTTTCATTTCGAAAATTCCACATGATAGGTTTAAGACCACAAATTTCTGTATGACTTAGGCTAGGATGTTTGTTATGTATTGTTTCATAATGTATCTATTGTGTTGTATTTGTTAAGAATGACAAAAGTTTCACATTGGTGGTTAATGAGATGGGTGGACTCAGACTTAGGCAATCCTTCTCTCGTTGAGCAAACTTTTGGGGTGTGTGTTAAACCCAAGACTTAATTTCACAGTATTAATAAAGTCAAAAAGACACGCGTCTTGATTTAACTCGTTAAGTTCTTTTATTAGGGAGCCAAATATGTTTGTTAAATAAGTAAATGAAAACAAGTAGTTGAAATAAAGCTATGCAGTGACGTTTAGTAAAGACATAATACATAAATACACCCTTTAACTTGACCTCATTTTACATTTATGTCCTCCAACTTTTAGTGTGCACAAATAGGCACTTAAACTTGTATAAAATTGAATAAATAGACACACGAGTCCTACATGTCACAATACAAGTAGGACACAAATTTCCAAGTAGGATGTCATATAGGACGTTTGTGTCTGTTTGTTCAATTTTATACAAGTTTAAGTGTCTACTTGTGCACACCAAAGTTGGAGAGCATAAATGTGAAATGAGACCAAGTTAAAGGACATATTTATGTATTATATGTCTTTAGTAAATATAGAGAGCCTAGAGTACAAGTATATCAGTGTATAGATTTTTGCTCAACCTTGCCGCTAAGCTAACA
Organism: Solanum sitiens; assembly: GCA_016801875.1. Taxonomy (NCBI): domain Eukaryota; kingdom Viridiplantae; phylum Streptophyta; class Magnoliopsida; order Solanales; family Solanaceae; genus Solanum; species Solanum sitiens. Next base: position 1,872,123 of record JABWTJ010000078.1, on the reverse strand, counting down.
TTGCTATCAAATGTGTCAAAGATCTAGATTTTTAGTGTCTTACAATGAGGTTTGAGGAGGGTAAAAGGTACGTACGTAAATCTTATCTGTATATTTATAGAATAGATAGGATATTCCAGATTGACTCTCGGTAACTCTCCTCTATGATCCGAGTTTGGGACCGACTATACGAGTGAGCTCACACAGGTTGTCCAAGTATAAATTTAAAATTCCGACAATATAAATGAGCTCACACAGGCAGTCCAAATTTATGTTTATTTTGCTCTTTCCAAGTTGTTTCATTTCCTTATTGCGTAAAAAAATTCTTCTCATAAAAAAAGGTAGCATTTATTCTCGAATGCACAAAGACCTTGATAGTCAACTAATGTAACATGCATTGACTCGACCAATTACTACATTTGTTAAGGCCACAAAGGGAGACTAGTGAACACGTTTTCACACTTAACTTCCCACTAACAAATTACTTTTTCTCATCAATGTCTTATTCATATTCATATCTTCAAAACAAGTTTTTAGTTAGTTGCCCTATAGCTCCACTCGAGTGTAGTCAACCAGTTTCGTGACTTTGTTTAGCTTTCAAATTTTGCGAAAAATATGAGAGGGAAACAATTATTGGGAGGAAAAAATAGTGATTACTGAGCTAAACAAAGGGGAAGGAATTGATGTTGCAACTACAAAAACACTTTGAACCCATGAAACAAAATGTGTGCCAATATTTGGCTGCGGAAATACACATCGTCCTACTTGGTAATTTGTGTCTTACATAATGTTCTATGTGTTCAGTTTTATACTATTTTCGTCTCATTTTATATGTCACCTTTCGAATTTCAAGAGTCAAACAAGTTTATCTTTGATCGAAAAGTTTTCACAGATCTTTTAAACATTTTGAATTATCAATTATTGTGACTTGTAGTACTTTTACGTAGTTTACAAATATATAAATTTCATTTCAAAAAAATTGAAGATTTCATGCGCAAATTTCTGGTCAAACTTAAACTGTTTGACTCTCAAAACATAAAAGGTGTCATATAAATTAGGACATAGAGAGTATAAATTTAAGTATCTATTTGTTCATTCCCAAAATTGGAGGGCATAAATATAAAATGAGGTCAAGTTAAAAGACACATTATGTATTTTGCATTTACTCCCTCGTAGCTAATAATTTCATAGCTATATATCATATTTGTTGTAGTGTAAATTAATTAACGGAATTTATTTGAAGTAATAACGATCTGAAGGGACCTATTCCTTTCGAAAAGTCGTTATTTTTCTCAAAAGACACAACTTTCTACAAAAAACGGGTTGTACAAACACGTTCCTTACTGAAAATGGCTATAAAAAGGAGGTCTTTTACGTTTTTCACTTACTAAAATTTTTTCCTATGCATACATTTTCTTACATAAATAAATTGTCGATCGATTGAGTCTGTGTGTACTCTCGTTACTGTTTTTGCGTTCGCTAAAGTTATTGAAGTTTTAGGTACCGCTACTTCTATAACATGTTAATCCGTTTTATCTTGGGATAAATTAATCTGTAACCTTGGGTACAGTGAGGGATTAAATTTCTTAAGGAAATATAGTGATTTATGTGGACTCGGATTAAAAGTTTTCTGTCTATTTCATCTTATTTGTGTTTCTTTAATTTTTTACTAACCTTAATACAAGTGATAACAGTAACTAAGTAAATTATCCATACGTCGCACGGGATTGAACTATTTTGTTAAACTTACATATGATCATTCGGTGATATTTGTATTTTCTATACATACACTACATTATCAAGAACATTTTATCGTAAGGTAAAATGTTTCTCCGAAATCTTAAAATGTTATTTTAAGAAAATATTCGGTTTTGTTGCGCAAAAAACGAGTCATAGAGAGATTTTATGTCTAAGAAAGAAGTCTAAGAAAATCTACATGAAAATAGTTGATCAGAAGTAACAAAGTTTTCTAAAGTCCTGAAAGTTATTAAGAAAAACATCAGACGTTAAAGAGACCAATAAGTCACGAGTAACAACACTCCCAAGTAGAGTAGAATATCACGTCCATACAAGAACAATATTAACTACATTCAAATTGACGACCTTCGGCTCCTTTCTTATGAACCTCCATCAATTTGTCAAAAATGACCCTAAAGTTATTAACATCATAAAGATTTTTCCTCATTTTCTCAGAATAATCATTACTATTGCTTAGGTTTCATATTATCGACTCCAGTTTATTTGGAATTGAACCACAATTAATGTTATGGTAATAGTATGCCCTTAAAAATAATTAATGCGATGATCAACTAAGCAATAGATGACATCTAAATGGAACTCTTCTAAACCAATACATAAACTCACAAATATCCACAAATAATAATAAAGACGACATTACTTTACCAACATCAAGAAGAAAAATGAATGTTTCTTAACATATTTTTCAAAAAGATAGTCTATCGGGTTGTATCCAAATTTACATTTCACAAATTTAATTGAAAGAAGTCAAAAAAGAGTTATTACTACACCAAAAATATTATATAGCTTATTGTCGTTACATATATATTTTCAGAGGCAATTATAGTACTCCCTATAAATGTCCCTAAAGCCTATAATGACATTGAACTAATGACAATTTATTAATATCGATAAATACTCTAAAACTCCTCGTCAATGTGCATATTTATTGTTGATAAAATATTTTTTGTTATAGTGTATTGTGGGCATTTGTTAATTTCAAGAAAACTTGATCTCTAATTGTTCCCAAAAGAATTAGAGGAAGAAATATGACAAATTAGTCAACTGATAAAGAAGTGGACTAATTATCTCAATACTAATATTCTAGGAAGAGTGCAATGACATAAAATATAATTGTACCTAAGATAAAACAATCAGAATAATATACTGTCTATGGCAAACAAGAGAGCAGCCTGTTTGGTTCTTTTTACAAACTTCACCCTTGGTTCCGTATTAATTATCACATATTTTCTATCAAATATAGCACAACCCACAAGCAATTTTTCAAAAAATATATAAACAAGGTTGTAAAAAGGGACAAAGGAGAAGTTCAATTTTTAATCATCCTTCTTGCTGAAATTTTTAACAGAGTGCAAAAAAAATAAATCATTAAAATAGCAAAAAGAAATTGCAATAGTTACATGAATCACTGACTTGCAGTAAAAACTTAAGCTTTATTAATAAGAGTAAGAAAACTATGCTGAATGAAAAAACTTTGCTGAATGAAACACATTTCATGAAAAAACAGAATTAATGTGTTTGAATTTGACTCCTCTATAGCGGAAAAAATCCTACAAATAATAGTGGCAAAATAAAAGTTTTGTTTACTAAAGAACCAAACGTTGTGAATTCAACCATTCCCGCAGCGTTAGGAGTTGTCTTCTTTTGGTGCCTTGGAATCAAGTGTTGGGTTTTAAAAGGCATGACCGAAAAATGAAGAGTTAAGACTTTTGTGATAAATTGTAACTTTTGTAAAGAGTTGTAACTTTTCTGAAAAGTTATAACTTTTATGAAGAATTCTAACTTTTCCATTAGGTTATTACTTAAATAAGAATCTTGGTTTGTGGAGGCGCCTTGTAGGTGGCATATATATGATATATGATTAATTCTTCCTCATCTAATTTTAGTAAACCAATATGGTTTTGTTAAAGGTAGATGTATTATTGAAAATGTCCTACTGATCAGGAAATACATTATACAACAAACAATATATTACAATACAATACAATACAGTAATAAAGATATATTTCGAGAGAACAAGAAATTAAAAAATAATCCAAAAATAATGCAAAGGGTGATGACCTGACTAACCTTTTATCATGTTCAATTAAGACCATCTCTAAGTACATCATTCTGTCATTGTAACTTTTGGTTTGTTTCCTTACTGTCCCTAAAGTTTGATAGAAACAGAACAATTTGTTTCTATATATGTACCAGAATCTATGTGCTACTCAAGGATTTGTTTTCTAAAATATAATAAAGAAAATGTAACTCCACCAATATAAACATATTCCAACATTTCTAGTTTATGAATCATTTTTTCTCACTAAAATCTGGTTCAGCTGGTTTATGAAACAGTAGAGGTAATGATCTGGTACAAGTTGTATTGTTGCATTGCAAGGCACGTAGTACATTAGCTGCAAACCTTGATGCATATATGATAGATCCAAGACTTGATGCATGCATTTGTGCTCTCTTTAGCTAGTTTGTCTTCTTCCTCTCTTAAGGATTTCTCGAGTTTTTTACTGCAGTGTTGACGCCATGCTACTTGGATAAAGCATGCTGCCCATGTCCTCCATTGTTGTGAGAAGAACCTGAATATAACCAAGTACATCATGAGTTTTAACTTTTTTTTGAGTGGTAATACCTTCTACCTATTGATTATATGGAAGACTTCTTCAGCTATAAATAGTGGTGTTTCTTCGTTTGTGAAAGATCGTAAGAAAGGTGAGAAGTGTGGAAAAATATTGTAGTGTACGTAGTACTAAAAGAGAGAGTTGAGACAGAAAATATTCTAAAGTCCTTAATTATATGTTGAAGGAAGATATTATTTTTGTGAAGTTTTGGACTCTTCAACTAATTGGAGTTGTTTGAGTTGTACGACGTTGTTGGATTGTTGTATCGTGTAGCGGACAAGTCAAGAGATACTGTTATATCGGTGTAGATAATCTAATTGTTCTTTCAGGGATAGATTTGTATACGAGCATATTTTTTTGCTCGAACATCAATAAATTCTCAGTTGCTTCAGTACATTCCTCTGAAACTGATACCAGTTTGTTTTCTGAAGTAAATTGAAGCTTGTTATGAAATGGAACAACGCTTAAAAAAAACTTACCTGAAAGTATGCTGAAGTTGCTTGCTCTGCAGACGTCTAAATTGTGAGGCGACAAACTTGAGGTCATCAGCAGTGAGGGAAGAAGATTCTATATCAGTTACAGCCTGCACTGTTCTAGTCGAAATCGGAAGACTACTGGAGGAAGTATGAGGATCTAAAGCCCATGTCAAAAGCTCATCACCACAGAAGTCTCCAGCCTTGAGATGAACAGAGTTGAAAAAACCAGTCCTTCCACCATTTGTGGTCATAGTTAACAGTGTACCTCTCATTAGAAAGTGCATTTCTTCTACTGGATCACCTTCTCGGATTATGAAGCTCTTCTCCGTGAAGAGTGCTGGTTTCAATCTGTCACACAATGCGTCCAGTAATTGGTTGTCCATTTTCTCAAATATAGGAACCTGCATTACCAAACCAATGCAAATTTAGTGCTTGTTTAGAGGCATCATCATAAATGATTAAAGTGTGTAATATTAACTTTTCTAATGTCAGTTAGGGGACAAACGTGCAATGCACGTTATCAGGACTAGTAGTCATAAAAATGTGATGACATATTTAGGACTAGAAGTTCCATTGGTACTTTTCGAATGTGCCAAAAAAGTTACTTGTTCTTTCTTAAACTCCATGTTTAGTCAAACATCATCATATAAATGAAATGGAGGGAGCAACATTCTTTGATTTCTATACCAGATAAACAACACACGATGAAGTTGGATTGCGATGCTTATAAATGTGACAAAAGTACTTACTCTTTTGAGCAAAGATCAACATAGATGTCGCTTTAATCTCTCCTCAAGTCTCTAGGAAGATTTTGAATGAGTACTTCTTCCTCAACTCCCTTTGTTTCTTACCATTTGTACTGTTCATGTCTTCTAATTCGCTCTCTCAGATTGTCGGGAAGCATGCGATGAGACATCCACGGTTCGACATCCCGCCTTCTTATTCTCATCTCTTCTACTCTAACCAGGTTAGATTGCATAAATTTCTGTTTCAAAAAACCAACACCAGATCACTCAAACTTCATTCTAAAGAGTTCAAACTATAAGTGCTGTTTGTTCTATCAACTAAAATTCTTTCTTAACCTATATTGCCCAGACTCTTCTCCAAAAATGCACTGCTTTTGGAGGATCCGACATTTATGCAGAGTCCAAGCAACATTTAGAACTGAAAGAGTTGGTTTTGGTTCTTGTGGAATCAAACTAAATGGAAGATGAATTAATATGAATATTTGGTAGGAAGATAATTAGTACAAAATTCAAGTCAAAGATTGTATCTTGGTAGGTGAAAGTTAGGCAAACCATAAAATGGTTTGCTATCTTAACCTTGACAATTTTGACACATAGTGATGTCATGGATGACATCAATAGGATGAATTTATTCCTATAAATAGGTAGCTCTTAATTCATTTTCAAATCATCCTCTCACTTGCCTTCTCACCTTCTAAGGCATTTGTGTTCTCTCTCTTGTAGTATTTCACTTGTATTCTTTGTAGAGTGAAATAAATATCAGTGCAGTTGTTCTTTGGTGGACATAGGATCATTTTGATCCGAACCACGTTAAATATTGTTGTTCTTCCTTGTTCTTTAGTTTCACGTTTCCGCTAACAATTGGTATCAGAGCCAAGGTTCTGTCTGAGTATGCTCTGTGGTTGCAGCACAGTCTGAACTTCCACATCAGAAAAGGATTACTTTGGTTTTCTGTAGTTCCAAATACATTATAGTAGAAAAGGAAGAACAAGTAAAAGAATGAGTTCCATGAAGTTTGAAATTGATAGATTTAGTGGGCGCAACAACTTCAATATCTGGAAAATCCAGATGATAGCGTTACTGCGGAGGGAAGGTTCAATCCATGCTATTGACGGAAAGTACCCCGATAAGATATCGGATTCCGACAAGGAAAAGATTGAAGGAGATGCATTGAGTGCAATCCAACTGTCTCTTGCACCTAACGTACTTTGTGAAGTGAGTACAAGTACCGAAGAGACGGCCAAAGAGTTATGGGAAAAGCTGGAAGGGCTTTACCAGGACCAGTCAGTGACAACAAGGATGTTGTTACAACGGCGTCTTCATACATTTAAGATGGATTCAGGTACTTTGTTGCAAGACCATCTAGATGCGTTCAATAAACTTGTGATGGACTTACAAACTGCTGGAATTAAAAAGGACGAGGAGACGCTTGCATGTTCTTTGCTATTTTCATTGACTTCAAAATATCGTGATATTGAAAATTCAATGATGTATAGCAAACAACCTATTAAACTTGAGCAAGTGCGGCAAGCACTAAACTCTTGTGATGTACGGATGCATTTTGAAGGAGACAAAAGTGACGAAGCTAGTGAACTCTTTGTAAGAGGTCGTACTAGCCAAAAGGCAAGGAGCAAATCGAAGTACAGATCAAAGTCTCGTGTGAACAAAAAGAATGCGGAATGTTGGGGCTGTCACAAAAAGGGGCACTTTGAAAGAGATTGCCCTATGTCGAAGTCCAAAGAAAAGGCGAGTGCATCCATTGTTGAGCAAGTACATGATAATGATAATGATTATGTACTAACAACATCATGTAATAGTGGAGTCTATGACAACAAATGGGTCTTAGACTCTGGTTGTACTCTGCATATGACATTCCGAAAAGATTGGTTCAGCAGCTATGAAACAAGCAGAGGAACTGTATTAATGGGCAATAATGCAACTTGTAAAATAGTTGGCATTGGTTCAGTTCATGTTCGCTGCCACGATGGAATCGTGAGGACTATTACAGAAGTCCGTCATGTTCCTGATCTAAAGAAGAATTTGATCTCCCTGGGTACTTTAGATAAACAAGGCTATAAGTACATGAGTGAAGGAGGAACTATGAAAGTGACTAAAGGGTCTTTAGTCATGTTGAAGGCCAAGCTGGAGGATGGCCTCTACACACTTGCGGGAAGCACCATTATTGGCTCTGTAAATGCATCTACAGTGCAGTTATCTAATGATGACAAGGCAAAATTATGGCACATGAGACTAGGCCATATGAGCGCACGAGGATTGGAGATGTTGAGCAACCGCAACCTTTTAAATGGTGAGAAGATCAGCACACTTGAATTTTGTGAGCACTGCGTCTTAGGGAAGCAGAAAAAGGTCAGCTTCAGCACTGGCAAGCACAAGACGGGAGGGGTGCTAGACTACATCCATTCAGATTTATGGGGTCCCTCTAAGCTTCCATCGAAGGGAGGAAAGAGGTATCTTCTCACATTCATTGATGATTTTTCACGAAAGGTTTGGGTGCGTTTCCTGAAGACAAAAGGTGATGCTTTTGAAGCATTTAAAGAGTGGAAGATTTTGGTTGAAAATCAAATGGAGAGGAAAATCAAGTATCTTCGCACGGACAATGGCTTGGAGTTTTGCAGTGAAGAGTTCAATGATTTCTGCAAGGTTCATGGGATCGCAAGGCATAAGACGGTCAGGCACACACCACAGCAGAATGGAGTTGCCGAGAGAATGAACAGAACTCTTCTTGAGAAGGCTCGTTGTATGCTCTTACAAGCTAAGATGTCCAAAGTTTTTTGGGCTGAAGCAGTTCATACTGCTTCTCATATTGTCAATCGGTCTCCAGCATCAGCGATTGACTTTAAGACTCCGAATGAGGTCTGGTCAGGTGAACCCTCTAACTATTCATACTTGCGAATATTTGGGTGTCCAGCTTATTATCATGTTAATGAAGGTAAGCTTGAACCAAGGGCTAAAAAGGCCATATTCGTAGGGTATGTAGATGGAGTAAAAGGGTACAAACTATGGTGTTTGTCTTTACTCAAATTTGTAGTTAGTAGAGATGTTACCTTTGATGAATCCTCTATACTTGATCCTCGTAAAGTTTCTGTGGAGTTATCTAGAAATGAGAACAACGAGCAGGTGGAGCTACCGGTGGAGCTTACCAAGGAACGGGATCAAGAGACTCAAATTGATGAGTCAAAAGATGCAGATCTTAAAGAACTTGCTTCCAATGAACCATACACAATTGCGAAGGGAAGGGACAAAAGGCAGATACGGAAACCGGAACGTCTTATAGAGCAAGAAAATCTGATTGCACATGCGTTCGTAGCTGCAGAAGAAGAGATTAAGGATCTCGAGCCCTCTTCGTATGTTGAAGCAACTTCTTGCAAAGATGCTGCACAATGGCAGTTAGCCATGATGGAAGAGATGGAGTCTCTTCACAAAAATGATACATGGGTCTTAGTTAAAAGGCCAAAGGGGATGAGGACAGTTGGATGCAAATGGGTCTACAGAAAGAAAGAAGGTATTTCAGAAGTGGAAGATGCTAGGTTCAAGGCGAGATTGGTTGCAAAGGGCTTCAGTCAGAAGGAGGGAATTGACTACAATGAGATCTTTTCTCCAGTCGTGAAACATAGCTCAATTCGCGTGCTACTAGCATTGGTTGCACAATTTGATTTAGAGCTTCAACAGCTTGATGTCAAAACTGCTTTCTTACATGGTGATCTAGAAGAGACAATCTATATGGATCAGCCAGAAGGTTTCCTAGCTGAAGGAAAAGAAGACCATGTATGCCAACTGAAGAAGTCTTTGTATGGTTTGAAGCAATCCCCTAGACAGTGGTACAAGAGGTTTGATGCATTCATGACTACACATGGATTTTCGAGGAGTGCATTTGATAGTTGTGTGTATCACAAGAAGATGTCTGGTAACTCTATGATTTATCTATTGTTGTATGTTGATGATATGCTTATTGCTGCTAACAACATCACAGAGATAAATATTTTGAAGAAACTGTTGAGCAAGGAATTTGACATGAAGGATCTAGGAGTTGCAAAGAAAATCCTTGGAATGGAAATTTCAAGAGAAAATGGTGTTGTACATCTTTCTCAGAAGAGGTACATCGGAAAAGTTCTTGAAAGATTCAATATGCATATGAGCAAGCCTGTAAGTACACCGTTAGCTTCTCATTTCAAGCTTTCAGAGTTACAAATGCCTCAATCAATGGATGAGGTGGAGCATATGTTAAAGGTTCCTTATGCGAGTGCAGTTGGTAGCATTATGTATGCTATGGTATGCACACGTCCAGATATTGCCCAATCTGTAAGTGTGGTAAGCAAGTACATGGCAAATCCAGGAAAAAGGCACTGGGAAGCTGTCAAGTGGATATTGAGATATCTCAAAGGAGCTCCTGATGTTGGCCTAACCTTTCGGAAAAGTGAAGGTATTTCAATTCTCGGTTATGTTGATTCTGACTATGCAGGGGATCTTGATCGAAGGAGGTCCACAACTGGATACATCTTTACTCTCGTTGGCAGTGCCGTTAGTTGGAAATCGACTTTACAGTCGATTGTCGCTTTGTCTACAACAGAAGCAGAATATATGGCAGCAACGGAGGCAGTGAAAGAAGCTATCTGGTTGAAAGGTTTGGTGGCAGAATTGAGTTCAGTTCAGCTTAAATCAATTCTAAAATGTGATAGTCAAAGTGCTATTCATTTGATTAAAAATCAAAGATTTCATGAGCGCACCAAACACATTGATGTCAGATTTCATTTTATTCGAGATGTCGTAGAAAAGGGAGCTATCAAGGTTGAGAAGGTTATCACAGACGATAACGCTGCAGACATGTTGACCAAAATAGTCCCGCTTGCCAAGTTTGCACACTGCAAGGACTTGGCGGGAGTATGCATCAATTGATGCAACTCTAAGAGAACAACTGCTAGGTGGAGCTGGTATGTTCAACAAAGGTTTGATTCTTCTTGTTTCTTACAATGGGATTGCCCAGTAAGCTTAGAAGTTTTGGCCGGAGTTGTTTATACGCATGCTTGGAACACAAACCAAGGTGGAGATTGAAAGAGTTGGTTTTGGTTCTTGTGGAATCAAACTAAATGGAAGATGAATTAATATGAATATTTGGTAGGAAGATAATTAGTACAAAATTCAAGTCAAAGATTGTATCTTGGTAGGTGAAAGTTAGGCAAACCATAAAATGGTTTGCTATCTTAACCTTGACAATTTTGACACATAGTGATGTCATGGATGACATCAATAGGATGAATTTATTCCTATAAATAGGTAGCTCTTAATTCATTTTCAAATCATCCTCTCACTTGCCTTCTCACCTTCTAAGGCATTTGTGTTCTCTCTCTTGTAGTATTTCACTTGTATTCTTTGTAGAGTGAAATAAATATCAGTGCAGTTGTTCTTTGGTGGACATAGGATCATTTTGATCCGAACCACGTTAAATATTGTTGTTCTTCCTTGTTCTTTAGTTTCACGTTTCCGCTAACAAGAACATTGTTCGATAAAGGGTGAGTGTGCTGACCTGCATATTGCCAATAATCAAGGAAAACAATATAAGCCCAATGATTGAGATGAAGACGGCAAAGATAATATCTCCATCAAAGGTACTTGTCTTAAGGTTTTGGCCAAGAGAACTGAAACATGTAAGAAGAAATAGTTATAGAATGATGGAAGTTACTCGACAGAGTAACTTAAGCCATCTCATGGCACATCACAACCTACAGTTGGCTAGATTCCGCTACTTCAATGGAATCCAAATGTAATGTATTATTACCATAAGAAAAGTGAACACACCTTAAGTTTCTCAGCCCCCACCAAAAGCAATACAAGAGTTTGGTCCGGAATTTTCTTTTTTTCAACAACCTGAAACTGAAGAGCATCAAGTGCGATTCCAAAATCAAATTCATTTGGATCTTTTATATCTTCTTGTTGCAGGAGAGGGCAAGAAGAATTCAGTAAAAAAGCACTTCCATTCATTTTTCCTCCACAATATAAGTAGTCTGACAAACAGTTGGGGATCTTCTCACACGCGTTGCACCAGCATGTATCTTGGCGTTCTATCGAGAACAAATACCAAAAGGCTTCAATTACGTGAGATCACACATTTAGTTGACTAGTTATGGTAAATACACATCGGAAGTTTCACACCCAAACTATCAGTTGTTCCTTTTCCTATACCTAAACTATCATCATCTACTAAACTGTGTATCAATACATAGTTGAGGAGTGAAACTCGCGAAAAAGTAATAGTTTCAGTGTGTCTTTTATCATTATCTATATCTTTTATGTAATGTTGATTCATATTTGTTGAAAGGGAACTTACATTACTGTACAACATGTAGAGGAAAAGGTTGAAAACAGCTCCACCCAATGCACTTTCATTAAAGAAGCCTGTAGTCCTTTCTATTTCTTTGGACAATGGATAAATTCTAAGAAGTCTTGGAACATATTGAGCAAAAATTACAATCTTCAACATTTCTTTCGTGGCCAGGGCAATGGGGCCATTCACGTTGGGAGCGATAATCAATATCACAATCTGCACAAAAACAAGGTTAATTAATCATACTCTCTTAAATTAAGAAAATGCTAAAAAAAAAACACAAGCTTTTGATCGAGGACACGAACCTGTGGGAGTGGAAGGACTGCTACAACGTCAACGATGAAATAAGATAACAAATATCGCTTGGCTATAGCAGAGGAATCTTCAATCAACTCACCCATTCCATAAACTCGAGAAGAAGGAGCAATGAAGCCAGTACGAAATTTCAAGATAATGTGAAAGACATAGAAAAGATCAGTGATAGAACGCAGAACGCAAGCAGTGATCTTTAACGTGTTGTCCAAATCTAGGCACTTATTTTTGTCATCAATAACAGGAATGTAGAAGAACAACGGATCAAGTGACACCGCAAATACACAAGCCAATATAAATACTTTGTTCCATTTCTGAAGAAATTGACCCTGAGGATCAAGAATGCGATAGATTGATCTTTTGTTACACGATGGACGCGAAGTGGTTTTCTCCTGCTACTTATTCTTTCAGAACTCCTCTCAATCCTTCTTTTAACTCTTCTCATCAACGAGCTAGCTGATGGTTTTCTGACATGAAATGGCCTATTAGTCGACGAACTTTTATGGTCAATGTTGAAGGATGATTGTTCCGACTTCCGGTCCTCAAACCTAAGTATATTTAAAACCATCAAAAGGATTAAAGCAAATCTAAACTTACAAGAAAGATCGAGTTAGGGTCTAAGATTACACGTTTAAGTGTCTACTTGTGCACATCCATATGTTAGCTGAGTCTAAGTTAAAAGACATTTTAATGTATTATACCAACTCGAATTATATCATAAAATTAATGTAATAAGCTTCTGCTAATGGAACTTTTATTGGTATAGGAGGCTGATTGTACTAACATTACATATTTGTCCTGCTTGGGATTCATCATCATATTGAGTTTTTGTCCTATAATTGGATGCTCAGTAACTAGCTTACACTAACTAAAAAAACAAATATAAGATGCTCAAATGAGAGAGCCTTAAATGCAAAAGTCAATAGTTCAAGTACCCCAACTTGTTCGGAACTGAGGCATAGTAGTTGTTGTTAATTGTAATTACAGTTCAAGTACTAGAAAAAATGAAAATTTATTGATGATAATGGTTTATCTAGGGATTCTTAAACATAAACTTTTCCATCAAAAATCAAGAGAACTTTGTGCTTCATGAAACATGAACTTGTGAAATTAGAACATATAGCAGTTTCAAGTGTTGGGATCGAACTAACCAGATGTCAGTCGGAGAAAGAAGGGAGATAAACAAGACAATACGAAGTTACTCCCTCTGTTTTAAAAAGAGTAATCTGGTTTGACTTGACACGAAGTTTTAGAAAACAAAAGAAGACTTTTGATCTTGTCGTCCTAAATTAAAGTTATGTCAAATGTACTAAATTGTCCTTCAATCTTGTGGCTTTAAACATGTCACGTGACAAATTGAAATTAAAATGTTACCAAAAAAGGAAAGAAATCATTCTTTTTTAAATAGATTAAAAAGAAAATAAGATAATTCTTTTTTAAACAAAGGAAGTATTATAAATTAGCGTGATTTGGACAATTGACCTACACGATATGATCAATGAAGTGAGAAGGAAGAATCCTCATTTATAAATTCTTTCAAGTAAAGGATTGGCCAAATATGAAAGGGATACCACTTTTGACAATTGTTTTCCCCTTCCTTCAACAAAAATGAATCCAAATATGGTAAGAAAATCACGATAAATATAATTTTTGTTTTAATTTATATGATGTAGTTTGACTTGACACATTTTCTAGAACGAAAGACTTTTGAAACTTGTGGCCTGAAATAAGTTGTATGACTATAAATCATTTCATTAAGAGTAGAATAAATATTGTTACTAAATGCTACTAAATGTAGAATTCTTTTTTGGAGTGATTGAAAAGGAAAGTGAGTCATATAAATTGAGACAGAGGAAGTACATAATATCAAGAACTAATATAATAGGAACTCAAACCAAAACTACATAAAAAGTATAATAAAAATCAACAATAACTTACAAAGAGAAGTTTGAACCTTGAGAGAAACTTACATGGTCAAATGAACACAATTTGCAGCTTACTTACATGGGAATTGAATAATGTAGTGAAGTTTATAACAAGTAGTATGTATATATGAGTTCAATTTTTTCTGTTTAAGAAAGTTCCTAGATATTGCTACGATAAGGCAGCCCATTGGTTTTAATAGGAAGGAAGACACAAGTCACAAGTCTAACACAGAGTTCTAGACAGGCGAGTGCTATAAAACGAAATCTGAAGAGAGGTATTTGAAATTATTCCTTTATATAATTAGAGATTTTGAATTTTTAAATAAAGAGTCGCATTTGTGTTATTTTATGCACTCCTAACTCTTTAATGTTCCAAGTTAAAGTATTTTATTTCACGTGATAACTTAACGAGAATTGAGAAAAACTTCATTAAATTCATTATTTATGTTATTCTATACTTCATTAAAATCATCAACGTTTCTCATTATTAGATGTACTTTGACTTGCTGACTTTCTTTGTCAAAAGAGCCGTCTAAGGTATATATATATTGTTAAACAATTTATTCTATACTCCTATGATATTCACTTTCTTTTTTGGGGAAAAAAGGATCATTTGAATATTCAATTCAAATATGACGTATCATTTTTTTATGAACTTTTAATACATAAACATGACATTTAACTTGACGTTAACGGATAACTATTACCTTTAACTTTGGATGTGCATAAATAGACACTTAAACTTGTATAAAATTGAATAAATAGACACAATCGTCCTACATGACACCCTACATGACAATTTTGTGTCCTACGTGGTGTCTTATGTGTATTATGTCATGTAGGACAAGTGTGTCTACTTATTCAATTTTTATACAAGTTTAAGTGCTTATTTGTGCACACTCAAAGTTGGAGGACATAGTTATTCACTGAACCCAAGTTAAGGGTCATGTTTATGTATTATATTTTTAAATATTGGGAAAAAGGGTCAAATATGCCCTAAACTATTCGAAAAGGTCTAGTTATACCCTCCGTTTAAAGTTTGGTTCACTCATACCCCCGCCGTCCAAATTTTGACTCAGATATGTCCTTATGGGCGTTAGTGGGTATAGTGGACATATCCAACTCATTTTTTATTTCTTTAAATGTCACATGGAATTGTCATGTCATTTTGACCTTATCACATGAATTTATATGAAAATGGAAAGAGATCAATTATGCCCCTAAAAAATTCGGACACATAAACACCTAATCCGACCCATAAATCAACCCCCTTTTAAATAAACTATCCGACCCATTTTCAACAATTTAGATTAATTTTTATTTTTTTTGATAAATTTCAAAAATGAGTGATTGATTAATAAAAAATAGAAAAAATATGAAAAAAATAATATAAAGTTAACGCAAAAAATTCACAAATAAATATAGTATCCTTAAATTTAACAATTTTAACACTTTTTTAAGTTTTTATTTTTTTCGATAAATCACGAAAATGAGTAATTAATTAATAAAAAATATGAAACAAAATACAAAATTAACGCAAAAAATTTAAAATAAATATAGTAATCTTAAATTCAACAATTTCAACATTTTTTTAATTTTTATTTTTTTCGACAAATTCTGAAAATGAGTAATTTATTAATAAAAATAGAAAAAAAGTGGGAAAAAAACTATAAAATTTATGCCAAAAATTAACAAAATAAATCAGTAACCATAAATTCAGCAATTTCAACAAATTTATTTAATTTTATTTTTTTGATAAATTCCAAAAAAAAAATTGATTAATATTTTTTTTTCATATTTTTCTATTTTTTATTAATCAATATCTTTAGAGGACTCTTTTGAAAAGTCACCAAGTAAAAAAATACATCAAATAATGGAGTACGTAATTTTCATGGCATGTATGTGGGGCCCAACCATGCATGTAAGGGAATTTCTTAGGGCTTTTTTGGAAATTACTAGTTTAGTAATGATATAACAAAGTACTATAAAAAAAATAAAAATAAAAATTGCAGGAACGTGTGAAGAAATGTCATTGTATGATAAATACATGTTTATATAAGAACTGTTAAAAATGAATAAAGAGAATTTGAAAAGTCATTTAATAATCGAAAAAGTGTAACTACACCTGCATAAGTACTCCCTTAGACTATGATCGAAATCTCAGAGACGCACCTTAACTAAATTAAGATTCTATTACCCCCTAAACTTATTTTTTGGGTAATTTTGTGTACCTTTTTAGCTTACGTGACATCCAAATATCTTCCACGTGCCTCAATTGCGTGGAGTCATGGAGTATGCCATGTAAGACAAAAGATACAAAAATTACAAAAAAATAAGTTCAGGGGGTAATAGGACTACACTTTAGTTAAGGTGTGTTTCTAAAATTTCGATTATAATCTAGAAATACTTGTTTATTTTCCCTCTCAATTAAATTCAATATATATAATTTTTTTTACTAATAAAGTAATTACTTACCAGACCAAAAAGTCAAACCATATTATAAATACACTCAATCATACCTAAATTTAAACACTTATTAAAAAGGGAAAAAAGAAACAAATATTTTTTTTCACGTTAGAATTCGACTAAATTTCATACTGAATTAGCAAAGCCACATTGGGATAATTTTGGTGTGGAAGCAGGGGCTAGAGTGTAAAACACTTCTTAATAAATCCCTAATAAAGACGATTTTGACTTTCTATATCTAGTAGGGTTCGAATTTGAAACAATTAAAGTAGAAAGAAATAATTCTTTTTTTTTTGTTGTTTTTTTATCCAGTGTTTGGTACCCACATTATAGCTTTGATTATTTTGAATTTGTGTTGCGTAAGGGCGGGCTTCATTTCGGGGAGCGCTCCCTAACAATAAGTATGTTTTCATACTTAGACTTGAACTCAAGACCTTTTAATTAAAGATGAAATAACCTCATCCGCTGCACCACATCTACGGGTAGCTGAAGATTTAATATCTTTGCTAAATGTGTTCATTGACTTGTGTCTTTCTCCCACCTAAGTCTTTGCAGTTTTCTGGGGAAAAAAAGACTAAGTCCAACTTTCTATTAACTCAATAAGATGACTACCTTTGACCACAGCAATATCTAGGAACTTTCTTATACATATTACTTCTCCTAAACTTCACTTCATTATTCAATGCCCATGTAATTTAGCTGCAAATTATGTTCATTTGACCATGTAAGTTTCTCACTTTCTCCTTTTAAGTTATTGTTATTTTTTCTTTTAATTTACTTTTTATATCAGTAGTTCTTTATGTTAGATCGATGTTTATCCTGATTTTTTTACCATATTTGGATTCGTTCTAGTTGAAGGTGTCTTTTTCTTATTTGGCTAATCTTTTTCTCGGAGGAAAAAAATTGCACTTCTATTAATTGAGGAATATATCTTCCTTCTCACTTAATAACATAGACAACTATTTTTTTCAATAAATTTTTTTACTAGTGAATTGCTCATATGTAAGTTAATTGCCTAAACCATGTCAATTTATAATATCTCTGTATCTTCAAGATTAACATCTGGTTATTTCGATCCCAACATGACTTGAAACTGTAATATATTTATATATATATTCAATTTCGAAAGTTCATGTTGCATTAAGCACAAATTTCTCTTGATTTTTTGGTAGAAGAGATTGAGTGCAATACATTTTTCATTTTTCTAGTACTTGATTATAGGGAAAAGACTCAAAATATGCCATTGAACTTTCAGAAAAAGGCTTATTTATACCATCATTTAAAAATTTAGCTCATTTATGTCATTACCATTCAATAAAAGGTTCATTCATGTCATTATTTTTTAACAGTGGTTTTGCAAAACCATTTATGAGACGTGGCCGAATTATAATTGGTCACGTGTCAAAAATGGTTTTACAAAACCACTATTAAAAAATAATTGGATGAATGAGCCTTTTTTTGAACGGTAATGACATAAATGAGCCAAACTTTTAACGAATGGCATAAATGAGCCTTTTCTGAAAGTTCGATGGTATATTTGAGTCTTTTCCCAACAACTATTACTATGCCTCAGTCCCGAACAAGAACTATTGGCTTTTGCATATAAGGGTCTCTCATTTGAACACCTTATATTTGTTTTTGTAGTTAATGTAAGCTAGTTACTGAGCATCCAATAGGACAGAAGCTCAATATGGTGAATCCAAAGCAGAACAAATATGTAAGGTTAGTAGCAGAAGCTTACATAAATTTCATGATATAATTTGAGTTGGCATAGTACATAAAAATGCCCTTTAACTTAGACTCAACTGGCATTAATATCCTCCAACTTTGGGTCTGCACAACTTACCACATCCAAAGTTGGAGGACACAGATGCAAGCTGAAGTCAAGTTAGATGACATGTTCTATATAGTAAATCAATAAATGAAAAAACAATATAGAACCTCAACAGGATTTGAAGAACAGAAAGAATCTTAGATCTTAACTTGATCTTTCTTGTAAGTATAGATTTGCATTAATCTTATTGATGGTTTTATATATACCTAGGTTTGAGGACTGGAAGTCGGAACAATCATCCTTCAGCATTGACCATAAAAGTTCATCAAATATTAGGCCATTTCATGTGAGAAAACCATGGGTTAGCTCGTTGATGAGAAGCGCTAATAGAAGGATTGAGAGGGGTTCTGAAAGAATAAGTAGCAGGAGAAAACCATATGACGTCCATAATGTAACTAATAAGTTAACCAAAGATCAATCTGTTGCATCAAAAAAGAAAGTTCTTGATCCTCATGAGGGTCAATTTCTTCAGAAATGGAACAAAGTATGTATATTGGTTTGTGTATTTGCAGTGTCACTTGATCCGTTGTTCTTATACATTCCTGTTATTGATAACAAAAATAAGTGCCTACATTTCGACAAGACGTTAAAGATTACTGCTTGCGTTCTGCGTTCTATCACTGATCTTTTCTATATCTTTCACATTATCTTGAAATTTCGTACTGGATTCATAGCTCCTTCTTCTCGAGTTTTTGGAAGGGGTGAGTTGATTGAAGATTCATCTGCTATAGCCAAGCGATATTTGTTATCTTATTTCATCGTTGACGTTGTAGCAGTCCTTCCACTCCCACAGGTTTGTGTCCTCAAAAACTTGTGTTTTTGTAGCATTATCTTAACGTAAGAGAGTATGATATAACGTTGTTTTTGTGCAGATTGTGATATTGATTATCGCTCCCAACACGAATGGCCCCATTATTCTGGCGACGAATGAAATGTTGATGGTTGTAGTTTTTGCTCAATATGCTCCAAGACTTTTTAGAATTATTCCATTGTACAAAGAAGTAGAAAGGACTACAGGCTTCTTTAGTGGGAGTACATGGGGTGGAGCTGTTTTTTACCTTTTCCTCTTCATGTGGTGCAGTAATGTAAGCACCCTTTCAACAAATAGATGAATCAATATTACATAAAAGATAGAGATAATGATAAAACACACACCGAAACTGTTACTTTTTTGCGAGTTTCGACACCTCATCTATTAGTTGTTCCCTTCTCCTACCTGAACTATCACGATCGATGTATTAAAACACACCTAGTTGAGTAGATGATGATAGTTTAGGTAGGAAAAACGAACTACTGATAGTTGGGGTGTGAAACTCCCTAAAAAAAGCTACAAGTCAAATGTTTCTTTGACCATTAACTAGTCAGGGATATAGACATTTCATTCTTGAACAAAAATCCGCTTACATAGGTGCAATTTAAATGTGTGATATCAGGTAACTGGAGCCTTTTGGTATCTGTTCTCAATAGAACGCCAAGATGCATGCTGGCGTAGTGCGTGTGACAAGATCCCCAACTGTTCGTCAGACTACTTACGTTGTGGAGGAAAAATGAATGGAAATACTTTATTACTGAATTCTTCTTGCCCTCTCCTGCAACAAGAAGATATAAAAGATCCAAATGACTTTGATTTTGGAATCGCACTCGATTCTCTTCAGTTTCAGGTTGTGGAAAAAAGAAAATTCCGAACCAAACTCTTGTATTGCTTTTGGTGGGGGCTGAGAAACTTAAGGTCTGTTCACTTTTCTTATATTTGGATTCCATTAGTTCCATTGAAGTAACGGAAATCTAGCCAACTGTAGGTCGTGATGTGCCTTGAGATGGCTATCGATCTCCTGTGCCCCTTAAAGTGAGGAACCTCCTCACAAGTGGTTACTATATTGCCGTCTGGCCTGTCGTTAAATATTGAGGCATTACTTCATTATGTATATATTGTTTTTACTCATCATTAGTGGTCCTTTCATATCATGACTAGATAAACTCTTGTACAAGTAGCTAAACATTTTTGATGATTTCTCAAGAATGTATGACCAAATTCTACATGTTGAATAACTTCCATAACTCTAATACTCTCTCTTTGGATTGTGTTAAAAGCTAAAATTTCTTCTTACATGTTTCAGTTCTCTTGGCCAAAACCTTAAGACAAGCACCTTCGATGGAGATATTATCTTCGCCATCTGCATCTCAATTACGGGGCTTATCTTGTTTTCCTTGATTATTGGCAATGTGCAGGTTAGCACACTCAACAATTATCAAACAATGTTCAACTATGTTGCTCTGGACTCTGCAAAAATATCGGATCATTTTTGGAGGACCCGATACGGGTACTGCTGCATTTAATTTGGAGAGTCTGAGCAATATAGGTTGAGAGAGAAAACTTTAGAACTGCATGGCCTTGATAAACATTGAGTTCCATTCTTTTCCTATTTAAGTTTAAGCTATCACAAAAAAACACTTAAAGTTGGAACTGATCTTTAGAGTAATTTTGTGTTGTGTTTTTTGAAACAGAAATTATTGCAATTTGACCTGGTTAGAGTAGAAGAGATGAGAGCAAGGAGGTGGGATGTAGAACAGTGGATGTCTAATCGCATGCTTCCTGACGTTCTGAGAGAGCAAATTAGAAGACATGAACAGTACAAATGGCAACAAACCAAGGGAATTGAGGAAGATTCATTCATTCAAAATCTTCCTAGAGACTTGAGGAGAAATTTAAAGCGGCATCTCTGTTGGTCTTTGCTATATAGAGTAAGTACTTATTGATCACATTTATAACTATCCCTGTCCAACTTCATCATGTGTTGTGTCGAAATGGTGTTTTATCTGGAAAAGAAATATGAACCTTGAGCAATCAAAGAATGTTATTCCCTCCATTTCATTTATGTGATGACGTTTGACTAAATGGAGTTTAAGAAAGAACAAGTAACTTTTGGCATATTCAATAAGTACCCATTGAACTTTTAGTCCTAAACATGTCATCACATTTTTATGGCTATGAACATGTCATTAAGGTAAAATGGGAAGTTTGTAGTAAAAGAGTTCCGAAATATAGAGATGCATCATTCTTTTCTGGAATATACTAAAAAATAGTGTCATATAAAATGGAACAGAGGAAGTATTAAATCTGAATGAAACCTTATCAAACCACATGAAGTATTTTCAATCAATCGATCAATCAACTATACATCAAGCCCAAACTAGTAAGGAACCACATCAACTCTTGCAACAAAGGGATGTCCAATGCACCACAACTCCCGATATGCAGGGATAGCGGAAGAGCCGGAACACAAGAGTCTATTGTACACAACCTTACCCTGCATTTCTGTAACTTTTTTTATCTTCAATGACACACTTAAGTCATTTATCTAATGATGCTTCCAAACAAGCATGTTGGAATTAACGCATTCACACCTTGATGTTTAGTCTTTCAATATTGTCTCTTAGTTTTTTCAAGAAGTCTTTTAGGAGTTTGTAATACACGTATCTAGTAAATTGTTATACATGTATTTAGTTATTTGCATAAGACCTTTGGTTTTATATTTTGAGTAGTATAAATATAAACGTAGTTGATGATTGTAATTATCTCAAATGGCCTTGAGTAACCTATTACAACTTGAGAATTCTCTAAAGAAAAGTATTCTCCTTCTATATTTCCTACCACAATTAGCACTAAATTTTGTGTTGGTTTGGTATATAATTGCAGGTTCCCGTATTTGAGAAAATGGACGAACGATCAATGAATGTGTTGTGTGATAGACTGAAACCAGCACGCTTCACGGAGATGAGCTACATAATCCGAGAAGGTGATCCGGATTAAGAAATGCACTTTCTAATGAGAGGTGCAGTGTCATCTATGACCACAAATGGTGAAGACACTGGTTTTTTCAACTCTGTTCATCTCAAGGCTGGTGACTACTGTGGAAATGAGCTTTTGGCATGGGTTATAAGCCCTCATTCTTCCTCCAGTAGTCTTCCAGTTTCGACTAGAACAGTGAAGGCTGTAACTGATATAGAAACTTTTGCCCTCACTGCTGATGACCTCAAGTTTGTTGTTTCACAATTTAGACGTCTGCATAGCAAGCAACAGCTTCAACATACTTTCAAGTAAGTTTATTTAAGGCCTTGTTCCATTCCATTACAAGCTTCAATTTGCTTCAGACAACAAAATGATATAATTTTTGGGAGGTATTTTGATAAACTGATAATATATTTAATAAAACAATGTAAAAATCTCCCATCATAATCTCGATTCCATCGGACAACGAATGAGTAGATGGTTGACATCTTCACTGCACTCATACACATAAAACACCAACTGACATCTTGATCACTTCTTTATTTGCTAACCAAGTAAAAATCACACCTTTCTCTACTATGCTTACATATCACAGAAAATAGTAAAAAACACCCCGAAAGGACAAGTAGATTGCCATTTCAAGAAGGTGTTTAAATAATATCTACGTGGCACCACTCGAAACAATAAATAAATTAAAACTCATGATGTACTTGACAATTTCAGGTACTACTCACAACAATGGAGGATATGGGCTGCATGCTTTATACAAGTAGCATGGCGTCGACACTGCAGGAATAAGCTCGAAAAATCCTTAAGAGAGGAAGAAGATAAACTGCAGGCTACATTAGCTAAAGAGAGCACAAATGCACCAAGTATTGGAGCTGCCATATATGCATCAAGGTTTGCAGCTAATATGCTATGCGCCTTGCGACGCAACAATGCAACTGGTACCAAATCATCTCCCACGTTATCTCTGCTGCTTCATAAACCAGCTGAACCAGATTTTTAGTTAGAAAAAATGATTCATGAGGTTGTGTGGTTAATTTACTAGAGATGTTGGAATATGCTGTATAAATAATGTATTTCCTGAGTCAGTAGGACATTTTCTATTTGGAGTTATCGACGTACTTTATTTAGAAATAATTTATCTTTGAAATTCTTATTTTTATCTTTAATGAAATGATTTAGATTCATATAAATATGTTAAAAGTCTTCCTTTTTTTCTTAAATATCATGTCAAGTCCAACAATGTTATATTGCTATCCGTTTGTATATTTTGGTTGCATATATACAAATACGGTAGGTATATATAAATTTTGCATTAATATATGTAGGAGTTTTTTTAGAACTCCGCTTGTATATTTCGCTTGCCAATTTACAAACATGTAATTTATTATGATTTTTTCATAAATCGTATACAAATAGCTAGGGTAAGCATATACAAAATCCTGAATTTATTCCATCAGGAACCAAATTATACAAATCAAGCGAATAACAACAACTGAGAAAACTGTAATCGCAAAATATAATTTTTTAAACTATAGCTATAGTACCTAATATATGCTAAACATTCTCTATTCTGCATAATTTTTCCTTAAGAATATCCCAATGAATGTTCTTGCTTCATTTGGTCTAAACCTTTTTTAATATTTTCACTAGGGATGTACAAAATCGAACCAAACTGCAAATCGAGTCAAATAAAAAAAAAACTGACTGGCAGTTTGGTTTGACTTGGTTTGGTATAGGGAAAAAAGTCCGACTATATTTGGTTTGGTTTGGTTTTAACTAAAAAAAAATCAATCCGAGACCAAACCAATCCGACATTACATATGTAATTTTAAAATTTTATTTTATATATAAAAATATTTACTTTGATATCATTTTAAAATTATACTATTTGATAGTTTTTATCCTTTAAATTATTTCAAGTTTAAAACTTATAGAATTCGAAATGGCCCAATAAATATTATAGTACATACATATTGATAATTATAATAAAATTTAAATCAAATCAAATTAATACTAATGCAAAAAGATAATCAATTCAACACTAAGAATGACAATAATATTGAATATTTGTTGTTTAGTCTTACATGGTTTAGACAATTATATTACATAATCTAATTTTAATTTTCCTTGATTAAATATTTAGTAATGTAACTAATACTTATTAAACTTATTTTAGCATGATAATTTAGAACTTTTAAATTATGATTATTTTCGTTATGACTTTACAATATTTATTTTATATGATGATTTCATTATTATTTTTATTGAATATTTTTGTGTCATCAATACTCATCTCATATTTTGTGTTATTTTTTAAAGAAATATCTTAGATAATTGTGTTTTGGTTAGACTAAAGAAATATTTGGAGCACAAGTTAATTATATGTTTGTATGCAAAATTTACTGAAAAATCCAAAAATCTGGAAAAATCCGAAGTTTATTAGCTTTTGATTTATAAATTAAAAAATTCGACACAATGATTTTGTTTGGTATTTGAAAAACCCGAACCAACCCGAGGTTGAAAAATCCGAATATTATTAGTTTGGTTTGATTTATAAATTTAAAATTTTACACGAACGATTTGGTTTGATATTTGAAAAACTAGAACGAATCTGATCATGTACACCCCTAATTTTCACCTTTTGCTTAAAATTAAAAAAGGGTGTCCTTTTTTAAACTTGTGACCTTAAACAATATGCACGTGAAAAGCTGTCATTAGAATGTTACCGAAAAAAAACAAATTTTATTTTAAGAACAGACTAAAAAGGAAATAAATTTCATAGAGAAATGATAGTATATAAAATGAATTTTCAAATGATCCTTTTCTTTTCCACAAAAAAGTGAAAATTATATAAAAATAACATGATTATATATATTAGAAAATTGTTAACAATATACCTTTAGACAAGTCTTGAGAAAAGTCAGCAAGTAAAAGTACATCAAATAATGGAAAAAGTTGGTACGTTATTTTCATGGCATGTATATATGTGGGACCCAACCATGCATGTAGGGAAATTTCTTAGGGGTTGTTTGGAAATATTAATAGTTTAGTAATTATAAAAATCAAGTATTTATAAAATAATTTTTTTTTAAGGAACGTGTAAATAATGAAAATACATGTATATATAAGAACTATTAAAAAAGAATAAAGAAAGAATTTGAAGAGTCATTTAATAATCGAAAAAGTGTAACTAGTAACTACACCTTCTCAATTAAAAAAATTAAATATATATAATCTTTTACTAATAAAGTAATTACTTACCAGACCAAAAAGTCAAACCGTATAAATACACTCAATCATACCTAAATCTAGTAACAAGGTAATCTTCTAAACAAACACTTATTAAAAAGGGGAAACAGAAATAATATTTTTTTTCCCATGGCGGCTCGATATTTTTATTAGAACTCGACTAAAATTTTAAATTAGCATTGACAAATCCCACGGTGGGGTAATTTTGGTGCGAAAGCAAGGGCTAGAGGGTAATACACTTCTTAACAAAATCCCTAATAAAGACGATTTTGACTTTCTACATCTAGTAGGTCCAAACTTGACATAAATGAAGTAGGAAGAAATAATACTTACTATTATTTTTTATTTATTCACTGGTGTTGAATATTCACATTGAAGTTTAACTATTTCGAATTTGTGATGCGTAATGCCCATTCAGGGGGAGCGCTCCCTAACAATAAGTATGTTTTCATACTTAGGACTTGAAACTCGAAATCTTTAATTAAAAATGAAGTAACCTCATTCACTGCACCACATCCACCGGTGGGCGAAAGAAATAATATCTTTGCTAGATGTGTTCATTGACTTGTGACTTTTTCTCCCACCTAAGTCTTTGCAGTTTTCTGAAAAAAAGACCAAGTCCACCTTTCTATTAACTCAATAAGGTGACTGTCTTTTCATAGCAATATCTAGGAACTCTCTTATGCAGAAAATTGAACACACATATCCATGTATATTACTTGTCCTAAACTTCATTTCATTATAATTTAATGCTCATGTAAGTTATCTCCAAATTATGTTCATTTCACCATGTAAGTTTCTCAATGCTTAAGTTAATTTCTCAAAGGTTCAAACTTCTTTTTTATACTTTTTCTATAGTTTTGGTTTTAGTTCCTTTTATATGACTTGTTGATGTTAGGTATCGATCTGTTCTGATTTTCTTATTATATTTTGATTCGCTTTACTTGAAGGAAAGACAAAACACTTGTCATAAGTGGTATCGCTTTCATATTTAGCTAATCCTTTTCTCGGATTTCGTATTCTTTATTTTTTTTTATTAGTGAATTGTTCAAACCATGTTAATTTATAATATCTTTGTATTGTATTGTATTGTTTATGTCCTTCAAGATTTGCTTTGACTGACATCTGATTATTTCGATCTTAATAATTGAGACTACTATATGATCTAATTTCAAAAGTTCATGTTGCATGACGCACACAATTTTCTTACTTTTTTTTATTTTTTTATTATTATATTGGCTTTTGGGAATTGCAACAACAACTACTACGCCCCAGTCCAGAAAAGTATTTGAATTATAATTACAACTTCAAATTTTGTACTAATTGAGTTTTACATATTTGTTGTATTTTTAACAGAGAAGCTGAGATATGATGAATCCCAACCAGGACAAATATGTAAGGTTAGTTCAATCAGCTTTCTATACCAAGAAATATCTAATTATTTTTTATTTTTATGTTGGCTTGAGCTAAAAATTACATAAACATCATGATACAATATCGATTCGAGAGGAATTAATTCGAAAAAAAATAAGTTAATCAATGAAACTAACAAGATAGGACCTCATTAGGAATTGAAGAACAAAAAGAATCGTAGACCTTGTGGGCGGAGGTAGTATTTTCACTAAGGGGTTTATCATCGAATATATAGCCTTCCAAAAAAAATGTGATTTTCCTCCAAAGGGGTTCAGATGAACCTACTTCCCCCTTCTAGCTCCGCACCTGCTTAGACTCTAACCGGGCTCTTTTGTACTTAGGTTTGAGGATTGGAAGTCAGAACAATCATCATTCAGCATTGACAATGAAAATTCTCATGATAATAGGCCATTTTATGTCAGAAAACCATCGTTGAGCTCGTTGATGAGCAGCGTTAGAAGAAGGTTCGAGAGGGGTTCTGAAAGAATTAGTAGCTGGAGAAAATCAATTCGAGTGTATCCTCTCCCTGATAAGCCAACAAAGGATCAATATGTAGAAGTAAAGAAGAAAGTTCATGATCCTCAGGGGAGATTTCTTCAGCAATGGAACAAAGTATTTGTATTGGTTTGTATAATTGCGGTGTCACTGGATCCGTTGTTCTTCTACATTCCAGTCATTGATAACGAAAAGAAGTGCCTCGATTTGGACAGGACGTTAAAGATCACCGCTTGTGTTCTTCGTTCTATGACTGATCTTTTCTATATCTTTCACATTATCTTGCAATTTCGTACTGGCTACATTGCTCCTCCTTCTCGAATTTTTGGAAGAGGTGAGTTGGTTGAAGATTTCTATCATATAGCCAAGCGATATTTGTTATCATATTTCATCGTTGACATTGTAGCGGTCCTTCCACTCCCACAGGTTTATGCCCTCAAAAGCTTGTGCTTTTTAGCATTTTCTTAACTTAAAGAGAGTATGATATTAACAAGTTTAATCTTGTTTTTGTGCAGATTGTGATATTGGTAATCACTCCCAACGCGAATGGCTCTATTGCTCTGGCAACGAAAGAAATGTTGAAGATTGTCATTTTTGCTCAATATTTTCCAAGAATTTTTAGAATTTATCCATTGTACAAAGAAGTAACAAGGACTTCAGGCTTATTTACTGAAAGTGCATGGGGTGGAGCTGTTTTTAACCTTTCCCTCTACATGCTAGCCAGTAATGTAAATTCCTTTTCAACCAATAGATGATCAACATTACGTAAAACATAGAGATAATGATCAAAAACACACCCGATCGACTATTACTTTTTGCAAGTTTCACACCTCAACTATCAACTGTTCTTTTTTTCAACCTGAATTATCACTACTTGTTCTGTTTTCATACATGACCTAGTTGAGTAGATGGTGATAGTCCATGTAAAATGGAGTGTGAAACTCCTGAAAAAATGATAGTTCAAATGTGTTTTGGTCAATTAACTCTAAAAGATAATTACAAGTAACTGTCCATAATAAATGGAAGTAGTAACATGATAATGCAGCTAGTTAAATTACATTAATAATGTAAAGTCTCTTTATACTTTCAGTGTAGATAAGTTAAGTCGACTGTTATAGGTTCAAATTAAATGTGTGATCTCAGGTAATTGGAGCCTTTTGGTACTTGTTCTCAGTAGAACGCCAAGATACATGCTGGCGCGATGCGTGTGTCAAGATCTCCGGCTGTTCACCAGACTACTTATATTGTGACAAAAGTTCGATTGCAAATGCTTCCTTACTGAATTCTTCTTGCCCTCTCGTGAAACAAGATGATATAAAAGATCCAAATGTCTTTGATTTTGGAATTGCTCTTGATGCTCTTCAGTTTCGGATTGTGGAGAAAAGGAACTTCTGGACCAAACTCTTCTATTGCTTTTGGTGGGGGCTGAGAAACTTAAGGTCTGTTCACTTTCTCTTATTCCTATATATACATTTTGACCTTGGTTTTTCTTACAAGCTATTAAAGTATTGCGGACGTTCTGAAAATTACTGTGTTTTGGACAAAAACTCTGTTTGCATTGTCTGCTAGTGCGGTAAAAGAGTCACGGTCCTTCATATGAATTAGTTTTGAATCCAAGAAAAAAAGGACAGCAGAGCAAAGAGGTTTTCATGAGATTTAGTGTCGTTCAAATAACGGATTTTAGCCAAGTGATAGGATCTTTTGATCAACCGAGAGACCATTTGGATTCCAATAGTTCCACTTAAGTAACAGAATCTAGCCAAATGTAGGTCGTGATGCACCTTGAGATGGCTAATGGGGAACCCACTCACAAATGGTTGCTCTATTGCGTCTGGTCTATCGATTGTTTTTTTAGTACTCATCATTAGTGATCCTTGATACATTCAGATAAAGATGATTATCTCACTTATCAAGTAGCTAAATAATTTTTCAAGAATGTATGACCAAAATCAACTTATTGAGTAACTTTTATAATTCTATATCTGTCTCTTTGGACTGTGTTAAGAGCTAACATTTCTTCTTACATGTTTCAGTTCTCTTGGCCAAAACCTGAAGACAAGCACTTTCGTTGGAGAGATTCTTTTTGCCGTCTTCATCTCAATTATCGGGCTTATCTTGTTTTCCTTGCTTATTGGCAATATGCAGGTCAGTATAGTACTACCCTTTATCATGAATTGAGTTCCAAAAAATAACAAAAAACACTTAATTTGTTATGCATTATCATTTTTCAACAAAGAAACAGTATCTCTACCTCTCACAAGTTAGGGGTAAGGTCTGCGTACACCCTGCCCTCCCCAGGCTCTACTTGTAGAATGACACTGGATATGTTGTTGTTGTTGTATTTCAACAAAGGTTGATGCTCAAAAGTTTCCTATTTGCCATACTATATAAAACTAGATAAAGTTTGAGTAATTTTGTATTGGTTGTGGAAACAGAAATATTTGCAATCTATCACGGTTAGAGTAGAAGAGATGAGAGTGAGAAGGCGGGATGCAGAACAGTGGATGTCTCATCGCATGCTTCCTGAAACTCTGAAAGAGCGAATTAGACGACATGAACAGTACAAATGGCAAGAAACCAGGGGAGTTGAGGAAGATTTACTGCTTCAAGATCTTCCTAGAGACTTGAGGAGAGATTTAAAGCGCCATCTTTGTTGGTCTTTTCTCAAAAAAGTAAGTACTTATCACGTTATAATTATCCCTGTCCAACTTCACCATGTGCTGTTGTAGTATTATTATGTTACTATATATTGTTTCATGTACTTCCATTACTTTTTTTTGGACTGTTTTTTTTTTCTTGAGCCAAAGGGTCTGTCAGAAACAACCTCTCTACATCTGAGGTAGGGGTAAGGTCAGCGTACACTCTATCCTCCTCGAACCTCACTGTGTGGGACTATACTTAGTATGTTGTTACACTCTAATCATTTATGACGATCACTCGAAACAAGCACTGAATTTGCATTGGTTTGGTAATGCAGGTTCCCATATTTGAGAAAATGGATGACCAATTACTGGACGCGTTGTGTGACAGACTGAAACCAGCACTCTTCACAGATAAGAGCTTCATAATCCGAGAAGGAGATCCAGTAGAAGAAATGCTCTTTCTAATGAGAGGTACACTGTTAACTATGACCACAAATGGTGGAAGGACTGGTTTTTTCAACTCTGTTTATCTCAAGGCTGGTGGCTTCTGTGGAGATGAGCTTTTAACATGGGCTTTAGACCCCAATACTTCCTCCGGTAGTCTTCCACTTTCGACCAGAACCGTACAGGCTGTAACTGATATAGAAGCTTTTGCCGTCACTGCTGATGACCTCAAGTTTGTCGCCGCACAGTTTAGACGTCTAAATAGCAAACAGATTCAGCATACTTTCAAGTAAGTTCCATTTCATAACAAAGTTCAACTTACTTCAGATAACAATTTTATTTTATTTGATGCACTACGCTAAAAATTGAGTGACCATCTGTGAAATTAACCCTGCATAACTAGTGTATGAGTTTTGGAGTCATCCATTTACACTTGTGCTGGATAATGCCAACATCCTACCTATCGAAGGCCCACGAGGAGTTGGGTGGCCCGGGTTGGAGTAGTCATGATCGAACATGACGCTTGCTTGGTGGACTTAGTTGAGAAATGAAGTTGTGCCTTTGCTATCAGCTATAACTTTTGTCATTTTATTAAGCGCTTGATCCTAACAACTTGTGTACTTGGCTACTTCAGGTTCTGCTCACAGCAGTGGAGAACATGGGGTGCATGCTTTATACAAGTAGCATGGCGTCGATACTGCAGGAATAAGCTCGAGAAATCTTTACGAGTGGAAGAAGATAGACTGCAGGCTGCATTAGCAAAAGAGAGCACAAATACACCAAGTCTTGGAGCTACCATTTATGCATCAAGGTTTGCTGCTAATGCTCTACGCGCCTTGCGACGTAAGCACGCAACTGGTGCAAAATTATCTCCCACATTACCTCTGCTGCTTCATAAGCCATCTGAACCAGACTTCAGTGAGGAAAATGATTCATGAGGTGGGGAGGCTAATTAACTAGAAATTTTGGATCTTGTTCATATTGGTTGATTTACATTTTCTTTATACTTTATAAAAACAACTCTTTGGGTAGTACATATGTTATATGTCTTCATTCATTATGATAATTGTAGAAATAAACAGGGAGTTCTGTTTAATTTATATCTAAGTTTCAATCGAATGTAAAAGTTCGCGGTTGAAAATAATCAAGAAATCACATTTTATTTAGGTATATATATAACCAGGACAAACATAAATGATAAAAACTTACTCATACTGGGTGTTTTATGTTAATTCATAGGATACATAGTATAATGTGTTTGCATAATAGTTAAGCAAAGTAGCGTAATTGCTATAAGCAACGCGATAATTGACCATGGAGTGCTAAAGTAAGTCCAGTAACACTCTGCAACCGACGTTTTCCATCTGCAGCTAACATGACACTGCATTTCGTTTATAACATCCACAAGAGTACCACCATGAGAAACTACATCATAAGTCGTAACGTCTTGGAACACTTTAGCTGCTTCTTCATCTGTTCCCATGTGGTTACATATTACACCATTCTCTCGTAGTTCTTTGACATCCTCAGGACATACTACAAGTGACTTCATCAAGTTCACATAAGAGGTAACCTCGTATCGAGTTTCTGTGTTTGGGCTCATCTCGTAAGCTATCATGTTCGCGAATATTACCTTGCTGTACATGTTGATATGTTCTTTTGGTAGATGAAGTTTTCCGAATAAGACGTAGGATTTGAATTTGATTTCTTGGAGGGAATTTGTTTTGCTTAATCTGAATAAAATGCCCTTTTGTTTGAGGTCTCTGACTGATCTAAAGGGATAGATGTGAGTACTCTTTGATTGCCAATTGCCAGAGTTTATTGCATTTCTGAAAATTTTAGATCACGACTTGTTAATTGTTAAGTAGAAAAATGGAATATAACTCCTGTCCAACCTTAAGTAACTCAATCCATTTTGACTCACCCAAATTTGACCGAATCCACCCATATAGGTGGCTAATATCACTACAACAAAAACGATCATTAGCGGCAATTAATTCTTAATTGCCGCTAAATATGTACTTTTAGCGGCAATTGACACTCTTTATATATGTCCCTAAAGCCTTTAGCGACATTGGTTTTAATGACACTTAACTAATGCCGGTAAAGACTTTAACACTCTTTATTAATGTCAATATTTAGTGTCGCTAAAAGTTATTTTTGTGATAGTGTATCATCCCATAAAATCATAACCCACCCAATCTGCTCAAGTTTGAGCTGATTACTGATTGAACCACTCATTTATTAGCTCGATCAGCCATCAAAGTTTGAGTTGATATCTAGCCCAAACTAATCTACGAGATATCTTGTCTTAAATATATTTCTTATTTAATTTGTTATAGATAGTTATAATAGTTTTATTTGTTTTAATAAATAGAAGGGAAAATGCACAAATATCCTAGATTATAACCGAAATCTCAGAGACACACCTTAACTAAACTAAAGTTCTATTACCCTGAACTTATTTTTTTTTATAATTATATACACATTTTTGTCTTACATGGCACAGTCCGTACGTGATTCTATACAATTGAGGCGCGTGAGATATATTTGCATGCCACGTAAACAAAAAGGTTCACAAAATTACAAAAAATAAGTTCGGAGGGTAATAGGACTTTAGTTTAGTTAAAATGTGTCTCTGAGAATAATTCAGTCTTAGTCTAGGGGATACTTGTACATTTCCCTAAATAGAACAATTAAAACTTAGGGTGTGTTTGGTATGAAGAAAAATGTTTTCCACAAAAACAAGTAGATGTTTGACTTATTTTCTCATGTTTAGTTGGTGAGTAGAAAATATTTTTCGAAAAAATATTTTAGTGTTTGGTTTTTGAATGAAAATTGTTTTTGAGAAATATCTTTTATTTTTCACTAGAGTAGAAAATAATTTTTAAAGTTGATATGGGGTCTAGTGGGGTGGGGGGATCGAGGATAGAGGTGAAAAAATAAAATTTTGAAGTTGAAAATATTTTTTAAGAAATAAACTTAAATTTTCTTAGGGGTAAGGGGGTGGGTTGGGGGCTGGTAGGGTGGGTGGGGGAAGTTGAAAGAGAGTTTTGAAAAATGTTTTTCTTAAATTTTGAAGGGAAGTCATTTTCCTTAAATTTGAGAAAAATGAGTTGATTTTGAAAACATTTGACCCAATCAAGTATGAGAAAATTGAAAAATATTTTCCTTCATACCAAACACACCCTTAGTAAAAATTGAGTTGGTTGATTTTGACCTATATTTTAGCTCATTTCAACTCAAAATAAACATTGATTAACTCTGAATATCATTACATGTTCAAAGTGCAGATATTTACTTTTTTAACAATACAAAAATAACATACATAAATTTATCAAATTGATGATATAATCTTACTCGATATGTTTTGGAATTGATTTGGAGATGACGACCTCTCGAAGATTTTCAAGAAGGTGAAAAATTGGTAAGTGCTCATCCTCATATCTTTCATTTGTCGTCAGCTGTACACCTGACTCAAAATCACAAAAAACAACAGATCCACAAAACCCACCAAACAATCTCTGCTGCACCAGTCCATCTACCCTAATATCATACTTCAAAGCCATCAACATTTTTAAAACCCAAATTGGAATTTGATTTTCAAGCAAAAATATATCACGTTGTACAGTAAAATACATTACGAAACCAACATTCCTTACAAATAAATACTTAACTGCATCGTTTGTAGTTGATTCAATATAACTCAAAACAAAATTTGTATCGAGTAGAATCATACGTGCTAGATCTTTGTCATTATAATCGATCGTCGAATCTTCAACGTAACAATGTCTTATATAAAAAATAAACTCCATAAATATGCGCTCAAAGTAACCTATGCCTTTATTTGTACGTGAGAGCAAATCATCTTCTAGTAATTTAAATTTGAAATTTTCCACAAATTGTAACTTTGATTTACCATGATGGTAAGGACCTATAGAGACAACTTCTGGATCATAGTCATGGCCTTTGTTATCTTCTCTTACAAATGTGGCAACTTTCACTATTTTGCGGTCACTGCAGACTACGTATTCCATTTTGTAGATTGTATAAGAATAGTACTGAATGAATGTGGTGTATCAATGTTGGTTTCAATATACTAGAGTTTTAATCATAAAGGCATTAGGTTAAGGCGTGGATTGTATAAGAATAGTACTGAATGAATGTGGTGTATCAAGTTGGTTATAAAGGCAAAAAGAAGTTGAGATCGGATGGCCTGACTCTCTTCGTTTTAAAAAGAATGACCTGATTTGATTTGTCACAGAACTTAAGAATATAAAGAAACTTTTGAATCTTGTGATTGTAAATTAAAGTTAGGTCAGATGTACAAAATTGTGTACTTAAACATGCCACGTGGAAAGGTGAAAAATTAAAATATTATCAAAAAAGAAAGATGTGATTCTTTTTTAAACAGACTAAAAAAGAAAGGAGGTCATTCTTTTTTAAACGGAGGAAGAACATACTTAAAACCATAAATTTTTCAGTATATGTATACATACATCTTACAAAAGGCTATAGGGTTCATTTGAATGTGGTGTATAGGTTAATTATGTTACAACTTACAATAATCTCCTATTCTATAGTTTGATTTGGTAAAGTGTCTTTTAACTATGCTTATTCATGTATTAAGGGGTCGTTTGGTAGCTCGTTAGAGTTATAAAAGATACCAGTAATATTTGTATTAAAAAGTCGACCAAATAAAAAGTTTACTAATATCGTAACTAATACATATAAATATATGTTTTTAAATATTTTCATTTCTTACTTAGTAGTAGACTAGTAGCATTTTTCTAAGGGCCAATTAGTTGGATACAAATTAAAGTCTCAGTCTTATTATAATATATGGAGTCTTTTATTAAGGTCTAAAGACCTGATGCACATGTATGGTTAATTAATTAATTCAGCGCTTTTAATTAATTTTGGCTGGAACCTCTCCTGCATAAATTTTTAAAATAATTGAAGTTAAAAGTTCGAATGTAGATTCGTGCTGATTTTAATGATACATATTTTTTGTCAAAAAAACTTATTGAATATTCCTTTCTGTCTCAATTTATGCGATACATTTCGCTTTTAGAAAGTCAAACAGTTTAAGTTTAATAGAAAATTTTGCTAATGAGGTCTTCAAATTTTTTTAAAATGAAATTTATATATTTGTAAATAAAGTACTATTAAGTCACAATAATTAATAATTTAAAATATTAAAAAGATATGTTAAAAATTTACGGCCAAAGATAGACTTATTTGAATTTCGAAATTCAAAATGTGTCACATAAATTGGAATAGAGACAGTATGTTATAAATTTTGATTTTAATATTCATTTATTATTACTTAAAGTCTTTATTCTAAAATTAAGAATCCATAAAATTAAAATTCAGACTGGACTGGATCAGATACTTCTTGACCCACGTTTCGAGTAAAATGTGGGTGGAAGGAGAGGGGGGGGGGGGTTGGTAAGCATCATATGAGACAAAAAATTATCTAAGAAACAGAAAATAATGACCAAGACTTAACAATTTATTGGTTTTTGGTATGAGCAATATATTTAAGTGTTTAATTTCCACGCATTAGAGTTAAACCTATGGTGAGATGAGAAGTAATTAGAAATTATTAAAGGGAGCCATAACGTGTGTAACAGTTCTTAGTCTCCATCTAAATCTTAAATAATCAAAAGGATTTGGATACACTAATTAGAGTTTGTTTGGTTTAAGAGATAAAAGGAAATTTAATTTTGGCAATATTACAATGCAAAAATTGCGCATGAAATCTTTCTTCTTTTTTTTGAAGTAAAATTTATATATTTATAAACTACGTAAAACGTATTATAAAGTCTCAATAATTAATAATTCAAAATGTTTAAAAAATCTATGAAGAACTTACGATCAAAGAAAGACTTGTTTGAATCTTGAAAGCTAAAAAATGTCCCATAAAATGAACAAAGAGGAAGTAATAATATTAGAAGAATTTGTATTTGAAACCTGATTTCCTCATCAAACCAATTTATCACAAATTCAATTTTCTAATTCTTCCATTGATAAAACTTCTATGTAAACCAAATGCACTATATAAAGACATAGCTACATTGGTATTTATATATATATATACAACGCCGAACTATTTTAAGGAGACAAGAAAATAAACAAATGATGCAACATTACAAATGATCGCTTTTCATCCATATAATTTGAGTTTCTTGTCTACTTACGACATGATTAGAACGAGAGGAGAAGTTGGTATTAGTGATTCAAGATTGAAACTTGGTATTAGTTGGTTGTTTGCTGTACAGTGATCCTGCTGCAGCTGGAACTTCAGCTTGTGAAGAGACTGTTCCGGAAAGTGGCTGGAAATTTGTGTTACCAACAAACCAGTAGAGCACCCACTTCAAATTGCAGAGTGTGTACTTGAGAGCTTTGGTCCAATTTTCTTGTTTGTTAAAGCTCTGGGTTATGGAGTAACTTTCAACTTTGTCATTATCAATCCTGCAAGAAAGCCCGCCACAGTTAGGCAACAGTCATAATACTAATACATCAAACGACAACTTTGCTGGAGAATGCAATTTCTATATCTATAGTCCAGTCAAGTTATCCATGTCCAATTGTGGTGTCCAATAAGTACATCCTACTAAATGTAGTATAAAAAGCTCAACATCCGCTAATAGCAGTGTCTTAAAAGTACTTCGGAAATGTGCCTAACTGAATAAGGTTGTGGCTCTATGGCCAAAAAGCATAACGTTTAGCTCACGTCCATGTTGGTATTTGTCCAACTCTCACTTATTAAGTCCCCATGCAGTTGTCTAAGACATATTAATGTATTATAGACTCTTACATCAATGACCACGCCAACTGCCAAGTCACGCAAACCTCTCCATTACCAACCCAAAAATAAAAAAAGGGAAATAAGATGGACACATGCAAACAACCTCAAAATGAAAACAAAATCTACCAAGCTCTTCTTTGTGGAAACTCTGACAACAAATTACCCAATAGCAATGTATTCTAAGGAAAATATAAATCTGAGATTCACTATAAAACATTATGCTGAAACACTGAAGCTTCTAAGTATTGTGGAATTAAGCTTCTTGAATATGCAGAGGCTTACTTGTAAGGAAGCTTAAAACATTTATCAGGACGAATATTGTTTTCCCTGTCTTTTGAATTTGCAAACTCGGAGAACTCCTTTAGGCAAATCAAGAACAATGTCATTGCTTTATCATACCGTGTGCTCCAGAAGAGATTTACTGGGCCAAATCTTCAAAAGAATAAGGGGATCATATTAGCTAATTTTAAAAGGTGAAAAAATATTGGAAAATCACAAACAATGTCTGTTACTGTTAAGGCATTTACGATAACTGGAAAGGAAAATGCAACATAACCGGACGCCAGGAAGTGATTTCGTAGTTCATACATCTCATTCACTATTATCAAGGAGAAAGCTCAATGTATTACAATGAAATCATGTTAACAGGAAACAGACTACCCATCCTACATTTACTGACTATGATTATCATTGCATCATCCACCCACCACCTAAAGTTAACTTATTTGAATCAAATTGTCAGAATGGTAACTGATATTTTTGGATAGAAATGTTAAAGATGAAAAAGAAGAGGATAAACTTACAGTTCATAAGTAGTATTATTGGTGTCTATGATCCGAGGATAGCTTCCCATAGGAATAATTTTTATCCGATATCTAGAAAGGGAAAATCAAGGATACACAATGGACAGAAAACAGCAAGAATACAACACTTAATGGGAAAAAATGCACTATATTCTAGTGTCTACCTTTTGACCTATTGATTTATACTCCAGAAATTTTTGAAATATCAAAACTATTCCACCCACATCTACGACTTGCAGCCACTGATTCTTAAACATCCAAAAGAACCTTTGTCATCCATGTGATCAAGTTGATTTAATATTTGACTATTTGAAGGTTTTACTTGAAAAGAACATATTCTAAGTCCCCAAATATATGTTCAAGACCTTAGCTGATAGATGATTTTACAAGAAAAGAAAAAAAATTGAACCGTAGGAATGGAGCCAAAGAGGTAAAATCATTTGAAGTATGAACACACACCACAGCATGAAGACTAGTAACGACCCTGGTGAAAAACATGTCAGAATGAAGGCTTGAAGAAGAAAAGTTAGATTGGATTAAAAAAATACACAGATTAATTATAGAATTCAACAAGAGGACCATACACTAATTTGAGTGGTGAGGTCAAAGATCCAACAAGAACATTATGCACCTCGAATAGAACATAATCCAGATCTGTCACGATAATACATTTAAAGTTAAGAATATTTAAGGTAGTAAATTTTAACCTGAATAAGGACAATTGAGTAATAGAGAGTACACTGATTCGTGAAAGTAAGTTCAAACAAGTTTACTGCACCTTGAGCTGAAGTAATTAAAAGCCTACCTGAAAGGGTTCTAGGTTAGGAATACTTGAAATAGCCAATAACCTTAAAAGGACAATTGGTTAAATGAACTTCTTTATAATAATGGTATCTGAGACAGCTTACGCCATAAGCTCCAATAATTCTTAGGCTGAGAGTTCTTACTCAAAAATAAAAATACTTAGAGGCTCGGAGTTGCGTCATAATAAACAAACTAGGCAATATAAGATAGTTCTGGAGGTTCGATCGATCGATCAAGGTATCACGGATAAGATGATATTTTACTCAAAAACAAGAAAATAGATGTATGTTTCAATAAGGATACTGAAACTTTGGACGGAAATGCTGTGCCATTGTATGGAGAAGAAGGCACGCTTGACCCCATGCTGCATTTATCTCGTCCCACTCAACCTAAGCATGTATCACAAGAATTGTACATTACAGATAACATTAAAAAAAAAACAGTAAAAAGGAAAGTATTTTTATGATCAGAAAAAAAAACCAACAAGACAAGAAATTTCAACATGCCGTATCATAATGCGAAAAATGAACTCTTTCTACCATTTGAAGTGTAGCACAAAATATCAGTTCATAAATTAAAAAATGGAAAATAAATAGCTATTAACATATCAAAACTTTGAATAAATGAAACATAGCAGTTCATACACCTGCATGGAGTTCAACTAATTAAATTCTGTAGTACTTGCTATTTCTCCGTTTCCTTTCATCAGATTCTGTATTGAACAGGAGATAGAATAGAAGAGGTAACATATTTCATAATGCCCTAAACAGAGGTTCTACTCCCTCATCCAATTTCCACGACCTATTTCTGCTTCAACTACAAAATTTACTCAACTCCTTCTCCAACCAATTACCCCAACTAAAATAATCATTAGGTATATTTTTAACATTAATCTGATACAGTGAGGAAGTACTTTAAGAGAAATACAATTTCAGTATAGAATATCAGATACTACAGCAAATCATGATATTGAATTTATCTACTAGGAACCAGATAATTATATCCAAATAAATTAAAGTAACATACCGGAATTTTAGGAAGTCTTCCGAGACGAAAGTTGTTAATCGTTCCAAATTCACCATCATACCAGATTGGAAATGCATCATTGAGCACATTAGTCCGCTTTAGCAGCTCTAAATGAGCTTGTGAAACTTCTGTCTTAGCTAAAATTGCATCTCTCTCTTCCTGCAGTAAAAAGATTCTTCTTAAAAAGGGATTGCTTCATCAAACACCAGCACTACCACCCCGGAAAAGAGGAGATACTTCTCTTCCACCCCAAAAATTGAGTCAGATTTCCCCCAATCATCTAAATGTAGTTACATTTTTGTTCTCAATATATACACAGCTCTTTAGAGGGGAGGGATAGTATGTGAAATATGAAGCAAAAGAACAGTCAAACTATCATTATAAGAGATATGACCAAAGCTATGCCCACAGGAAAATTAAATATGACACACACAAACAGATGCATGGTGAGAAGAAGAAGCAAGAAACCTGATGAGATATCAACTGAAACTGAAAGTTATTGAACTCATGCCAGTACCTGTTAAAAAAAAGGTATGCCAACAATTAGCAATTAGTGATGGGTAATCTCAAACAGCTAATCTAAATAATAGAGAACTATAATTAAACTCTTGTTCCAGGCAACCAAACCAGGATATAGTAGCAGGTACTCTTTTAATTGCAGGTTTCACTACCAAGCTTAAATGAGTTCCTTCATAATTCTACAGTCTACAACAAGAATAATGAATATACCTCCATCTCAAGCTATTTGGTCTCAGCAATTTCCTTTTGCGAGGTAAGAACTAAGATAATTTTATGAATAATGAAAAATCTCCTGTACATCAGCAATACACCAAAAAGTAAAAAACCTACAACATAATGTAATTCTCAACAATTGACACCAAGTTTTCTGGCAAAGTACAAACTAAAAACTTCATGGGTCAACCAAAAAGAAGCCATATGTGTAGGTCTTCTACTTGTTTGTCTTACCCCTTTAATTATGCTTTGCTTCCGACTCCCCATGAGCCATTTTTACGACCTTACTTTATTGAACGGTCTCCCTAAGGTCGACCTCTTTTCAAATAATCCTCCTTTAATGACACCAAGTTTTCTGGCCAAGGGCTCTCGAAATTCATCTGAAAGTGTCAGTTCAATGAGGCTCTGACATACCAATTTCTACATAGACAAAAGAATCCTAGCAATAAACAGAGAAAAGAAAATTCTTACAGGCATATAGGCCTAGAAAGAGAGAAACTCCTAAACTACATTTGTGATGGCTAGTTACTGCACCAAAAAATAAAAAATTGCAATCCAGGTCATTCGAGAATTACCGCTCTTCCAACTCCTTAAAGCGGCTAGACTTCATCTCTAGTTCCTTCAGTTCAGCAGTGACTACAGCACATTGCTTCTCTGTTTCTTCTATTGCTGTTTCAAGTTTTCGCTCTTCTTCTTCTATCTTCAACAGCATCAAATACATTAAAGTTAGTAAATGCTCTTTAATACAAAAAATTAAACGTGCAGTAGACATGATTGTAAAAAAGGTAAGTGCTAAGCCTCAGCTTTCTTTATCCCCAACTTCGTTTCATTTCATTCTAATATATTATCTTTGTAATATGCTCAGATTCAGACCAATTGTCAACAGAAAGCACTAGGATCGATGACTTCAGGGTGCTTAGATATTTTTACAGGTCTATGTTTTCACTACTGTGCTGGATCGGACTACATGGCATCTTAATATATTTGTCTTTATATAAAGGGAAAACTATGATGTCCATTAAGTGACTCAAAATTGTTAACAACCTTCAACTTCTCCTTCAGAAAATCAGCCTCGCTAAGAACATTTCTTGCTTCTCCCTCCAATTGATGAAGGCAAGTTTCATATGCTTGTATGTCCCTGTTAACATCTTCAACCTCCTTATCAAGTTTATCAGACAGCACCCTCATGCATTCAAGACACAGGGGTTGCTCGATCTGGGTCTGTGTTGTGGCAATATCAAATGCACGCTTTAGGACAGTGATGGTGGAGTGAAACCCAGAATTATTTGACTGCATGGGAGCATTTGGAGGTCCACCATCTGGTGATGGAAGATTTGTACCAGATCCATCAGATGTAGGCTCACACTTATATACTGAAGCAGCTGGTGGAGGCAAAACCACAAATGATTCTTCCATGGCCCTCCCAAACTGGCTTGCATCTGGCTGTGCAGATCCTCGTCCTCGAGGCGGAATCCCTGATCCCTGATTTCTCTGCTTTGGCAACATAACATACGAATTTTCTATTCGGCTCGACCCTATCGCACTACCAGCTCCATGAATTGAAGAGGCCTGCATCCCTGCACAAACACTCCCAATCAGCAACTAGTAGATGCATTATCTGGTCTTCTAGACATTAAACTTATAGAAAAGAATCCCTTGTACAATTCCAATGAGTATCTATGGAAACAAGTAATCTAAGGACTTCGTATTACAACAACAACATACCCACTGTCATCCCACAAGTGAGGTCTCAAGAAGTAAGATATACGAGACCTTACCTTTACCTTAATAGGGTAGAGAGAATGTTTTCGATTGACCCAGGGCTTAAATGGAAGCTATTTGTTTTATAAAAAATTAACACCTTCTGAACTCAAAATGTCGCAACCTCCATTGAACTAAGTAGGATCACAATTAAAACCTTATCTAACCCACAATTACTTCACCGAGAAATTCAGTAAAGGTAAGAACTTTTAGTGCATATGGAAATTAAACCCAAAAAAAAAAGTCAAAACCTCATTCAGTACCTCCAATACATATCAATTCGCATAATTTTTGCAGCAATTTTAGCTAAATCATCACAATTTCCTAAACATTGAATCATAGGGCATTAACATAGTTGATTCCAATAAATTAGGGTCCGATTAATGAAAACATAAAGCTAGAGAAAGAAGAATAGGGTCTAACCGGAGCGAGAAGAAGAATCAGGGAAGAACTTGTCGGCATAATTATCGACGCCGGCGATGCAAAGAGGATTGTGGCAGTTCTGACAGATGTACCGGGGAAGATTCGGGTCAACCGGTAAAGTCCGACCCTTATCCGGTGTAGCGCTGCTGCCTTTCACCATGGAGATAGACGAATTTCTGTATTCAGTATTGAAATTGAGTATTTATCAATTTGATTGAAATTTTGGAAAAGGAACAAGCTGTACGTTGGGCAGTTAGCTCAGAGAAAAGCAAAAGTGGCGTGCTGGATGGGGCTGACCCGGCCCAGTCTATCCTGATACGATCGTCGATTTGCAAAATTTTTTTTTTTTAAAAAAATAAAAGAAATTTTTTTTTAACTAATTACACAAGCATTCATATCATATTATCTCACAAATTAATAATTTTATACTAAGTCTTAAGTTCGATATACCACTCTTTCAGGTTTTAAGTTAAATATATTTTGATATACAAGTATATAGAGAGAAAAGCGAGCAGAAAGTCAATATGTATCTTTTGATACCACATATATTCTGAAACATGGATACATATACGAGGGAAGATAATATATCTCATCACACTTGAATATAGTGTACAAGAAATAAATTACACCTAATTTTATTTTTCAATGAAACTATACACTTACCCGGAAAGATTGTAGCCACTATGAAAAATGATGAAGAAGCTCGTTCAAACTTTAGAATGAGATTAAGAAAAATTACTTTTATATTCGATCCTGATTGAGCTCTTCTTAAATGGTACTAAGTATTT
The DNA here is from genome assembly GCA_016801875.1 of Solanum sitiens. Classification (NCBI taxonomy): domain Eukaryota; kingdom Viridiplantae; phylum Streptophyta; class Magnoliopsida; order Solanales; family Solanaceae; genus Solanum; species Solanum sitiens. Next base: position 1,828,479 of record JABWTJ010000078.1, on the reverse strand, counting down.
TATCCTACATTTTCTTGGAAGCCTGTTTTTACTCGAAACAATCTTCCTCTTTTGCTTTATTTTGAAAGCTAAAATAGTAAGAATGGCTTACCATTCTAGCTACTCTTGTATGAGGTAAGGTTTGGTCCTCCTCTGTAACCTTTTGCTTTGAAATAGAATCTTCATTATTATTAAAAAAAAAAAAAAGTTCGTCAAATATATGTATCTAGCGAAATAAATATGATAAAAAAATTAATTTTAAAAACTAAAGTAAATACACACAATTAAATCCAATAAATTTTTATTCTATTCAAATGGACTTTGGTCCTATTTCTACATTATAAATAAACTAGAGGGTCATATCCCGTGCTGAGCACAGGCCCAACATGCATGGTTTCAATTTCTTTTTGTCACTATAAAAATATGACAGCAAGCAAACAAAACACAACACTGACCTTCTTGTCTAGCCGCTGAAGTTAACATTAGCAAGACATTTTTGTGCTTGCTTACATAATTGAATGAAACATAGAATTTCTTTACATAAAAAGAAGTCCAAGATAATTGCAATTGAGTTGCCTATAACACCTTACTTTATCCATTGTTCAGAAGTTCAAGTTTGCAATATTTATACCATCCATAAACTAACTTCATTCTTCATCTAGTCATACGCCATGAACACAATCCAACTCATCCTTATGAACAAATGATTCAAGTAAAACCTGCATAAGGAGAAGATCAAGTCAGTTTACAAATGTGAGAAAAATGCACAAATGAAAAACCTAGTAAATTACCAAATATAAGCAGTGTCACATGTATGGCTTTTACAAGAAAAAACTCTAATGAATTTATTACATCCTTATAAGATTGAAGTTGATCCACGAAATGAAGAAAGAGTAACATTACCTAACAATCATTGATTTCAGATTTGATCTCAGAAAATGAGAATTGTTTTAGCAAATGTAGAGCCACATTGATGCAACATGCCAGTACTTCATATATCTTGAGATAGAAAATCTCCAACACTTAAAGTCCAAGATGCCCATATGACAACACAACCTATTTACTAAAAAGTAAAATGTGCAGAAGTTGTAAAGAAGCTAAAGCCAAAAAGAAAAAAAGAAAAGGTTGCAAATGGTAATTTGGCATTATGCAGCTTCTGGTAACTCAAAGATCTTGGAACATATTAGAGAACATACTGTTGTTCATGTTGTATTCCTAACATACTTAGAACAAAACATTGAAGAACTTGGTAAGACTACAAAGTTTAAGAACATTTTAACAACTAGAAAATTAAAACTAGTAGAGAAACTATAATCAGAAACAAATTAGTAAAAATATATGAAATATTTTTCTTAAAGAAGAATTGTTGTTAATCTGTGTTTAAAGAATCTTACTGATTCCAACAAACTTTGCAGAAATACGAAGTTACCAAAGTTTAATGAATCGGTGAAGAACAGAAGAACATAAATTAATTCACAAATCTAAAATTTGTAACACATACCCGAATTTGAAAAAACAGGAAGAAGATCAAGCCCACTGAATGCACAGTGTCCCCTTAAGGAAATTATTCCCCTCTAGTATCCGAGGTTTGATTTGGAATATGTCCTCCCAGGGTAGAATGATCTCAATCACCAGTGTATTGATACCCAAAACGCTGGTGTCAGCGAGCCACTCAACAGCAGTAAAGTACACTTAGAATAGTAGATTTAGTAGTAGAAGAAGAAGTCCATAAATTCTATATTTCAAATGAAAGGAAATCCCTCAATTTATAGAAAATAAAGGGTAGTGCGAAAAGGTTTTTATTGTTCCTTACCGGAAAGGTCACAAACCTTTGGAAAAGTCAAAATCTTTCGGAAAGGTAGTCACCTTTCATAAAAGTCACAACTTTCCATAAAAAGTCACAACTTTTCATAAAAGTCGCAACTTTTCATAAAAGTCACAACTTTTCATAAAAGTCGCAACCTTTCATTAAAATCACAACTCTTCATAAAAGTCGAAACTCTTCATTTCCATTCACACCTTTTAAAACCCAACAATCCCCCGCATGAATGGGGAATGACTCCAAGACAAAGAAACGGACAATTATGTGTACCTTACAAGCGAGAATCAATTGCATCTGGATAAGTAGGTTTCCCCTTGGACTTTCCGTAGTGAACATATGTCGGATATACTCGGTCAATCGGTAGATGTGATATCCTTGAACCGACGAGCTTTGGTGTATACCTAGACAACCATATGTCACATAATTAACCCTTTACCGTTTATGGTTCTTACGGTTGTGTTCGTTTTAGCCATGAACACCTCCTGGTTTCATGAGTGTATAGAGAGATGGGCTTTTGACAATCATCTTTTTTGAAGCGGCTTACACTTCACACTCACATAGGTGATTTCTAACCGTGTTATCGCGTAGATACACTGTTTGGTCAACTCTGCCAAACTTAGCAAATCATTAAAATCATTAAGCTTTATTAACTCATTAACAAGCCTTAATGTTGTATCCTTGTCCCTGAGCATTGTCTTCATCATGAGAATGGATTGAGTTTGTTGACAATGTCGAACCGTCATTCACAACTTTGTTTTTCTCCTTGAATCTAGCTCTTGGGATCTACAGTCTGCTAGATAGAGTTACCGCCATGATGACTTGTCCTAAGCCGTAAATCCATTCCCTTAGATGATCTTTCAACTTTCTCTCTAGTTAGGCCTTTTTGTAAGTGGATTCGACACATTATCCTTTGACTTTACATAGTCAGTTCTGATAATTCCACTAGAGAGTAGTTTTCTAACTGTATCATGTCTATGTCATATATGACGACACTTTCCATTATACGTCATGCTCCATGCCCTACTTATTGCATCTTGACTATCAAAGTGTATGCATACTAATGCCAATGGTTTGGGCCAAAAAATAATATCTATCAAGAAATTTCGGAGTCTTTCAACTTATTCACCGACCTTATCTAGAGCACCTAGCTAGAGATCATTGTAGAGCTAGCGATACATGTCTCTTTTGAAATATTTCCAAGAGACTGCTCCTCTACCAAGAGTAAATACATATCCATTCGTGGATTACTTTATTTGTCCGATGATCCAATTTGGATCACTATATCCATTCAATACTGCTGGATATTGTTATAATACAAGGCATAGTTTTAAGTATTATTTTAAATACTCCAAAACTCTATTTATTGCCATCTAATGAGTTTAGCAAATGCTATATCTGATCGTGCACACTTCATGATATACATCATATTTTCCAATACTCTAGCACAATCCAACTGTGAATCACTTTTGCTTTCACTCTTTTGAAATGCAAAGCTCACATTTATTGGAGACTTGACAATATTGACATTCAAATATTTGAACTAGTCAAGTACCTTTTCAATGCAATGAGACCGTGAAAATGCTAAACATTATGGAGTTCTAAGGATTCTTATATCTTAGATCGCATCTGCAACTCCAATATTTTTCATTCTAAACTTGCTTTCTAGCATACGTTTAGTAGCATTTATGTCATTAGTGTCTCTATTGATGATCAACATATCACCAATATACAAACAAACAATGACCTTATGATTTTAATGTGAACACATTTATCACTTCCATCATTCTTAAATTCATTTGCCAACATGGTTTGGTCAAATTTCTTATGTCATTGTTTGGGTGCTTGCTTTAGTCCATAATGTGACTTAACAAGTTTGCACACTTTCTTTTATTTACCAGGAACCACATAACCCTCGGGTTGTTCCATATAAATTTCTTCCTCCAATTCTACATTTAAGAAAGTTATTTTCACATTCATTTGATGAATTTGGAGTTCATATACCACAACTAATAATTTTAGCATCCGAATGGATGTAATTCTAGTTACTAACGAGTATATATATCAATAAGATCAAAATCTTGTTTTTGTCTAAAGCCTTTGACACAATGTCTTGCTCTATATTTGTCAACATTTTTATCCACTTTCATTTTCCTTTTGAGGATTCACTTTGAACCCGGAATTTTATTTCCTAGAGGTAGATTAACCAACTTCCAATAGGATTGCTCAAGATTGAATCAATCTCACTATTGACACCATTTGTCCAAAAGGATGAGTCTACATAAGACACAAAAAATGTTACAAAATCATATTTGAAGGAAGTATATGTCCCTTGACATTTACTACGCCTTTGAATCTCTTTATTAAGTACATTCTCCTTTTGTTCTTTCCAAGGTCGTTTAGACCTTTCACTAGACTACTCAAGTCTAATTTTACAGTCCACAGTCTTAGGTCCTATTTCAATCCTTTTAGGAATAGGAACTTTGACTTTGGCTAGACACCCCCACATTTTGAAATATTTCAAGTTGGATTTCCTTCCTTTCCATTTCTCATATAGAATAGATTGTGTCCTGAACAAACAAAATTGATTTCTTTATCAAAAGATAAAACTTATTTTTTGTGTTCCCTTTTGCAATAAGGATAGTTCCTCCACAAAAGTTTTGTGGTAAACCCGAACTTATAAATAATGCATCCATCATTTCTTTCAACGTTCGGTTTTTCATTAGATTGAGGTGAATGGGGCAGTAGTTTGATACATAATTTCATTTTCCAAACATATTTATGCACAAGGAGATTTATACTCTCCATTCTTATCACTTCTTATTATTTTCCAAACTAATTTTCAACTTCGATATTACATTTTCTAGACATTTCTATTGCTTCATCCATACCATTCAGCAAATAAACATAGTCCTTTCTAATGCAATTGTGAATAAATATTACGAGATACTTTTTCCCACCATGAGATGGTGTTAAATTCATATCACAAATGTCAGTGTAAGTCAATTCTAAAGGATTAGAATTCCTTTCAACAGATTTATAAGAATGCTCAACAAACTTAGATTCCACAAAAACTTGACATTTTTTATTTATTGCACTCAAAGTTAGACAAAACTTCTAAGTTGATCAGTTTTTCTTACAAGGTTTTGTAATTGACATGCCCCAAGTGTTCATGTCACAAACATTGACTCAAACAAGTAAGAACAAATAAAAATATTGAGTTCAAAAAGCTCTTCGCGAGGTAGCTTTTTCCTCACTAATATTTTGTTCCTATTTCTTACAATTTTGTGCGATACAAACATTGTTTAGAGTCATCACCTTGTCAAATGTCCTTTTAAGGACCTTTCCATAACTTTCAATGTAATTGTTATAGAACTACCAATGAACAAAGTTTCATCGGATTCAATAAAGGCAATATAGTCCAAATGTTACTTTTACAAAAACATAACAAATGACTATTCACCAATATTCATGTCTATGCAAACACTTTTATTATAATAGACATATCTTTTTATGAAAAATCACAACATTTTAAGTGACTTTTTTTTTCCATAAAAGAACACAATTATTTTGGACAAGTATATATATAATTTGGTTGTTTCATACTAGTCACACTATATACTAGTAATAGAAAAACTCAACAACCACAATACCAAATATACTCCAAGAATTTTGTGGATCTAACATAATACAAAAGTATCATTGAATTTCATATCTTTTGCTCTAAAGTTAATTAGACACCAAGTCTAATCATAAGCAAAGAACCCCCACATTTTAAATGTGATCTCAAAAATATTTTCAAGTATTTGAAAATAGTTTTTCCACATACTTTCCTAGACTTCCAAAATGTCATTGACAATATGAAACCTCTTTTGGAAATATGATTCTATAAAAGAATTATACTCCTTCAATTCTCTTTGACAATGTTTACACAATATCAAAGTTCATTCCATAGAGGCATAAAATCACAAACTCTAAGTCACTGATATTTTTCCTCTATCACAAATAGACATACCACTTAGTATTCTAAATACTAACAATAAGGACAAAAAGGAATTGTACAATTTATTTCTATATAACATTGAAGTTTATAGAAAATCAAAAGTACAACATTGACTTATTATGTGAAGTTTTCATATTCTTCCAATTACATAGTCCAATTAATCTAGAGTAGGAAACCACAAAAGTTTTTAGTCTATAAAAATCAGACACACTAACATTTCACATGGAGTACAAAATTACAAAAGTTTTTTTTTCCCTTCTCCAAACAGAATAAAACATATTCTTAGACCATCACATAGAAATATTTTTCTTTTCAAATAGTCTTCCAACTATAACATTTTAAACATACTATTTATCAAACAAAATATGCATATATCATTCTGCAAACTAGTAAATTTTAAATGCAACACTATTTGCCAAAACAAAATTCATTTAAGAAATATACGATTTGCAGAACTTTTCCAAATATACACATGGTAAATATAAAAAAATTTAACCTTTAAAAACTATTTTCCTCTTTAGATAAACAATAAGAAGGTTACCGGGTGTAATCTTTAATCGGAATACCACCAATTTTTACTGGTACATTCTCACTTCGACCTTGCTAAACAAAGCAACAGATTATGGAGAGATAATGCATTTATCTTCTATTTTCATGATCAAATTCTCTCAATCAGTAGAATACAAGAAATACTAAAAGTATAGTAATTTCCTTAAGAATGTTGTTCATGTTGTATTCCTAACATACTTAGAACAAAACATTGAAGAACTTGGTAAGACTACAAAGTTTAAGAACATTTTCACAACTACAAAATTAAAACTAGTAGAGAAACTATAATCAGAAACAAATTAGTAAAAATATATGAAATATTTTTCTTAAAGAAGAATTGTTGTTAATCTGTGTTTAAAGAATCTTACTGATTCCAACAAACTTTGCAAAAACACGAAGTTACCAAAGTTTAATGAATCGGTGAAGAACAGAAGAACATAAATTAATTCACAAATCTAAAATTTGTAACACATACCAGAATTTGAAAAAACAGGAAGAAGATCAAGCCCACTGAATGCACAGTGTCCTCTTAAGGAAATTATTCCTCTCTAGTATCCGAGGTTTGATTTGGAATATGTCCTCCCAGGGTAGAATGATCTCAATCACCAGTGTATTGATACCCAAAACGCTGGTGTCAGCGAGCCACTCAACAGCAGTAAAGTACACTTAGAATAGTAGATTTAGTAGTAGAAGAAGAAGTCCATAAATTCTATATTTCAAATGAAAGGAAATCCCTCAATTTATAGAAAACAAAGGGTAGTGCGAAAAGGTTTTTATTGTTCCTAACCGGAAAGGTCACAAACCTTTGGAAAAGTCACAATCTTTCGGAAAGGTCGTCACTTTTCATAAAAGTCACAACTTTCCATAAAAAGTCACAACTTTTCATAAAAGTCGCAACTTTTCATAAAAGTCACAACTTTTCATAAACGTCACAACTTTTCATAAAAGTCGCAACCTTTCATTAAAGTCACAACTCTTCATAAAAGTCGAAACTCTTCATTTTCCATTCACACCTTTTAAAATCAAACACATACATATGTTAAAGGTGATAAATTCAAGAACTGAATCCTACGCTGGCTTATTGTCCTTTTTAATATTGTCTCGTTTGAGTACAAAGAAATTTATGATATCTTATAGTTTATGTTCAATAGGTTAGCTCCGATATAGGTGCTTAATGGTCTTTATTATTCAGAATTAGAAAAATAAAGTACAATTCACTCATCAATGTTCTCTTTATATACGAACCCTTGGCAACGATTGTTTGGCATATGGAGGATGCAAGAAAGTTATCCTTGTGATTCATTGCTCTATACTATCTCATGAATTTAAACAAATTCGTATAATCAAAGACAATTCAATCAAAATAATATACGTTTGTAAATAAATAACAAACATAAAGATCTTCTTAGACATAATCAAACACTAAATCACTGGAAGGGTCTATAAGACCACAACTAAACGATGGTAGTATTTCATGAATCTAATTAGATGAATTTTACTCCAAAAGATAGATTTCATCTCTTCTGTCAAAGTTGAAGCCTTAAAAGATTTCCAACATTGTCACATTTAGAGCATGATCAAGCTTTAGGTTCAAATCTAAAACATTATTGTCTTTTCAGATTTCGAAGTCTTAATAGAAGAGTTAGTTCTACAGGGCTTAATAATATCATTTACATTTTTGTGAGTTGTGATTTGCCTTTTCCAAATAGAAGCTACCTACATATAAATTTTATAAATATCCTATTCATTTTCATCAATTGTAAAATGCAGTGAAAGTGAACTCAAAGTTCTGTTGAACAGTTGTTGAGTTGTAAGTAATCACTATAAGAAGTTCGAGTCTTCTCGAGATGGACAAACTTTGTTTCAGTATAAGTAGTGATCGAGCTCTTAAAAAATTATTGCATGAGAAAGCGGACATGTTGGAATGTATGCACCCACCAATCAGTCAAGAACCAGGTTCATTGACTCAGCAACAATAGTAACTAAAAGTAAGCGTCCACCTGTTTCGATGGGACCAGGTCCTCAGCACAGTTACAATAACAGATAGTAAAAACAAGTGTTGAAAGTAAAGCTCAAGGGAGGAAAACCACGACCTGTTCTCAACAGGACTTTTCAAACTGCTTCCACTAATCTTCTCCAAGCAAAAGTAAAAGACAATTTACAAAATGAGATTAGCCTGCTAATCTTCACACTAAGCAATACTTCCTATCACTTAGCTGAGCCAGAGTAGATACAACACTACCCACTATACTAACCCTCACTAATTAATAAGATTTTCCTAAGCGGATACCACATTGCCCACTAAACCCCCACTCTTTGGACGATTTAGATTTTGACTAAGCAACAACAATGTTGTCCACTAAATCACCTAACTCTAGATGACTTAGACTTTTAGAAATCGAAACGAGATCTGAATCCTTTATAGATTAGGATCAGATTTACAAACATAAGACACAAAGCTCTAAATACAACAAAGACTCTTCTTCACTTTATCAGGTCCTTCTGTTGAGTTGACCAATGTTCTTACTTGAAGATGGCCTTCTGTTCAAGCTGTGAATTTTCAGAGAAAATACAAGTTTAATTTGGCAAGTCTTGAATTTGTGTTTGTTGGAAAGAGATAATATAATTCTCCACAAATTCATTGAAACCACCCCATTGGCTGAAGGCCTGCTGTTGGAAAAGCTGTGCACCTACCGCATCAGAGGTAGCAGCTTTTTTGACAGTTGTCTTCTTACCTTTTCAAGTCGCAGTCTTGCGGGGACCAGGTCCCTTGCAAACTTCTTTGTGAGTTCTTGAAAAGACTTGCTTGCTGACTTCCTTCTTTGGATGAATGAATATAATATATGGTGTTTATCATGCTAAAAATATCAACATAAAGAGTTATTATCCACTGGACAAACACCCTCCTTCATTATGATTGGTGTAGTACACTGACGCCTCACCAACCTCTGACGTGACAGCTTTACAGCTGTAACCAATTATGTATTTGATGGAGGAAACTCTGCCTGGGACAAGGTCCCTGCATTTGTGAGATACTGAAACATACAATCTCGTCCGCTCTTCTTATTGGTGTAGGACACTGCACTTTTCACCTACCACCTGACATGACAACTTTTACGGTTGTACCCCATTTGTATCTGGACGAGAGCACTCTTGCAGGGACCAGGTTCCAGCATTTGTGAGGATCATCAAAACACCTAAAATATAACATTTTCCCCCTTTTTGATAATAGCACATAAATATACCTCACGCTAAGTTTATCATCCATCTCACTGTCAGCAGTTCCAATAACAAGGATCTGGTTCCTTGTTAGATCGATAAGTTTGTTAAATCATCAAAACTTCATATCAAGTTCGAGCTAACATCTAAACTCAGCTTCGAACTAACATTTCCCCCTTTTTGATGATAACATACTTATTCACCAGTTCCCCCTATTAACCAGAATTCTTGGGGTAACTTGAGTTGAATCATCCCCAAAGTTTGTCAAATCATCAAAACATCAATATAACTTTTACCCTCTTTTGATGTTGATAAACATATTCACCAGTTCCCCCTATCAACAAGAATTCTTATTAAACTGGAGTTTAATCATCCCAGAAGTTTGTCAAATCATCAAAACATCAGCATAGCATTTTTCCCCTTTTTGATGATGACAAACATCTTCTCCCCCCTATCGACAAGACCAGGTCCTCGTCAGGTAGCAAGCATTTATTCTCCTTGTCAGCATGACCATATCGCTTCAAGTAGCTACCATTGATTCCCCCTATCGATGTGACCATGTCTTCTTCAAGCAGTTATAACACCATTGATCTCATACCTTCCCTTAACAACTTTCCCCCTTTTGACATCATAAAAAAAGGGTCAAAGCAGTAAACCAAGTTGACAGAAATATAGTTCTAAAAAATTCATGGCCACTTGGGCAACAATGATCATGAGCAAAAAGGCATAAAGTAATGAGACAAGTTAGTAGAAACAAGACTTTTTCATCCATAAACAAAAGATCAGCCATCAAACATTGCAAATATGATTACAAATGAAAACCAGAACAATGCCCAAAAAGAGTAATGAGGACTGACATAGAGAGATAGGAAGAGAAGGGATGACTTAGAGGCAAGAGAATTAAATAATAGAATTAATAGAGCATATCCCTTAGCATAGTATTTTGAGAAGCCTCTATTGAAGTTCACACTTTGCTGCCCAACCTTCATGTTAAAACTTTGGGGCTGCCAATTTCATTTTTTAGCTTCTTTTTTTTTGGCACCTGGTCCCTCTGATAGTGTTGTTTTAGAAGCAAAGCATTTAGGAAAACCATTTGAGTATCCCTGTTAACAAGAGCAACTATCATAACATTCAATGCAAGCCGAGTTTCTCATAACAGACAGATTGGTAACACAAACTCCATCAAGGCCTCCAAGATGAATAGAACACTAGTTTAGAAACCAAGAAGGAAATTTCATTTCTATTTTTTTTTCATTTTTTTTAATCATACAGACACCTTCCTTTTCAGATTACTTTGAGTTCGCATAATATCAACTTATCCCTTTTTAAACATTATCTTTTCCACTTCTTCATTTTTTTTAGAGAACCAGGTCCCTCTTCACAGTTAAAACTTTTTCATCAGAAAATTCTCCAGCAAGAATAAAGGGGTTAACAATTTAAAGTGTGTCTAGAGAGAAGAGAAAATAGAATTTTGAAACACCCTGATATTTGAAGGTAAATTGATTTTTATGGGGAAATAGAAAGAATTATGTAATATAAAGAAAGAGAAAGGAAGTATCATTTTGATACTCAAAAGATGGGACAACAATCAAATTCCTGAATGACATACATGTGGCAATTGCAATGGTTCTCATGCATAATTCAAATTGCAATGTAAAGATTGCTAACCTTCGAGACAGTACCAGGTCCCTCTCTGTAGTTTGAATGTCATTGCCTAGATCTGTCCCGACCTCCCTTTTCCTTCATCCCCTTTTCCATGTGTGTATATCTACAAAAGGTATGAAGCTGAACTTGGTAAAACATATATAACCGAAAAGCAAGGATACCTGTTCCCTTTGCATAGTCATGAAAGATTTAATTGCTTCAGGCAGGATCCATTCAGGAAGGTTTTAGCATTTCCATCATTAGCATGGTTATTTCAGCCATGTTTTTGTGAACTTTAGGTTGCTGCTTGTTCTACAAAAGTTGAGTACATCAAGCTGCACTTGCTACATTTATCGCCTCAGTTGATGAAAGAGCAATTAAATCTTGCCTTTTTAATTCCACATGAATGAAAGATCAGCGTATAACATAATACACACTTGAGGTACTCTTTCTATCAACTTGAAACCCATCATAATCAACAACACCATGTACTCCAAAAAAAAAAGTCTCCTGATGGTCAAAATAGGACCAGGTCCTCTGTCTTCTTCAAATGACTTAAGATTTTCTCAACAGCCTTCAAAATTGATTTTTTTTGTACATGGGTAGAGTCTTTGAACCCGGTTCATTAGCATTCAGCTTCAAGTTAGTGCCCATGAAAGTATGAATTGTCGAGGCACCTAAAACATGAAACCTTTTCATCAGCTTCTTTGAACTGGTACCAGGTCCCTTCCTATGCTCAAACAGCAATTGCCCTGATCATGTTGTTCTATCTTCTTCCTTTCAGCTAAGCCACTGAGTACATACGTATTCTTGACAAGCTGGTCCTTACTTAAGCCTAAGGTGAATATGTCAGCCACTTGATGCTCCATTTTGCAAAACTCCATGATGACATCACCCTTCTTTCTCATTGTCTTGACTTCAAGTATGTTAAGCCATTTGAGCAGCTCACAAATGTACTTTTATTTACAACCAAATGTACCTTTTGAGGTTTGCTTGATCTATAGCTCCAAGAAGAGATTTGATTCTTCCATTATGCTCATTTTAACACTCACTATTAATGAGTGAAATAAACTCTTCACATAACACCTCAAAGATTGCCTCAAAGATGACATCATCAATATATACCTGAACAATCAACAATTCCTTTCATAGTGAATTCAAAGAGAGGTTTTTTTACAATGTTACCTCTCTTGAATCCATTATTGAGGAGCAACTTGGACAACCCGATCAGCTTGTTTGGGAACCGACTGTCATACTTTGCATCTTTCAAACTTGATCAGCTTCTTCATTCTCACCTTCAGAATTCACATTATCAATTTGAACTGCATCATCTTTGTTCAACGCTGTCTAGAGGATCGGGTCCCTCATCAGATTCATCATTTGCATCAACTTCCTTGAGATTGTTGGATTCATGAAGAGAAAGTTCTTCAACAAGCTCACTATTTAGACCATCTTTCTATTTTAAAGCAGCCCTTCCATCTCAAAAGCTTCATTTTGTTGCAACTTCTAAACTCTTCCATACTCATCAACAAACACATGACCATATTTTTTTATACCCTTGATAAGCCTTGCTAGAGGAAGAGTGTACCACAACTATTCTTTCATCAATATTGAGATCAACTTCTCAATATCATCATTTTGGTCACAGAACATGTAGTATTCAACACTTCTGTCAGAAGTTCTTTGGAAGACTAAGAGCCTGCTTATTCTACCTGAAGGATGGTTTGATCTGCTTATCTTTAACACCATCGTCACAAACTTTGTCATCAGTAAATATCATTTTACGCAAACTGGGACCAGGTCCCCTAGCATAGGTTTGTGCAGCAAAGCAACACACGCATGAGCACATCTCTTGTGTCATACCTCAACATTCTCACTTTATGCACTAAGGCAAGTGAGACTGTCTCAACGATCAGTAATCAGATAAGCAATATACATGTTTTTGCCTCTACCAAAATCATTTCTGAGAGAGCAAGTTGTGACCACACATTCCCTTTAATAAGAGCTCCACTTTATTTTCATTCATCACAAATCTATGAAACACTTGAAAGATTGTACTTCAACTATTGACATAGTACAAAACTTCAATAATGTGTTCCATAGATTTCCCAAACATGCCTTCAAAAAGAACATACCTTTTCTTGACATTACCAAATGAGACACCTCCACCTTGAAAGTGCCTTTTAGAGAAAGAGAAAGTCCAGTGCTTTGAGCATCCACCATTCATGAATCAACACTGGCTGTTGCCACTTCCTCTCTCAAGAATACCATACGTGTTAGCCTTGGTAACCCACTTTAGTTGGAGTTCCTAGTAAGCAGATAAAGGAGTGACAAGAGAATTCTTTGACCAGTGAGGCAGATTGACTTTTTGCAACTTAGGAACAGAAGCACAACAAGGTCCCTTCTTCTGAAAGTTCTTCTGTTGACTAGCACGACCAGGTCCCTTCTTCTGCAAGTTCTTTGTTTGACCAGGTCCCTTCTTTTGCTAGTTCTTCTGTTGACCAGGTCCCTTCTTCTTTCTATTTCTCCATTTAGAATATTTTGAGATGTTCTCTTTGATCTTTTTCAAAGTTGGACAGTCCTTCTTCAAATGGTCATCACGACCACAATGAAAGCACAACAAATTGCCATACACAGACACATGTTTTCTATAGAGATTGCAAGAAGGACTTTTGCTTGAATATCCTAACCCTTTCCTATCATTTTTACCCTGACTGATAAGATTGACAAGCAAGTTTGAAGAGTTAGTCCACTTGAGAGATTTATTCAGTTCTTCTTTGACGTGGACCAGGTCCCTCTCTAATTGATTATTTCTCCCTAAGGCCATAGCAAGTTTTGTTTCAGTAGTATTTAAATTGGTTTCTAGCTCGATTTGCAAGCTACTGACCTCCCCCTTACCGCTGCCACATCTCTTACTCAACATCTTTAATTTTCCCTTAAGTTCTAGATTTTCAAATTTTAGAACTCTCACTCGTTCTTCCACAATAGACACTTGGTCAACCAAGGCTACCTTTTCTTTATAAAGGATATCTAGGCTATTGTTCACCAGATCTTTATCAGTTGTTCACTCAATGAAAGAGTCAATCTAAATAGCGGCTAGACTTATCAGCTTCTTAACACAGTAAACGTGCAAGTTTTGTTTAAGATCAAAAAGGGTTACCTCTTCACCAGCTTTTTCATAATCAGATTTTCCCATCAGAGCAAATGTGGCATCAAAAACATCTTCATCACCTTTGACTGCAAGCATGAATACATCTTTAGGATGTTCTGACTCTTCTGAGTCACTTGAGGAATCACTCTTGACAACAAGAGCCTTCTTCACATCATAGTCAACAGTTTCTGTTCTGCTTGACTTGTCAGGGACCTGGTCCCTGCTTTTGTTCTTGTCTCCTCCACACTTGACACATTTCTTATGCTCACCCTTGTGCATAGGGCAGTCTCTAATGAAGTGGCCTAATTTACCACACTTGAAACACACGTCATTTGCAATTTTTATTCTGTTGGAGTTTCCTTCTTCTTGAAATCTTCCATGTCTTTTGACTATTTTTTGAAACCTTTCAGTCAAATACCTCATCTTTTCTTCGTCTTCAAAAGCATCATTTGAGAAACCTTTAATGCTACTGACTTCTCTTTTTTTATGTCTGTTTCATCATACTCTCTTCTACACTTGGGGACTTCCTGAGCTAAATTTCTTTTCCTCACATTCTTGATGGGAATGTGAGGACCATCAAGAACCAAGTCACGCATCTCACTGTATTTCTCCGTGATATAATTGTGCAGTCTGGTCTTCCACCACTGATAGCACTTATGATTTAAATGAGGAGGACATATAGTAGATTTACCTTCTTCTTGACTTGGTGAGAACGCCATTCCTTCAGGATCTATTCTCTTGGTGTTAACCATATAGAGAATCCAACGCTCTAATACCACTTGTTGGAATGTATGCACCCACCAATCAGTCAAGAACATGTTCCTTGACTTAACAAGAATAGTAACTAAAAGTAAGCGTCCACCTGTTTTACAATAACAGATAGTAAAAACAAGTGCTGAAAGTAAAGATTGAAAGCAACTTTACGTGGAAACCTCCTTGCTCAAAGGAGGAAAACCATGACCTTTTCTCAATAGGACTTTTCAAACTGCTTCCACAAATCTTCTCCTAGCAAAAGTAAAAGCAGTTTACAAAATGAGATTAGTCTGCTAATCTTCACACTAAGCAATCCTTCCTATCACTTAGCTGAGCCAGAGTAGATACAACACTACCCACTATACTAACCCTCACTAATTAATATAGATTTTCCTAAGCGGATACCACACCGCCCACTAAACCCCCACTCTTTGAATGATTTAGATTTTGACTAAGCAACAACAATGTAGCCCACCAAATCACCTAACTCTAGATGACTTAGACTTTTAGAAATCGAAACGAGATCTGAATCCTTTATAGATTAGGATCAAATTTACAATGTAAGCAAATAAGACACAAAGCTCTAAATACAACAAAGACTCTTCTTCACTTTATCAGGTCCTTCTGTTGAGTTGAGAAATGTTCTTCCTTGAAGATGGCCTTCTATTCAAGCTGTAAATTTTCAGAGAAAATCCAAGTTTAATTTGCCAAGTCTTGAATTTATGTTTGTTGGAAAGAGATAATATAATTCCCCACAAATTCGTTGAAACCATCCCATTGGCTGAAGGCCTGCTGTTGGAAAAGTTGTGCACCTACCGCATCAGAGGTGAAAGCTTTTCTGACAGCTGTCTTTTCACCTTTTCACGTCGCAGTCTTGCGGGGACCAGGTCCCTTGCAAACTTCTTTGTGATTTTTTAAAAGTCTTGCTGGCTGACTTCCTTCTTTGGATGAATGAATATAATATGGTGTTTGTCATGCTAAAAATATCAACATAAAGAGTTATTATCCGCTGGACAAACACCCTCTTTCATTATGATTGGTGTAGTACACTGACGCCTCACCAACCTCTGACGTGACAGCTTTATAGTTGTAACCAATTATGTATATGATGGAGGAAACTCTGCCTGGGACCAGGTCCCTGCATTTGTGAGATACTGAAACATACAATCTTGTCCGCTCTTCTTATTGGTGTAGGACACTGCACTTTTCACCTACCACCTGACATGACAACTTTTACGGTTGTACCCCATTTTTATCTGGACGAGAGCACTCTTGCAGGGACCAGGTCCCCGCATTTGTGAGGATCATCAAAACACCTAAAATATAACATTTCCCCCCTTTTTGATGATAGCACACAAATATACCTCACGCTGAGTTTATCATTCATCTCACTGTCAGCAGTTCCAATAACAAGGATCTGGTTCCTTCTTAGATCGATAAGTTTGTTAAATCATCGAAACTTCATATCAAGTTCGAGCTAACATCTCAACTCAGCTTCGAACTAACAAGACATTTATATAATTCCTATAATAATATCTACAGTGCAATTCTTCTTAACATGATATTGAAACCTTAATACATAACAACACCACACAGTAAGAATGAGCTTAGAAGCAACTATTTCCTATGTAATGCTTCCAATTTTCAGAAATATGAGCAAGAATTTGTGAAACACTCACATGCAGTAACCTTGAACAGAATACAAAATTCAAGAAACTTTAAACCACAATTAAGAGACATGCGTGAAAATTGATGAGCAAACACTGAAATAGATTAATAAGAGAAGTACCAAATAAGGTACGCGACTCTATGCACATTATCCGGTTCAATAATCAATCTCGACCTATAGAAATTTCAGAAAAATAAACTGACCAAAAAAAATAGGAAAAATGCAAAGAGCTCTTTGACCAACCTTCTTTAAGGAATGCATCAATTTTAGACACTTCTTCATGAGAACTTAAGCAAATTGGAGCAAAGGATCGCATCAATTTTTATTTTTTTACAGAGAAGAGAGAGAAGTAGAACTATAGAGAAGCCTTAAGAAATTTGGGGACTAAAAGTGAAAAATAAATGTCTCTCACAAATATAAAAACCATGTGTCTGCCAGAAAAAGGAAAATTGGAGGGCATTGAACTTAAATGCATACACGTGTAAGCAAGAAAATGCAAGTTTATGGTACAATTTTTGTTTCTTTCAGTACAACTATTTGATGGTATGTTAGTCCTTTTCTTGTTCACTTATATATAAGGCTTTCAGCACAACTATTTGATGTTGTGTTAGTCCTTTTCTTGTTCACTTATATATAAGGGTAATAATATTCTTTTATCCCTCCATTATTTTCTCACAAATTCATGTATTTTTCATTTTTTTTCTCTCCTGTAATTATCTCTCTAACCCTTTTCACATTGATAAGTTGTATTTGTAAGAAAAAATTTATTGGATAACTAAGAAAGTTATTAATAAAGATCTTGTGCTTTAATGTGTCTGAATAGGTAAGAATTGAATTAGAATGAACAAAAAATTGATAATTCAATGTCATTTCCCTCCAAAAAATCAGTACCAAAACATCTTATAGTATAGTTCTTGAAAGGTTTTACAACAAGGGCATTTCTCAGTATGTTTCCTTTATATTCTTTTACGTTTTTACTTGAAATTGTTGATATAATTGATTGTCTTCACACCTCAAGTTTGTTGATTTGAATATGTTTTGTACTTGAATTCTAGTAACCAAGTGTCTGGTCTAACATTCGGAATTGTAGTTCTCCATGTTCACCTAACAGAACATACACAACAACATCAACGAGACGGTGTCCATGTTTTTAGGAGAATTCCTCTGTCTAAATGTTGGCCAAAGTAAATTGTATGTCAACCTTTATATACTCTCTTAAAAAAAGGTTATACAAGTTAAAAGAAATGAAAAAAATATACAAGTACAAAGATGAATGGAACGTGGAACAACTTTCTACGTAAAACATCCATGTTCCATTCTTTCATTTGGATGATTGCGCTTCGTAGACGAAAGTATTGAAGGTCCGGTAGACTCCCATGACGCGAAGTGATTGGTCTATCATAATTGAAACAAAGGGAGTTTTTTTTTATTCAAATTAGAAACAACAATCAAATTTTGCATTACTACTTTTCCTGCTAGAGCTCCCCTTTTCATTAAATTCCAACCTTCTAATCAGAAAGTTACTTGGAATAATTCATGTAATTGTGTTATACTCTGTATCAGTGTTTTCAAAAATATTTTTGGAGCGAGTCCCAGGACAGGGCTACAAAAAATGCTCTAGGACGTAAATTAAAGATGTAGATTCATAAGGCGTAACTCCTTAAATTTGAGGCACAAGCCCCGAGCATAAAACACAAGTCCTGAGCGTAAAAACGTAAGCCCGTGCGTTTTTTTTTTGTATTTATATTTTTATTATTGGTGTAATGACAATTCTCAAATAGTATTTGTAATACTTTTTTGGAATAAGACACTAGTACCCTCCTAGACGTTGACCGAAATTCCAGAGATACAACTTAACTAAACTAAGGTCCTATTACCCCCCTAAACTTATTTTTTTTGTAATTTTTTACACCTTTTTTTGCCTTCGTGGCCTCCAAACGTCTCCCACACACCTCACTTAAGTGGAGTCACGTAGTGTGCCACGTAAACCAAAAGATGTAAAGTTACACAAAAAATGAGTTTAGGGGTAATAGGACCTTAGATTAGTTAAGGTGTGTCTCTGAGATTTCGGTCATAGTCTAGGAGGTACTTGTGTCTTATCCCTACTTTTTTTCTTCATTACTGATTATTAATACTTATCTTAAATAAAAATCATAAATCATTGAAAGATTTAATTTTGCTTATTTTATTAGTAATAAACTATAAAATTGAATATACATGAGACTACACCCCGTAGATCCACGAGACTTACGCCCAATGTCTCGAGCCCTTCTATAAATTTAATTGTTATAAAATATTTAAATATTTGATGGTATAAATTTAATTAAAATGTTAATGGCTTTTAGACTTCCTAAGATTAATTCCTAATTAAATATCTAATTTATTAATATTTATCATCTATAATCTATATGTATATAATAATTATAAATTTTATTCTTAAAAAAAAATCTCTACCTAAATTGCTATACTTTTCATCTTCTCATAACTTTTTCCTTAACCCCTCTCATGAATAATATAATTTATGTGGATAAAGTATTATCCTTTATAATTTAAGGGTGCAAATCTGCAAAATGGAGACACACATTGATAATGTCCTCTTGATTATTATTAAAGAATGACTCCAACTTCACAAATTTAAATTCACTGATACTTAATACGCGACAAGAACTTTAGTTGTTCTTTCTACCTGGTTTGCTAACTTTAATTTTCTTTATCATATTCTTCATTTATTTATTATTATTTTTGAATTACTTATTCAACTTTTATCCTCTTAGTATTCATAACTCTCATCTTTTCATATTCATAACCTCCAAATATTTAAATTAAAACTTGAATATTTCTTTTGATGTTCCTTCTATTTTATCTATATAAATTCAACTTCTTTATCTCATGAAACCCCTACAGAGATTATTAGGCTATTATTTTTATTCTATAGTTAAAGTTAGGGGTGTCAAAAAAGAACCCAAACATATATAACAAGCCCAACCCGCCCATAATTTTAAGGGTTGGGCTCAAGATAATTTTGAATTGGGTTCAATCTCAACCCATTCAAGCTTAACCCATTTGAGAAGAATTCTCATTGAGCCCAATTCAATCTCCAATTTCAACCCATTTTATATGTTTCTATATTTAAAGGTATAAATTATTATCTATTTAACATTTTTTGGGATTTATCTATCCATTTGTTAGTTTTTTAATAAAAAATTCTTGATCGAAAATTCAAATTGTGATTATAAAAGTTAATTATCAATATGTTAAATTATTGAAATTAATCGGGTCAAATTGGGCGGGTCAAGACCCAACCAGTTTTTAGCCCATTTGAGCCCAAAGTAAACTTGGGCGGGTCAAAATCCAACCCGATTTCTACTCAACCCATTATAATATTTTTAATTTTAACCCAACCCGCCCATTTGACACCTCTAGTTAAAGTAGATGAAGAAGACCCTTAAATTTTGATAGGATATGGAATGAGACGATAAGAACTAAGAGAGTTATGTACTAATTTTGCACTAATTTTTTCATCTATACATACATCTATCTTATAAGAATATTCTACATTGTATTTTTTCTTAAATCTATTTTGTTTTGTCTCTTTTTTTTCTCTATTAGACTTTTTAATTTAGTTTTCAATGAATGTTTTATTACCGTAAGTCTTTATTCTTATTTTGTAATTGTTACATTTTATTATTCATTACAATATATATATATATATATATATATATATATATATATATATATATATATATATATATATATATATATATATATATATATATATATATATAAATCACATGAAACACACGTGCGAAACACGTGCTCAGAAACTAGTATATATATCCACTAAATAATTCTATTATTATTAATCTTGAGATATCCAGTTCACCAACAAAACCATTTATAGATATTGAAATGAACACCTTAACACTTAATAAAATGTTCGATGTTCTCTAGAAATATTACAATTATTCAAATAATAATCACCAACAAATTATAACTGTCTTTAATGAGTTATGTGCAATATTATAATGCAAATTAGTTCAGACATACACAAGCATATGACTATTGGCAGGATCAATTAGATAACATCCTCATCAACATCGACATTGCATAGCCTAAACCAATGATGAGATTGTTGTAGAAATGCTGATGATTCCATTTATCCAGATGTTTGAGTACATTCTTTGATACTGGACTTTGGACATGGCCAAAAGTTTGGAGACCGGGTGTAGGAATGTATGTTAACGTGTGTGATGTAACTGAGGAGAATGTCCCTAAGAAGTATGAAGGTGGAAGTATTTTCTTAAGGAAGTTGTACACTGATGACATTTCTCTTTCGTGCATGGAATTGTTCAACGGTTGCAAATTGGACATTGGTGATGAAATTGGGCTTTATTGGGATCCTAGATCTTCAAGTTTAATGTTCAAATTGATTTTTCATCGAGCTTAGTGAAAAGGTCCAAGAATGTAGGACCAAAAACAACATTCTTCAAGTCTTTTGTTTAGTATTACTCTTTCATATAACTGTAATACCTATATTTGATTCTAAAATTGGAATATTTGCCTTATGGAGTACGATGGTTCTTGAAGTTCCCAGCAATCCCTTTTATACTTGTGTTTTCATTAGTGTTCTTTTAATATGAGAATATTGTAGTTCGTGGGATTTTGTGAAATTTCACAAAGCCGTAATAGTTTAGTAGTTTTTTTGTTCTGGAAAATCTTTTAATTTTACGCTCCTCTCCAAGAAAGGAGCTTACTGTGATTTGTTACTTTTTTAACAAAAAATTTTTGAGCGAAAATTCAAATTGTGATTATAAAAGTTAATTATCAATATGTTAAATTATTGAAATTAATCGGCTCAAATTGGGCGGGTCAAGACCCAACCCGTTTTTTAGCCCATTTGAGCCCAACCCATTTGAGCCCAAAGTAAACTTGGCGGGTCAAGACCCGACCCGATTTCTACTTAACCCATTATAATATTTTCAATTTCAACCCAACCCGCCCATTTGACACCCCTAGTTAAAGTAGATGGAGAAGACTCTTGAATTTTGATAGGATATGGAAGGAGTCGATAAGAACTAAGAGAGTTATGTACTAATTTTGTACTTATTTTTTCATCTATACATACATCAGTCTTATAAGAATAATGTCTACATTGTATTTTTTTAAAATCTATTTCGTTTTGTCTTTTTTTTCTCTATTAGACTTCTTAATTTAGTATTCAATGAATGCTTTATTGCCGTAAGTCTTTCTTCTTATTTTGTAATTGTTACATTTTATTATTTATTACGATATATATATATATATATATATATATATATATATATAAGTGAAATTTCAGTCATTCTAATGTATCTATAAAAAATCAAATGAAACACATGTGCGAAACACGTGCTCAGAAACTAGTATATATATCCACTAAATAATTCTATTATTATTAATATCCAGTTCGCCAACAAAACCATTTATAGATATTGAAATGAACACCTTAACACTTAATAAAATGTTCGATGTTCTCAAGAAATATTACAATTATTCAAATAATAATCACCAACAAATTATAACCGTCTTTAATGAGTTGCAATATTACAATGCAAATTAGTTCAGACATACACAAGCATATGACTATTGGCAGGATCAATTAGATAACATCCTCATCAACATCGACATTGCATAGCCTAAACCAATGATGAGATTGTTGTAGAAATGCTGATGATTCCATTTATCCAGATGTTTGAGTACATTCTTCGATACTGGACTTTGGACATGGCCAAAAGTTTGGAGACCGGGTGTAGGAATGTATGTTAACGTGTGTGATGTAATTGAGGAGAATGTCCTTAAGAAGTTGAAGGTGGAAGTATTTTCTTAAGGAAGTTGTACACTGATGACATTTCTCTTTCGTGCATGGAATTGTTCAACGGTTGCAAATTGGACATTGGTGATGAAATTGGGCTTTATTGGATCCTTTATTCAAGTTTAATGTTCAAATTGATTTCTCATCGAGCTTAGTGAAAAGGTCCAAGAATGTAGGACCAAAAACAACATTCTTCAAGTCTTTTGTTTAGTATTACTCTTTCATATAACTGTAATACCTATATTTGATTCTAAAATTGGAATATTTGCCTTATGGAGTACGATGGTTCTTGAAGTTCCCAGCAATCCCTTTTGTACTTGTGTTTCATTAGTGTTCTTTTAATATGAGAATATTGTAGTTCGTGGGATTTTGTGAAATTTCACAAAGCCGTAATAGTTTAGTAGTTTTTATGTTTTGGAAAGTCTTTTAATTATATGCTCCTCTCCTAAATAGGAGCTTATTGTGATTTGTTACTTTTTTAACAAAAACTTTTTGAGCGAAAATTCAAATTGTGATTATAAAAGTTAATTATCAATATGTTAAATTATTGAAATTAATCGGCTCAAATTGGGCGGGTCAAGACCCAACCCGTATTTTAGCCCATTTGGCCCAACCCATTTGAGCCCAAAGTAAACTTGGGCGGGTCAAGACCCGACCCGATTTCTACTTAACCCATTATAATATTTTCAATTTCAACCCAACCAGCCCATTTGACACCCCTAGTTAAAGTAGATGAAGAAAACTCTTGAATTTTGATAGGATATGTAAGGAGTCGATACGAACTAAGAGAGTTATGTACTAATTTTGTACTTATTTTTTCATCTATACATACATCAGTCTTATAAGAATAATGTCTACATTGTATTTTTTTAAAATCTATTTTGTTTTGTCTTTTTTTTTTTCTCTATTAGACTTCTTAATTTAGTATTCAATGAATGTTTTATTGCCGTTTATTTTGTAATTGTTACATTTTATTATTCATTACAATATATATATATATATATATATATATATATATATATATATATATATATATATATATATATATATGTGTGTGTGTGTGTGTGTGTGTGTGTGTGTGTATCTATAAAAAATCACATGAAACACACGTGCGAAACACGTGCTCAGAAACTAGTATATATATCCACTAAATAATTCTATTATTATTAATCTTGAGATATTCAGTTCACCAACAAAACCATTTATAGATATTGAAATGAACACCTTAACACTTAATAAAATGTTCGATGTTCTCTAGAAATATTACAATTATTCAATTAATAATCACCAACAAATTATAAGTGTCTTAATGAGTTATGTGCAATATTACAATGCAAATTAGTTCAGACATACACAAGCATATGACTATTGGCAGGATCAATTAGATAACATCCTCATCAACATCGACATTGCATAGCCTAAACCAATGATGAGATTGTTGTAGAAATGCTGATGATTCCATTTATCCAGATGTTTGAGTACATTCTTCGATACTGGATTTTGGACATGGCCAAAAGTTTGGAGACCGGGTGTAGGAATGTATGTTAACGTGTGTGATGTAACTGAGGAGAATGTCCCTAAGAAGTATGAAGGTGGAAGTATTTTCTTAAGGAAGTTGTACACTGATGACATTTCTCTTTCGTGCATGGAATTGTTCAACGGTTGCAAATTGGACATTGGTGATGAAATTGGGCTTTATTTGGGATCCTAGATCTTCAAGTTTAATGTTCAAATTGATTTTTCATCGAGCTTAGTGAAAAGGTCCAAGAATGTAGGACCAAAAACAACATTCTTCAAGTCTTTTGTTTAGTATTACTCTTTCATATAACTGTAATACCTATATTTGATTCTAAAATTGGAATATTTGCCTTATGGAGTACGAAGGTTCTTGAAGTTCCCAGCAATCCCTTTTGTACTTGTGTTTGTTAGGTGGTCTTGGGCCTTCTCAACCCAAAAGCTAGCTCAAAGGTTGAGGCTTTCCCTCACACTTATAAATTGACCACCAGCCCCTTCCACTTCCGATGTGGGATAACTCAACAATCTCCCCCTTCACACATCGGCCCTTGGGCTGGAGAGAGCGACAACCCAGTTTCTCCCGGTGGGCTGAGACTTGTTGACAACCTGGGCTCTGATACCAATGTTGGGTGGTCTTGGGCCTTCTCAACCCAAAAACTAGCTCAAAGGTTGAGGCTTTCCCTCACACTTATAAATTGACCACCAACCCCTTCCACTTCCGATGTGGGATAACCCAACAGTGTTTTCATTAGTGTTCTTTTAATATGAGAATATTGTAGTTCGTTGGGTTTTGTGAAATTTCACAAAGCCGTAATAGTTTCGTAGTTTTTATGTTCTAGAAAATCTTTTAATTATATGCTCCTCTTCTAGAAAGGAGCTTATTGTGAGAAATAAGTTGCTATACTCACAGAAAATGCCTGGAAACCTAACATGACCTAATTAAGGACCCCCTTCCGCTCACAAACTCAATGGTATAAGATTAACCCTTAATGATCAGGGTTGAATCTTTAACTTGATGGACTCCATATAGTGTTAGACCTATGATATTTCATAACAACAACTGATTTAGGCGAAGTTACCAAAACATGTCGAGTTAAATGTCAAGAAGGGAAGATGAAGAAACAGAACTGCATCGAAAGATATAAGATTCTCAGAGGAATATGATTTCTAAATTGGACAGATTTTGCAACAATATAGGGTCTAAACGCTTTTAATCATATGACTGAAAGCTTTTGAATTAGCACAATAAGAACGCTACATTCAATCAAGTCTTTATTTCCATTTTTTTGCATAATCAAAGTTGCTGGCTGCTCAACTGTTTCTGTAAATTGTAGATGATAACTAGATAGGAAAAAGAAATATAAGTTAAAATTAGGCAACATGAGTTGCTGGGTGCTCAGCTGTTGAGCATTCCTTTAGAGACAGAGCATAATGATCTTAGGCATATTCATATGCCTAATTTGTCAATAATTGCCCATAAATTGCTTGAATCGAAGAATAATCTTGAGTCTATTAGCTTGATTTTGTTATACTTGTGATGATTGTGCACTTACACACATGATTCGTGATTTCAGGAACTCTCGAAGGAATTAGAGTTGGAACAAAGAAAGAAGGAGCAAATACGTGCAGAAAATGGCTAAAGGAAAAAGGCACAGTGGCTGGCGCACTGCTAGGCGCTCCGTGCCAAGGCCTGAAGATCAAAAGTAGTTTTGGAGAGAAATGCTAGGCATCTCGCGCCAGCCCCAAAAGATCAGAGAGTGCAGTCTTGGCGCGCTGCTAGACGCGCCGCACCAGAGTGTGAAGTTCAGAAAAGTTTTCATGGCGCGCCGCGCCACAAGGGGAAGTTCTGCAAAGTTTTTGTGGCGCTTTAGAGGCGCGTCGCGCCAAGGTGATTAGAATAAATTGACTTCATTAAAAAAAAAATTCAAGACGAAAATAAGATGATGTTTTGATTGAATAAGCCCGAATACCTGAACAACTTTGAGAGGAACACAAGGATAATTTATAGTAGGTGCAAGAGCTATTTGTCACATGTATTTTCACATTATTTAATGTTTTCATATTATGAGTCTATTTGTCACGTGTATTATCATATTATTTAATATTTTCGTATTACAAGTCTATGTGTCATCAATAATTGAACTTTTATTTAATATTTCATATTATGTGAATCTATTACTAGATTTACATATATATTGTTATATCGGGAGGAGATCCTTGAAACACCATAAAGTTATCTATGTGTGACCTATATGTCATTGATTTGAGTCATAGAAGAAGTCAATAATGTTTGTACTAGGGTAGGCTAGTTACATCACTCGTCAGGATTTTCCTTGGACCCCGTTAAAACGTAATGTCATTCCTTAAAGACTTCTCTTATGGGGGACTAAAAATCAAGACCACTATATTTGGGGTACGCCTTGTGAAACTTTTTGAAATTTGATGACATATTTGAGTCTTTTCTCTTTAATAAATGACCTTCTTTAAAAAGAAAGTTCTCACACGTGTAGGTACTTTTCCGTTAACAGTCTAAAGATCCCTTTCTGACTACGATCTAAAATTATGTAAGTTATTATGGCATATCTAAGGTTGAGAAATATATGAACAGTTATTATAGACAATCTAATTACTATTATCCGGAAGGAAAATTTCTCAATGGTTATATTTTGGACAAAGTTTACAGAAGGACAAAATGTAAATGGTAATCTATTTGCTTAAATCAGCCAAATAAATAAGAAAAAAGTGACATAAATAGTTGTTTATCAAAATAATGATATGGAAATATATACTCTCGTTAGTTTCATGCCATCAAACGCTCAAGATAAAGCCTGCAAAGTTAATAACACATCAAGGATAAAGACTCAAGAGCTAATAAAGATAGGCCCTCCCCAGATATTTGATCCGAATACCGTGAGGCACATCAGGAAAAATATCACCTCGAAAGAACTCACTTTTGAAAAGATGCGGATTCCATTTTCTGCGACGTTATGTACAATATGTTGGAAAAAATACTACAATATTGATATTAGATTGTAATTATAAAGTAATAAATAACTTATCACAAACACTGTATCGTGTCAAGCCACTACCTTGAAAGCGATTTTGGCCCAACTCCGGTGCAGATTGTTGTAGTCGGTCGGTCCCCAAGGTTTCACAGTTACTCTCAAACACGTGCACTCGTGGTTGAAAGTTTGGAGATTTCTCAAAACCTATTGCCCAAAAATATTCTAAGAATAAGAAGAAGGAGGAAAAAGTTTTTTCTCTTCTTTTTGTTCATGTTGGTAGTGTTGTTTATGCTCACCAAAGCCTCTTCTTACATAGGATTTGCAAGAAAAGGATTTGCAAGTAGGAAAACATCTTTTCACCTTTGCTTATATATCCACATACTTGTTGGTGCTCACCAAAGCCTCTTCTTACAATGAACACATCTTTTCACCTTTACTTGTTTCATACCAGCAAGCAAATTCTTCTTAGCCAAATAGGTGATCCCTCTCTCGCTCATATGACTAAGCCTCTTGTTCCACAATTCTGATAAAGTCTCGCTCTCCACCAAATTTATAGAGTCACCAAGAATCGATCCTCGTGTCACGAATAAATTTGAATGCTTTCTTCCTCGAGCTAAAATCAATGAGCCTTTGGTAAGCCTTCATTGGTCATTGCACAAGTCATTATGATAGCTATCATTATCTAGTTGTCCTACAGAGATCAAATTTATCGGAATGTCTGGAGCATGCTTGACATTCTGAAGGACCAACGTTGAACCAGTATTGGTTTTCAAACAAACAGTGCCAACACCAAACACCTTAACCTCACCAGCATTACCCATCTTTAACACCTCAGAGTTAATAGAAGTATAAGATGAAAAGAAGTCTTTTCTTGGTGTGACATGTGATGTGGCTCCAGAATCTACTATCCAACTTGTATCTTGAGATACAAAATTGATGACGTCTTTATCATAAGCGAAGAGAAGGTCATCTTGGACAACAGCAACAACATTATTTTCATTGTTTTCTTCCTTCTTCCCTTCTTTAAGATCTTGCTTCAATTGTTTGCAAAATCATTTAATATGTCCTTTCTTTCCACAATGATAACATTTAATATTTGGATTCTTGAATTTTGACTTGCTTCTGCTTTTACCTCTATTCCTCGGATCTCTTGTCTTATGTCTCCCTCGATATTCTGTATATACAATATCTGAATGTGAGGATGTGTGTTGAGATTTTCTTCTAACCTCTTCATTCAACACACCACTCTTTGCATATTTCATAGTCACCTTCCCACCAGTGGCAGAATTTGTTAAAGAAATACGAAGAGTTTCCCAAGAATCCGGTAAAGTATTAAGAAGCCAAAGTCCTTGTATTTCATCATCAAAATTAACACCCATTCCTGATAGCTGATCAAGAATACCCTGAAAATCATTTATATGATCAAGAATAAGACTGCCCTCCTTGTATTTAAAGGTCATCAATTGCTTTAACAAGAACAACTTGTTATTGCCAGTTTTTGAAGTGTAAAGCGTCTCCAACTTTTCCCACAATGTTCTAGCATGTGTCTCATTCATAATATGGTTGCGAACATTATCTTCAACCCATTATCGTATATATCCACATACTTGTTGGCACTCAAATTTCCAATTTTCATCGGTCACATTCTCGGGTTTATGAGGAGAAAAAATCGGAAGATGCATCTTCTTCACGAACAATAGATCTTTCATCTTGCTTTTCCATATGTTGTAGTTTCTTCCGTTTATACATACCATCTTGCTCATATTCCCCTCCATATAGATAACCTTAACTCTGATACCACTTGTTAGGACCGAAAATTAAGCAGGTGTAAATGCGGAAGCTAGCAAAGCAAACCTCGAATGACCACGAGTAAGAAGACAACGAGAAATATACCAAAAGACACAAAGATTTAACGTGGTTCGGTCAATCGACCTATGTCCACAAAGGAGATGAGCAATCCACTATAAATATGAGAGTACAAAATACAGAGAGAAACAACCTCAACCAATCCACTCGAAATACATGGGAGGTTCACACAAGTGATAACGTATCAAGCTTGTGACCCATAAATTCTCCCCCTAACAAAAACTCTCAAAGTCCTTAAGACTACATTGTGAATGCTAATTAAGTTACAAGGAACATGCCTCTATTTATAGAGTCCTAAACCTTTTCCTACAAGAAAAGGATTAGTCAATTCAAAACCTTTTCCTAAAAGGAAATCTATTTATGGTAAGAAATTTAGGGCAAATAAAACCCAACATCTTCACCTTTGAAACATATTTTGCATTTGGCTCTTTGCATTACATTTAGTTAATAAAGTTAAAATAATTAAATCAACAATAGAATTAACTCAACAATCACCCACTTATGCAAATATAAAGAGTAAGAACTAACTTTTGGACAAAAGGAAGGAACATGTACTTAAGTGTCAACATATTTCGACTTGAATTGACATGTAGTGATATGAGGCAACAACTTATTATCCACAAAGTAAAGTACTTTTGAACTGAGCGGATATGAATTGAGACCCTCATAACACATACTACATAATTAAATTTAAGCAACCTCCATGATATAAAGTGCTTTTGTGGTCATGCACACACATTGGGTCTTATGAGTGCTCTAGAAAGACGACACGCATTTTTCATAAAAGGCGACCACACCTTTACATGCAGGTAGGTGATTCCATCAAGTCTATCTCAAATAGACCAACTGACGACTATAGAATCATTAAGAGAAAAATAAGCTCAATCTTATAAAACACTACCTCACGCCACAGGGATAGAAAATGTGGTGTATTGAGGCCTTATGGGTCCACCACACTACCTCAATCAATGGGCTTTATCCCCATCCTTCTCGATGCTTCAAGAATTATTTTTCTTGTCAAACCCTTGGTCATAGGATAACCAAATTGCATTCGAACCTTACATATTCGAAGGAAATAACACCAGTTTTAACAACTGTTTAATTGCATCATGTCTAATGCGAGTGTGTCTTTTCTTACA
Source organism: Solanum sitiens (assembly GCA_016801875.1). Classification (NCBI taxonomy): domain Eukaryota; kingdom Viridiplantae; phylum Streptophyta; class Magnoliopsida; order Solanales; family Solanaceae; genus Solanum; species Solanum sitiens. The sequence continues at coordinate 1,798,317 of JABWTJ010000078.1, read as the reverse complement.
TTATACACACTATTTTTGGCAATTCCAATTGCTGCCTGTGAGTCACAATGAAGAGAGACTGTTAAAGCTTGTCTTCCCCATAATGGCACATCCGCCAAATGATCTTTCAACCACTCAGCTTCTTGCCCTGCCAACTCAAGAGCAATAAATTCATATTACATTGTAGAACGTGTTGTACAAGTTTGTTTAGAAGACTTCCAAGAAATAGAACCTGCACCCAAAGTAAACACATAACTACTGGTAGAACTAACTTTATCATTGTGAGTTACCCAATTTGCATCACAAAATCCTTCTAAAACATCAGGAAATTTATTAAAGTGTACACACCAATTCATAGTACCTCTCAAATACCTTGGCAAGCGATAAAGAACATTCTAGTGTTCACTACTAGGATTATGAGTATATCAACTAAATCTAATAACAACATAAGCTATATAAGGTTGAGTATAGTTGATTAGAAACATTACAATCCTATTTATTTTAGCATATTTAGTTTGAGAAACACTAGATTCTTTGTTCTTCCTCAAATGTACGCTAGGATCATAAAGAATTCTCACTGGAACTACATCAAAACAATCAAACATTTTCAATATCTTTTCAATGTAATGAGACTGACACAAAGAGAAACCATTTGCAGTTCTTTTTATTTTAACTCCCAAAATCACATCTGCTTCACCGAGGTCTTTCATTTCAAATTTAGAAAATAAAATGTTCTTGGTCTCACTAATAACAAGCCCCAAATGGCTTACAAAATGAGTAGACTACTTAAATGTCAATTTATTCTAAGAATCTCTTTATCTATATGTGAAGCGGATGATATTTTTAAAGGAGTCGAAGAGATAATGGTGGTACTTTCTCTTGGTACATGCACAAAGGAACATGCTTTATGATAATCCCAAGGCTCTTAAACAAATACCTTAGTATCCTTGAGACCTTTTATTATTTAAACAAAAAAGAGAACTTTTTGTTATAATTGAATCTCGTAAACTTTCGACTGTTGATTTTCATTTAACTCACATCAGGCCTCTAAAAAAGCATGACGTTTCTGATGGGGAGGTATTGAAGATTTCACATGTTAATACTTTGATCTTTTACATGTGAGGTATAATGTTTTAAATGACACAATTTACTTCAACTGACTAAGAAGAGGATTCACCAAACTTGCTTTTGCAAATATCATTTCTATACCAGTAGATGGGAGGATAATTACACAAGTATAGAGTACTGAACATACAATGAAGTAATTCTATACACTAAGAGGGGGGAAATATTGTTAGCTATTTGGAGATTGTATGTTGTCACTATGTTTCCTTTACTATGAATAGAACTTGGGAAATTCACTTATTGATATTAATTGCAAGTATCAGATTTCATGCCGAAGAATATTGAATCAAATAGCCTTACATACCATATTTTCTGACCAATACAACTATCACGATTTAACCTTCCTTTTTGGGTGATAATCTACAACATAAGTCATAATTAAGCTAATGTTAGTAGCTAATCTCGCCGTGTGCTCGAAAAACAATAGATATCTTTGACGGATAATGAGCCTACAGAACCTCTCAAATAATGTGTATCACCACACCCTCTTTCTCTGTCCAATACATACATTATATATCCTTTCCCAAGATTACTCAAGCCGCACCAACAACAATACACATAAACATCCTCAAATATTCTTTATCATACAACCAATTATTGAACTCACTACCCCCTTGAGTTCCTCATGACGGCACACCCATAATTCCTCACTCAAACTCATACATAAGGAGGACAAGAATGGAGCAGTCACCTTACCTCAATTTCTACAATTTCTCCTTATAACTTGAACTCTTTTAGCTTCAACTTCCCTTGACACTTTTAACCAAACAAGAAGAGAAAAGTTTCTTAATAACCAAGAAAAAATGAGCAGTAGCTTGTGAGAACTTCTGCCTTGTACTTATTATTAAGCATGACCAACATGTTTTGCTAGTCTTCCGTTGGAGAATTAAGGTAAATCCATAAGTGTTTGTCCTACCTTGGTTTGCAGATATGAGGGTTTCTTCAAGAACTCTAGAAGGAATTTTTAGGCTGCTCTTGAGACAAAAGAAAGAGATAGTTGAAGTTAATTGTGAATTTTATGTGTTAAAAAAATGAGTGAAAATATCAGCTCATATTGGATTTATATGGAGCCTTCTTGACCATAAAAAAATAATCCTCTAGAACCTCCTTTTATGGTCCATTTTCAACCATTAATTGGTCAACTAGGTGATGCACCTGCTTATGTATATCAAGCAGCTCAAAAGGTCAAACTAGGTGATCCACCTACTTGCTTTCACTTGGGCTTAACTATATTGGGCCTTGGCAGATTTAGCTGCTGAGCTTTCTTTCATTTTTATTTTCTTTTACTTAGTTTGGGCCTCAAGTGAGCCTAGTAATATAAGCCTAAATATGCTCCGTTAACCTTGGGCCCTTTAACTATATCCATCTAGATCAAGTAGGTGATGCAACTGGTATCTTAATTAAGCCAAGCAAGTATCTCACCATTTTATTCCATTTTCTAAATGTTAAATCCTTTTATCTTAACTTAGCACTTAAATTTGAGCTCTAAACTCAATTACCATCTTACTATCTCGAGTTTAAATACTTTCGTCGGGGTTAACTTGCGGTACACATGCTGAAACGTGCAAGACATCAAATCACCTTCCGAGCTCGTTTACACCAACGCTAATCATATAAGAAACATGGTCCCTCACATATACTATAAGGCTATGTCAAGTATCACAAGAATGGAACAAATGTATGCATAATACAGGCGGTTATATATGATTCCTAATTTGAGTAGGATTTGTTCCCAACTTGTCCTACTATTATAAATAGATCCTTAGGGCTCCATATTAGGGTTCGACGTTTGTTTAGTGTGCAAGAGCAATAATTCAAGTTTGTAATAGGTTTTAATCCTTTAACTCTTCTATTTTTCGGAAATCGCATGAACAATCATATTTTGTGGTTTCTAATAGCATGAGTAACTAAATGCCCTAGTTCTGGGGTTGTAGCTACGAATTGAATGTTGAGTATTTGAGGATCTTTTTGAATTAGTTTTCCGTTGTCAATACAAGTTACTTCTATATTCTTTTTTTTTTATTTTATGCTTGCGCACCATAAGATTAATATATTGTCTAATCTTAAAATTGGGAAAGGAGTGATTAGATAGACCAGACAATATAGAGAGCTAGGTCCACCTATTAGATTGAGGTGATTAGTGTTCAGGAGTAACTCCCAGACGAACACCTTGCTTGTTTACAAAATAGGATGAAATATAAATGCTCGCCGGTTAGTCTATTTATCCCCGCTCAACGACAGGGCGGACCCACCTTATATCAAGGGGGTCAGCCGACACGGCTTCGTTGGAATTTTTTAGTATATATATATATATATATATATATATATTTGAAAAAATAAAAATGGAAGTATAAATATTATAAATGACACTGCTTAAACAAGGAAGTGTCGTGGCTCATTTGGTTCATTCTGAGAATTAAGTAGTCATGTCTCTCAATGCACCCACCCCAGTTTGAATCCCTGTAAGCGCATTTTTTGCTTCAATTTTTAAGCGTTTTTCAAAGAAAAAAGGAGAAAAGTTTAAGAAGGATTTGAACCTCCAACCTCCCTATTCCTACTCAAATTAGGTTAAAATAATCCAATTGAACTAAAATACTACATATTACCTATTATAAATTTTTTATTACTTACTCAAATCAGAATTGGATACAATAATAAGTCATAAAGTAAAACCTTTCCTACTCAAATTAGGCTAAAATAACCCAGTTGAACTAAAATACCACATATAATAACCTATTATAAAATTTTTATTACTTATTCAAATCAGAATTGGATACAGTAATAATTTATAAAGTAAAACTTAAGTTGAAAAGAAACCTTCAAGTGTTGATGCAGTCTGCATTGATAGCTTGATGCTACTGTCGTTTTTTCTTTAATTGTAAGTTCTCTTTTCTTTTATCTCCCATCTTTTTAGTTTTAATTGAAATTTCTTTGAAATATCAAATTTGTAGTTTTAATTTCTTGAAATTGTATAGAGGTATCTAAATTATTTAAATTTGTAATTCAGACCAATTCAATGGAGAGATATTATTCTAAAGTATCTCACAATCTTTCAAAATCGAGTTGAACACCTCAATTTTTTTTTAACTTAGAATAAGAAAACGGTAATGAGTTGGAACAAGGTCGACAAAGTGAAATAGTTGATTTAAATTCCTTAAAATTTGATCGTGGAGAAAGGTTACCAATTCGAAAGTATCATCCGAATAAGTGTCATGCATTAAGAAGAATGTATCTTATAAATGGTCCTTTTCAACCAAATATCATCAATTTCCCTATCAAATTCTTATGGTGACTTACATTTGTTTTAATGCTGAATGGTTTCGTGAGTATGATTGGTTGGAGTATAGTATAACAAAAGATGCAGCATTTTGTTTCTACTGTTATTTGTTTTAAGATGAAAGCATTAATCAAGGAGGAGGCAATGTATTTTCAACCATAGGGTTTACAAGTTGGAACAAGAAGCGCAGCCTTGATGAGCATATTGGTAAGCCAAACAGTGTTCATAATCAATCAAGACGAAATTGTGAAGATTATTCAGACAAAAACAATCCATTCAAAGTGCATTTGCTAAACAAATATGATCAGCAAAAGTTAGAATACCGTACTCGTTTGGAAGCTGCAATTTATGTGATAAGATATCTTTTGAAGCAAGAATTGTTATTTCGGGGCCATCGTGAAGATGTATCCTCTTATAATAGAGGTAATTATATTGAGCTCCTTACTTGGTATGCGAAGCAATGTGATAATATAGACAATGCATTTAAAAAGGGTAAACTTTCACATATAGCCATTTAAAAATAATTTATCACTTTCCATAGCTATAGTTTGATAATTACAATTTGTACCTACATGTTATTTGGAGGAGAGAGGCGAGCGAGACTGGGAGAGAGAGAGGAGAGAGGCGAGAGAGAGGGGGAAAAGGGTGGGAGAAAGGCGAATTGTATATGTATATTGGTTAGATAATTGTATATGATACATATGTAACTGTATATATGGCAAGAGAGATTGGGAGAGGGAAGAGAGAGGCGAGCGAGACTGGGAGAGAGAGGAGAGAGGCAAGCGAGATCGATAGATAGAGGAGAGAGGTGAATTGTATATGTATATAATTGTATATAACTGTATATTATACATATACATTTGTATAAATGGCAAGCGAGATTGGGAGAGGGAGGAGAGAGGCGAGCGAGAGAGGGCAGAGAGTGGGAGAGAGATGAATTATATATGTATATAGGCTAAAAAATTGTATATTATACATATTTATTTGTATATTCTAGCGAATTATACATATACAAACATGACTAATTATACAAACTCGAAGTCAGACCACGCAATTAATGTATAATGTTAGTCGCGAGTGGTAATTATAGCAAACTATAGCTATGATGAGTAATTAAATAGTATAAATTTTCTTATCCACGTAATTTTCCCTTTAAAAAGCTCCAAAGAATAATCAACTAACTTCTTCACGTATTCAAAAAGATATTATCAATGCATGTAAGATTGAAACAATTAAGTGTATATTTGAGGATTTAAATGATGATAACTTTTCCATCTTAGTCGATGAATCTCGTGGTATTTCATGTAAGGAGCAAATGACTATTGTCTTACAATATGTTGATAGAAGGGGAAGTGTGTAATGGAACGATTTCTTGGTATTGTTCATGTTCGTGATACTACTGTTTTGTCTTTAAAGAATGGAATTATTGATTTACTTGCTCAATATTTTTTAAGTCAATCTTAATACGTGGACAATGTGATGATGGAGCAAGTAATATGTAAGGTGATATAAATGGGCTTAAAAAATTGATGCAACAAGAAAGTAAAGGTGTTCATTCTATTCATTGTTTTGCTCATCAACTTCAATTAACTCTTATTGCGGTTTCTAAAAGATGTGATGAAGTGCAAGAACTTTATTGGTTGATGATATACTAAATATGGTGGGAGCTTCTTTCAAGCGTAGAGATGAACTTCACGATGCTCAAACAAAAGAAATTGAAAAGGCATTACGTAAAGGTGAACTTGAAACTGGTAAGGGCTTGAAGCAAGAATTAGGTCTTGCTAGAGCAGGTGATACTAGATGGGGATCTCCTTACAAATCTTTTAACAATTTTATCTTCATGTTTGGTCCTATAATTGATGTTCTTGATGCTATTGTTATTAATACTCATTTTGAAGAGAAATGTAGGGCAAACAAATATCTTATAGCATGTTTAACATTTGATATTGTCTTCATGTTGCATTTTATGCGCATTTTTTTAACAATTACAAATCATCCAAATGCTGCTTTTCAAAAGAAAGAGCAAGACATTGCAAATTCCATGTCACTCGTTGGAGTGGCAAAGAATCGATTGCAACAACTACGGGATGAATGTTGGATTTCACTTATAAATGAGGTATCTAAGTTTTGTATCAAATATGATATTTTGATACCTAAATTTGATGAGTTTTATGTTATTCGTGGAAGATCACGTCATAGAATTGCTAAGTATACCAATTTACGTCACTATCGAGTAGAAGTATTTATAAGATTATTGATTGGCAACGTCAAGAACTCAATAATCACTTTGATGGGGTGACAACTGATTTGCTTCTGGGAATTGCTTGCTTTAACCTAGTTGATTCTTTTTCTAACTTTGACATGGAAAAGATATTGAGATTGGTTGAGTTATACCCTGATGATTTTGATAAATACTCTATACTTGACCTTCGTTTTCATCTTGAAAATTACATTGTTGATGTTAGAGATCATGACTAAGGGGGGCAACGGAACCGGTAAATTCCGGATTCCGGTCCGGTCCGGTACCGGTTAGTCCCGGTACAGACCGGTTCGGTCCGGTTCCGGGACAGGTACCGAACCGGAATCCGGGATTTACCGGTCATTCCCGGTTTCGGAAAGTACCGGTCCGTTACCGGTCCGGTCAAAAAAAAAAATTTTTTATTTTTTTTATTTTAGCCGTTTATAGCCGTTGGGTAACGGCTAGTGGGCCCCCCCAACGGCTATTTTATCCCAAAACCAGCCAATTAAACCCCCTACCCCCATAACTTTTTTAATACCCTAAAGTTCTAAATACTACACTTTAACCCATTTTTTTTACTTATAAATACTCCTAAAATTCATTATTTTATCACAAATTCATCTACTCATCTTCTATAAACTTTAAAGTTTGAATTTAAAATTTAGAAACTTTAAAATGTTGAATTTAAACTTTTCTAACTTTAAAAGTTTGAATTTAAAACTTTCAAACTTTAAAAGTTGAAATTAAAATTTTATAACTTTAAAGTTTAAATTTAAAATTTTCAAACTTTCTAACTATAAAGTTTGAAATTTAAATTTTACAAACTATAAAGTATAAAGTTTGAAATTTAAAGTTTCAATGTTTAAAAATTTGAAATATAAATTTTACAAATTCTAAAGTTTGAACTTTGAAATTTAAAGTTTCAAACTTTAAAAATTTGAAATTTAAATTTTACAAACTATAAAGTTTGAAATTTAAAGTTTCACTTTAAAAATTTGAAATTTAAATTTTACAAACTATAAAGTTTGAAATTTAAAGTTTCAAACTTTAAAAATTTGAAATTTAAATTTTTTTTTTTAAAGTTTTAAAATTTTAAATTTTTTAATTTTTAAAGTTTGAAATTAATTTTTTTATTTTTTTAAGTATTATAATTAAATTATATTGAATTAAATAAAATTAAATCATTGTTTAAATAATTTAAATTAGTATTTAAAAAAAAAAAACCGGTCCGTCCCGGTTTACCGGTCCGGTCCATTACCGGTTTCATTCCGGACCGGGACGGAACCAATTTTTTTTACCTGTCTACCGGTCCGTTTCGGTTCCGGTTCCGGAACTTTATCGGTTCGCGTGATACCGGTTCCATACCGGTTCCGGAACTTACCGGTCCGGTAGTCCCGGTTCCGGTACCGCCGCCCCCCTTAATCATGACAATGGGTTCTTCAGTATTAAGGGACTTTCTAATCTTTCCAAGATACTCGTAGAGACGAAGAAGCATATAACTTATCCTCTTGTTTTTTGACTAGTTAAATTTGCTTTACTTTTGCCGGTGGCTACTGCTACAGTTGAAAGAGATTTCTCGGAGATGAAGTTGATTAAGACTGATTTACGAAATTGTATGGATGATGAGCTTTTGAGTGGTTGTTTGGTGCCTTATATAGAGAAAGAAATATTTAATACTATCCCAATGAGGCTATTATGAATACATTTCAAAATATGAAAACTCGTCGAGGAGAGTTGTAGTAGTTTACTTGATTTATGTTTTATTAGTACATTTTTAAATAATTTTTATTAATTCAATATTTTTATATCGATTATTTATTATTTATTTATTTTTAAATATTGACACCAATTACAAAGAATCCTGCGTACGCCACTGCTCAACGATGTAGTTAGATAGCTAACTGAGGGAGGCGATGAAAGACGTATAACTCGGATCATACCATCAAATCTATAAACCAGTAACTTGACAAGTGAAATTAGTTCTAAGCCAATAATATGATACATGATATTCATTTTATGTTACAACCTTGGAATTGCTTATAAATTTACTTGAAATATTATATCAAAGTCGTTCACAATTAATTACTTTCATTTAGTGTATAATTATTATTAGATAAATAACAAATCATCAACTCTTGAGAAGGTTACTTTTTACTTCTTATTGTAGAATTAAGTGGATACAATTTGATCATAAGTCTCTTCAGAACGATAACTCATTTCTTGAAGAATCTATATTACCTATGCGACCATGTACACTTGCATGTATTTTGGGGAGCAACACATAACCCACTAGACAAATACCTGCATTTAGCATAAATGACGGTTTTACGTAAACTGCCTCAATAAACTCATCTTCTGGTGCACGATATAAGATGAAAACTAAAATGATAACATTACCATGAAATTATCTTCTTGAGCCATTTATGTTTCCCTTCTAAGTTTGGCTAGTTCAGCCAACACATTCTCGAGGTGAACTCTTAGCTTGCTCTTTTTAGTCTATATTTTTTCACAACGTAAGTTAAACTAACAACAGTAGTCATATGACTCATATCTTAGATCTTTGTGTAGGAATGGACATAAACCATCTTCATCGTCAAAGTAAACAATTTTAGAAACAAATCCGGTTTCCGCCCATCTTTTGTTAGTATTAACATATATAGAAGGGTTTTTAAGAAATTAATTATAGCTTTTATCGTCCTTTCTAGTCAAATTTAAAATACAGTTAATAGCAGCAGTTTAAAGCAGACTCAACTCCATAATAGGGAACAAGAGCAAACACTTCATCAATAGATTCCAAGAGAAATTTGTAATCATGCAGAGATGCATCCATACAGCAATGAAATAGGAAAACATTATACCTCACATGTAAAAGATCAAAGTATTAACTGGTCGAAATCTTCAATACCTCCCCATCAGAAACGTCATGCTTTTTTAGAGGCATGATGTGAGTTAAATGAAATCAACAGTCGAAAGTTTACGAGATAAAATTATAACAAAAAGTTCTCTTTTATCTTTTAATAATAAAAGGTCTCAAGGATACTAGAGTATTTGTTTAACAGTCTGGGGATTATCATAAAGCATGTTCCATTGTGCATGTACCAAGAGAAAGTACCACAATTTTCTCTTGGATTTCTTTCAAAATATCATCTGCTTCACATATAAATAAAGAGATTCTTAAAATAAAAATTAGAATAAATTGACTTTATTCAAAAAAAATCATTAACGAAGAAAATAAGATGTTGAATAAGCCTGAATATCTGAACAACTTTGAGAGGAACACAAGGTTAATTTATAGTAGGTGAAATAGTCTATTTGTCACATGTATTGTCACATTATTTAATGTTTTCATATTATGATATAATTTGTTTTGCGTATTTTCACATTATTTGATGTTTTCATATAATGAGTTTATTTGTCACGTGTATTGTCATATTATTTAATGTTTTCGTATTACAAGTCTATCTGTCATCAATATTTTCACTTTTATTTAATATTTCATATTATGTGAATCTATTACTAGATTTACATATACATTGTTATATCGGGAGGAGATCCTTGAAATAACATAAAGTTATCTATGTGAGATCGATATGTTTGAGCCATAGAAGAAGTCAATAATGTTTGTACTAGGGTAGACTATTTACATCACTCGTCAGGCCTTTCCTTGGACCCCGTTAAAACGGAATGTCATTCCTTAAAGACTTTTCTTATGGGGGACTAAAAATCAAGACCACTATATATGGGGTACACCTTGTGAAACTTTTTGAAATTTGATAACATATTTGAGTCTTTACTCTTTAATAAATGACCTTCTTTAAAAACAAAGTTCTCACACGTGTAGGTACTTTTCCGTTAACAGTCTAAATATCCCTTTCTGACTACGATAAAATATTATGTAAGTTATTACAAACATCAGACAATAACCTATTATGGCATATCTAAGGTTGAGAAATATATGAACGGATATTATAGACAATCTAATTACTATTATCCGGAAGGATAATTTCTCAATGGTTATATTTTGGACAAAGTTTACATAAGGACAAAATGTAAATAGTAATCTATTTGCTTAAATCAGCCAAATAAATAAGAAAAAAGTGACATATATAGTTGTTTATCAAAATAATGATGTGGAAATATATACTCTCGTCAGTTTCATGCCATCAACGCTCAAGATAAAGCCTGCAAAGTTAATAACACATCAAGGATAAAGACTCAAGAGCTAATAGAGATAGGCCCTCCCCTGATATTTGGTCCGAATACCGTGAGGCACATAAGGAAAAATATCACCTCGAAAGAACTCACTTTTGAAAAGATGTGGATTCCATTTTCTGCGACTTTTATGTGCATTCTGTTGGGAAAATACTACAATATTGATATTAGATTAAAATTATAAGGTAATAAATAACTTAACACAAACGATGTATCGTGGCAAGCCACTACCTTGAAAGTGATTTTGGCTCGACTCCGATGCAAATTATTGTAGCCGGTCGCTCCCCAAGGTTCCATAGTTACTCTCAAACACGTTCACTCGTGGTTGAAAGTTTGGAGATTTCTCAAAACCAATTGCCGAAAAATATTCTAAGAATAAGAAGAAAGGAGGGAAAAGTTTTTCCTCTTCTTTTTGTTTATGTTGGTAGTGTTGTCTCTTATGCTCACCAAAGCCTCTTCTTACATAGGATTTGCAAGAAAAGGAGTTGAAAGTAGGAGTGTTTAATTTTAGAAATGTATTGTCAAGGTTAATGACATTAAAGGCCATCATATCACTTTTTTTTGGAACGGATGTATCTTCACCTTTGAAACGTATTTTGCATTTATCTCTTTGCATTACATTTAGTTAGTAAAGTTAAAATAATTAACTCAACAGTAGAATTAACTCAACAATCCCCCACTAATGCCAATATAAAAAGTACGAACTAACTTTTGGACAAAAGGAAGGAACATGTACTTAAGTGTCAACATATTTCGATTTGAATTGACATGTAGTGATATGAGCCAACAACTTATTATCCATAAAGTAAAGTACTCTTGAACTGAGCGGATATGAATTGAGACCCTCATAACACATACTACATAATTAAATTTAAGCAACCTCCATGATATAAAGTGCTTTTGTGGTCATGCACACACATTGGGTCTTATGAGTGCTTTAGAAAGACGACGCACGTTTTTCATAAAACGCGACCACACCGTTACACGCCCGTAGGTGATTCCATCAAGTCTATCTCAACTAGACCAACTTACGACTATAGAATCATTAAGAGAAAAATAGGCTCAACCTTATAAAACACTACATCACGCCACAGGGATAAATAATGTGGTGTATTGAGGCCTTATGGGTCCACCACACTACCTCAATCAATGGGCTTTAGCCCCATCCTTCTCGATGCTTCAAGAATTATTTTCCTTGTCAAACCCTTGGTCATAGGATAACCAAATTTCTTTACCTTACATATTCGAAGGAAATAACACCAGTTTTAACAACTGTTTAATTGCACCATGTCTAATGTGAGTGTGTCTTTTCTTACATTATACACACTATTTTTGGCAATCCCAATTGCTGCCTTTGAGTCACAATGAAGAAAGACTGGTAAAACTTATCTTCCCATAATGGCACATCTGCCAAAAGATCTTTCAGCCACTCAGCTTCTTGCCCTGCCAACTCAAGAGCAATAAATTCATATTACATGGTTGAACGTGTTGTACAAGTGTGTTTTGAAGGCTTCTAAGAAATAGCACCTGCACCCAAAGTAAACACATAGCCACTGGTTGAACTAACTTCATCATTGTTAATTACCTAATTTGCATCACAAAATTCTTCTAAAACAACAGGAAATTTATTAAAGTGCACAAATCAATTCATAGTACTTCTCAAATACCTTAACAAGCGATAAAGAGCATTCTAGTGTTCACTACTAGGATTATGAGTATATCTAGTAAATCTACTAACAACATAAGCTATATAAGACCGAGTATAGTTGATTAGAAACATTACACTCCCATTTATTTTAGCATATTCAGTTTGATAAACACTAGATTCATTATTCTTCCTCAAATGTATGCTAGGTGTTGGAATTATGACCCCCAAATTTGCCTAAGGAACACGTATATTCTTTATGTTTCTTTGCAAATTACAACAGTTACGTTTTGTAAAGCAATTAAAATAATGACACAATAGTTTATAATGGAAACCCCAACTCATAAAGAGTAAAAAACATGACCTACACCTCTGTAGGATTTAACTGCACTTCATTAAACTTTGAGCCTCAACAAAAGATTACAAACCTATGTAACCTAAGGAATTATAAACTCAAATTCTTAGCTAAGAAATTATAAGCTGTAATTCCTACTTACCCAAGACAAAAAACCCCAGGTTTAAGTCTTCTATCGTCCGTCATGTTTCTTAAACTTGTTAGACGAATCCTACTTACACACTTGATTGTAATCAAGACTCTTAATTACAATCTTACAACTTTTTCCTCACAAACTGGCAACACTCCCCAATAAATCTCAAAACTCTCTCAAACTCTTGATCGTGTTTTGATCTTCTCTCTATGTATGTGCGCAATTTTCTCCAGCGAAACTATTGCCCTATTTATAGATTTAGACTTGAATCCAAAACCTATTTGAACTAGAAATCCTACTTGTGCTCTGCTTCCTTTTTTTCTTGAAACTTAAGATTCCTACTTTGTGTGGAACTCCTAGTTCAACTCGAACTTGTCTTCAGTTTTCTTTCTTGACTTATTTATTTACGCCCTTTATTTCCTTCTTTGATCATGCTTCCTACATCTCTTAGGATTTATAATTATGTTTACACTTTGGCATAATAAGCGCTCCCTTTTTCTTGTTGGACTCCTTTATAAAAAGGAAACTTTCTGCACTAGTTGCTTGTCAAAAAAACAATCTTTCCACTGCTTAATAACTTCTCGCGTGGTTGACGTTCTCCTTATCCAAGTTGGATTCGGTCTAAAAGGAACACGTCGCGTAACCTGTTTCTTTCATCTGTTCCTCCATTTGTCAATTATCAAATTTTTTCTCGTTCTAACACTAGGATCATAAAAAATTCTCACTGGAACTACATCAAAACAATCAAACTTTTTCAACATCTTTTCAATGTAATGAGATTGACACAAAGAGAAACCATTAGGAGTTCTTTTGATTTTAACTCCTAAAATCACATCTGCTTCACCAAGGTCTTTCATTTCAAATATAGAAAACAAAGAGTTCTTGGTCTCATTAATAACATTCACATTAGGACCAACGATTAAAATGTCATCTATACATAAACATATAATCACACAATCTGAACCTATCATCTTAGAATAAACACATGTATCAGATGAATTTACAACAAAGTCATTATCCGCTTCTTTGATATTAAATTTTTCATACCATTGCTAAAGTGTTTGTTTTAGTCCATACAATGACTTTCTCAATTTGCATACTTTATCATCTTGTCCTAGAATCACAAACTCTTTAGGTTGAGTCATATAGATCTCTTCCTCTAAATCACCATTTTGAAATGTTGTTTTGACATGCATTTGATGTAAAACTAGATCATGGATAGCGGCTAAAGCAACAAGAGTTCTAATGGTCACTATTTTAGTCACGGGAGAATATGTATCAAAGTAATGAACACTTTTATTTTGGTTAAAACCTATAATCATAAGTCTAGACTTATATTTATCAATATTACTATCAGGTCTCAATTGCTTCTTAAATATCCACTTTCTACTTATTGGTTTACAACCTTTAGGTAAATCATACAAGTTTCAAGTGTGATTAGAAACTATAGAGTCTAATTCACTTTTAATAGTCTCTTTCCAAAATATAACATCTATTGATCTCATAGATTCATCATAAGTCTTAGGGTACATTAATTCATCATTTAATATATTAGTATCCAATTTTTTTAGTTAAGAAAGTAGTGATAAATCAGGACCAAAACTTGTCTCAATTCTACGTCTTTTACTCCTTCTAAGTTTATTTAAGTAAAACCTTTCCTTTGCTCATTACTATAGCAGTAGTGGAGTTACCCATATATATACACTCGCCATTAATGGACTCCTCAAAATCATAAATAAATTCTTATTGGCACAAATATGCCTTAAAGCGCCTGTGTCTAGCACCCAGTTAGTTTTGTTAGCTACCAGATTTTCCTCAAAGACTACAACAACAATCACTTCATTGACCTCAACAAGATGATCTTGGACATCACTTTGTCCAACCTGCTTTGAGTCTTGCCCTTTTCTTTCATAGCACTTGGCAGCCCTGTGACCAATTTTTCCACAAACAAAACAAGGACCCTTAAATTTTTGAATTTGACTCTCCAACTTGTTGAATTGATTTTTTTGCTTCATATGTTTCTTTTTCAAGACTTCTTTCTGTTTGCCTTTGAACTTGTCTTTCACAATAGTACCAGAAGATTCAACAAGATTAGCTTTTGAAAAACTAAGAGAAAGTTCTTTCATTTATCTTTGAGGCAGTTCGGCTCTTCAGTCCTGAGTTAAATTCTTATTCTTATGTTTTAATTGATTTCTATAATCACTCCAACATGATGATAATTTTTCAAGCAGAAAATTTGCCTAAAATATCTCACACATCTTCATATCCTCGTTGAGAATATAAGAAGCCAAGTTCTCATATTCATGAACTTATTCCATTATTGTCTTATTATCAACCATTCAGAATTTTAATTACTATCCAACGACATGTTTTTTCTTTCCTGCATCATCAACACCATATTTCTTTTCCAAACCATCCCAAATTTCTTTGGAAAATTTATAGGTCAAAAATAAATTAAATAAAGGATTAGTCATATGATTTAGCTAATGTCCTCTCACAATTTTGTTGTCTATTTAAACTTCTTTTTAACAACATCATCAACAACCATAACATTGCTAGAGTCAGTAGTGGTGTTAGAGTCATTCATAGAAGGTTCTTTAAATAAAACATAATCAAATTCTAATTATTCAAACAAAATTAAAAGTTTTTCCGACCATCGTTTAAAATTATTTCCATCCAAATGCTCAAGTTTTGACAAATCTGAAAAGATTTTGTTCAAAGAAATAGCCATTTATCAATATTGTATATTAGTAAGTCGCTTTCAAATTGTTGGAAAAAATACTACAAAATTTGTCACGAACCGATCTACACCCTGGACGTGGCCGACATTCAATGATCATTGCTGGCCTTGAGCGGACCCTTGGCCAGACTTACTTAACTTAGCGAAAGACTTAACTCAATATAAGAAGACATTCTCATAAAATAACTTGAATTAAATAACATGGCCAAAATGTTACTAAAGTCTCATAGCAAAACATCTACAATACAAAGAAGAGACTTAAGACTAAATTGTGTGACTGTCTATGAAGCCTCTATAATACTAAGAGGGATGTTAGGATATACCCCACAACATCCTATAAAGGAAAGACTGAAAATAAATAAATATATGTCCTCTTGAATGCAAGGAGGCTCGCCACTGACTTTGAGTGATTAGCTGGATCAACGAGGCGCTGGATGATGCTGATCCTGGTTACTTACGTCTGCATCATAATACGATGCAGACCAACTGGCATCAGTACATTGAATGTAAGAGTATGCAAGTTGAAATGCTAACAACAACTTAAGCTTGATAAGAGTAAGAAGGAACACTTGGCTCTGCTCAACTCATGAATAACTTTACTTAATATAAAGCAACAAGAAATATGCAATATATAAAAGCTTGTAAAATAATGTAAACACTTAGTTCGTAAAAAAAATGAAATAACAAACTCAACTTTACTTATATATAAAGTAATATAGTTTATGTGGAAGATTCTCTAACCGACAACCATCACTATCAGCCTAAGTGGTGATACAACGCCATGCCCATGCTGCCAGAACTGTCATATACTTTGCCGTCGCATAGAACTACTTAACTTAGTGGATACACTAGCTTAACTTACGTGATCATCTAAAAAGTATGACCCGTTAATACTCATGGTGTCTACATGGTTTTCATGGAGACTTGAGTTAATATGAACTCTTATCCCCACATCGGTGCTCAATACTACTCCCAAAATATACTTTAGCTCATGCTTTTAAAAACAACTTCCTTCTTTGAGTTAAGATAATTGCTCAACACTTAGCTTTAAAAAAAGCTCTCTTGGAATCAATGTTCCCTTTTATTGCTCAAAACTTTTTAGGAAATATTAGTTTCCTCTTATCTTAAATGTGAAAACATTTATAAAATTCTTAAGGAATAGTTAGTTCGCTTATAGATTTTGAGAAATGAACTCATCTTTTTACTCTTTACTTGGCTTGAAACTTGAGTCTTAAAACAACTCTTAAAACGTTTATTAAAGACTCTTGAAAACCTTTAAGAACTTTGCTTTGGACTTGCTTCTTAACTTTAGACTTGACTCTTAACTTCTTTGACCTTGATCTTAGCTTTTCTTGAATGAAATTATAAATTCAAGGTTATGATTCGTGTTTTTAGTGATTCCTAGGTGTTTAGAAATCATTTGAAGTAATTAGAATTACTGGAGGGTGTTAATCTACCTTAGAAGGACTTTAAATGGCTAAACTATGAAAACTTGGCAAAAAATATCGATCCGGGCGCATCCGGGGCACGCCGCGCCAGACCTCAAGTTTAGAGGCCTCATCCTGGTGCACTGCAGGCGCGCCTCCCTAGGAACTCTGGCGCAGATGGGGCGCAACGCGCCTGGTGCTGCCCAAGTGTGACTGACGAACTTTTCCTCTTCGTTTTTCAACGCTAAACCCCCTAAACCTCCATAGTTCTTTTCCCAAATCCTTAGGATCATTAATACCTCCAATACCCAATAGATCTAACTTGAAAAACAACTCTTAAATTACGAATCAAACATCTATGAGCATTCAAACAACTCAACCAATAGGAATTTGACAAGATTCATCAAGAACTCACTTCTTAACATGTAAACAATTTTAAAACCACTGAATTGAAACAAGTTTGGTGTGTGTATGAATTAAGCCAACATGAAAGATCTCACATACCTTGATGTGGATCACCCCCGACGAATTCCACTCGCAAATACTTGGTGTTCTTGGCGAATTCTTGACTTTTCTCCCTTTCCTTCTTCTCTTCTCTCTTCTCCAAGCCCTAAGCGTAAAGTTGATTTTCTAATCTAAACTAAAACTTATTTTTACCCCAAATAAATCCCTAAAATGAAATAGGAAATTAATTGGTGAAAAAAGTAGTTTGCCCTTCTTTAAATCCAGATTGGGACCTTCCTCAATCCAACAACCCAACTTCTAATAAGCATATCTCCCACATATGATATCAAAAATGCGCAAAATCGGCGGCGTTGGAAAGATCTCTCCAAGGGATTTTCAACCATAAGAAGAAATATCTCTAAATAATCCTGATATAGGAGTTATGACCCTTTGAAAATGACCAAAACTCACTTCCTTAACTTGGGAAATTTTCTAGATTTTTTCGTATCTTTCCAAAATTGATTATTTTTAGTTCCTTAGCATATTCTTAGCCATTTCGAGTTACGAGATTTTACAATATTGATATTAGATTGGAATTATAAAGTAATAAATAACTTATCACAAATACTATATCGTGGCAAGCCACTACCTTGAAAGCGATTTCAGCTAGACTCCGGTGCAAATTGTTGTAGCCGGTCGCTCCCCAAGGTTCCACAGTTACTCTCAAATACATGCATTCGTGGTTGAAAGTTTGGAGATTTCTCCAAACCAATTGCCCAAAAATATTCTAAAAATAAGAAGAAAGGAGGAAAATTTTTTTCTCTTCTTTTTGTTTATGTTGGTAGTGTAATATCTTATGCTCACCAAAGCCTCTTCTTACATAGGATTTGCAAGAAAAGGAGTTGCAAGTAGAAGAGTTTAATTTTAGATATGTATTGTCAAGGTTAATGTCATTAAAGACCATTACATCACTTTTGTTTGGAACAAATGTATCTTCACCTTTGAAACGTATTTTGCATTTGTCTCTTTGCATTACATTTAGTCAATAAAGTTAAAATAATTAACTCAACAATATAATTAACTCAACACATTCTTCCATACTGAAATTTAGAGCGGACAAGAAGTTTGGTGAACGGGAACGGGGTGTGTGTTGACTAGTTGTCAGATATAATAGAGAAGAATCACACTAAGAAGTATGAAGATAAAAAATTTACTTTTAGGAAGTTGAATAATGATGACTATTCTTTATCCTTCGTGAAATTGATCAAGAATCGCGGATTAGGTGTTGGTGACGAAATTGGTATCCTGATTTATCAAAGTTAATTTTTAAATTATTTTTTAAAGTTCGTGATTCACGAATTAGTCTGTATTTTTTCATTTGTATTTGTAGATTGAATCTCCGGAATCTCAAATTTTTGCATGCTTCTATACTTGTATTTGCAAGAAAAAATTGGCTGATAGTTGTGTAATCAATAAAGAATTAAGACCAAAAAAGTTACATGACCATGTAAAAATTTCTACATCGTCGATGGATATTAGTTGAACTCTTAGTTTGTCCACAGTACGTAAGATAACAATCTTGGAATTATTATCCCGAATGTAAATGCCAAAATGACACATTTATCCTATTTTATAACTCTTCTCTGAAACAAGTTTAAAATTTAAAAATAATAATAATTTTCTCTGACTCCCGCTCAAAGTTGGACAAAACCTAATTTGTGTCTATATATAAGGTGTTCCTGCCTCTCCCCTTTTTCAGTCTTTTATTTCTTGAAAATTGTTTTCTTCCTTGGTTTCTTCAATGTCTGAACATAGGCCTTTGCTTAGCTTGAAGAAGACATTTTTTCATAGTTTTTTTCCTTCAAAAGTTAAAGAAGAAGCTTGTAGAGTTAACAACACTCCACATGTTGTAACTCGAGAACTAGTGGAGATAAGGGACTTATACCCTGCCCCGAGAATCGAACTGCAAAACCCATGGCAGATCAAGAAAAGAATCACCCATGATGAGATTGTTGTAGGAATGCTAATGATTCCATTTTTAGGGATGTTTGAGTACATCCTTCGATACTGGACTTTGGACATGGCAAAAAGTTTGGAGGATGGCTTCAGTGTCTGGGTTGACATGTGGGATGTAACTGATGGGAATGTCCCTAAGAAGTATGAAGATGGAAGGGTTTGGATAAGGAAGTTGTACAATGATGATTTTTCTATTTGGTGCAATGACTTATTCAATGATCGCGGATTGGGCGACGGTGATGAAATCGGGCTTTATTGGGATCCCAGATCTGCCAGTTTAGTGTTCAAATTGCTTCTTAGGTTGGCTCTTGGTGGAAAGGTCCAATAATTTAGGACTAGAAACAAAATAATATTATAGTCTTCGGTTTAATATTACTCTTTCATATAATTGTAATAGCTGAAGACATAATTATGAAATTGGAATTCTTGAAGTTCCCAATTTAGTCTGCGTAATTCCCTTTTTATAGTGTTCTTTTAAGTTTGTGTAATAGTTTAGATAGTTTTGATGTTCTTTGCAAACCTAGAAATGAGCTTATAAATTTATGTGAGAAATAAGTTGATGCCTGGAAATAAGGACTTAACATGACCTAATTAACTAAGTACCCATTTTGGCACAAACACAATGGTACAAGATTATCCCTTAATCATCAAAGTTGAATCTTTAAGTTGATGGATTTCATACAATAGAGTGCAGCAAATAAGATATCTATGGAAAATAAGAGTACAAAGTTTGAATAGATGAATGTGATTTCTAAATTCAACAGAGATGTATTAACTTAAAAACAACTGATTTGGTAATAATGTAGACTGAAAGCTTTTGCATTAGCACAAGAATAAAGTTACATTCATTTAGTTTCCATTTTTCTGCATAATCGAAGTTGCTCGTTGCTCAACTGTTTCTGAAAATCCTAGCTAATAGCTAGAGCGAAAGAAGGATAGAAGAAGAAAGGCAACTTCAACTCTCGAAATATAAGCAGAGAAAAATAAATATTCATAATAGTAGAGTCCACATAAGCTATATTGGCATCCTAGTTTATTATCAAAGTTTATTTTTATTTTCTAAATTGGGAGTAAGAGTTCATAAAAGATTTCTGGCACAATCTCATGTTATTTGATAACTAAGAGATGAGTGGTTATATAATTCAATTCATATGTTTGCTCCCTATGAAAGATTTTGTGCCTCAATGCATGGTTATACAATCTTGAATGTCATGCCTGAATAGCTACGAATTGAATTAGAATGAACAAAGAACTGATAATTAGATATGGTTGTACAGTTTGTAGTGTCTTGTGATAACTCAAGCTATTTGATCACAGTTTTTCCAAAATATCTTCTACAATCGTTCTTGAAAGAGATTACATCAAGCACATTCTTTCTCAGTT
Source organism: Solanum sitiens (assembly GCA_016801875.1). Classification (NCBI taxonomy): domain Eukaryota; kingdom Viridiplantae; phylum Streptophyta; class Magnoliopsida; order Solanales; family Solanaceae; genus Solanum; species Solanum sitiens. Next base: position 1,777,342 of record JABWTJ010000078.1, on the reverse strand, counting down.
TGTATATTTCTTTTGATAGAACCTTTTCTGTGTTGTTACTTGAATTTGATGTTATCATGAGTCGTCTTCACATCTCGATTTTGCTAATCTTAACTTGTTCTGTACTTGAATCCTAGTAACCAAGTGTCTTCATTAACATTTGTCATTGTAGTTCACCTAACAAAATATGCACAGGAACATCAAAGAGACGGTGTCCATTTTTCTGCTTTATGGTCTAGTGACTGCAATAAATGTAGCAAGCAGATTCTATGGAGATTGTGACTTGCGAGTAGATATGATGTTGTCACAAAAGGAAAAGTTTTAATGGTCATTTTGTCGACGTTGATATAATCACAGAAAATTCCTAGAAATAAGGACCCCATTTCACGTACAAATTCACATGTAGAAGATTACCCCAAGCTTGTCTTATCGCATCATCTACAATATAGATATTCCTTAATCATCAGGGCTGAATCTTTAAGTTTAAGGCTTCCGTACTGTGTGATTGACTTTAATGAAGCAAAACTGTTCGGGATCTCCATAATACTTCTTTTCCTTGTGCATGGGAAAAGATTCCTCTGGATCTTCCAAACAGAAAAGGTTGAGCTGATATAGTTTTCTCACATTCTCTAACTTTGTGTCCTCTAACACGATTAGTTCAAATACAGAATAATCATATGTCGTAGCTTTGCAAGTCTCCAAATACTAGGTGATAGTACACTGTTTTATATGTTATTCACCACCAGAGTTTATGAGCAAGTCTAGTGTTATAAAGTTTGTTTCACTAGTTTTCTCCTCTGATTGATTTCTCCTCAAGTTGCAAACAAGAATGGATACCTCCCTGGTAAGTGTTCCAACATGTGACATAAGAAGAACAATTTCTAACGGGGGACAAAAAAACAAGACCGCTACATTTAGGGTACACCTTGTGTAATTTTCTGAAGTTTGATAGCGTGTTTGAGCCTTTTCTCTTTAGTAAATGACCTTTTTATAATAATAAAAAATATACTAAATAAAAAATTAAAAGACTTAATAATTGTCATGACACAGTTAAGAGGTGGTTGTTCGTGTAGAAAAGGGGGTGTTCAGAAAAAGAAAAGGGAATTCTGGGAGAGCTCTAGCCTCTCAAATGTCTAGAAAGGTTGTGATCTAGTTAATCGTAGGTTATCGTTATATAAATAAAATTCATTCATGTCTTAGGATGAAATTTGTGGTGTTGGCAGTGTCCTAGTGACTGTTTTTAGATTTCTTGTATAATACCAATGTATCTGGTGTGAAACATCAATATTTGTTCCTTTACTATTTCAGCAGTAAAGTCTATCAATTTGGTATTAAAGCAGCAAATTTCGGGGATGGTGAGCATAATGGAGAGACGAGTCGAACAAGTGAAGACTAATTTGATAGGGGTAAGAGAAGATGTTAGAAAACTAGAAGGATGGTTTCAAGAAATAAGAGAGTCTCTTGCTAGAATTGAGCACATGCGAGAACCATGATGGCAGAAGCATTCCTTTCTCAAACTAAATTCATCGTAATATAAGAAGAGGGAAGCAGTGTCAACTTGGCTGGAGAAAAAAGCTGGGAAGAAATTTCGGAAACTACAACAATCACTTTTCGAAGGAGAGGATCTTTTAGGATGGATTTTCAAAGTTGAACGGTATTTTAGAGTAAATGAAAATTTTGAAGCGGAAAGATTACAAGCAGCAGGTGTTTGTTTAGAAGGAAAGGCCTTAAATTGCTATTCTTGGATAGAGTCTCGACAACAAATGTTAACCTGGGAAAACTTCAAAGAGAGCTGTTGAACCGATTTCATCATTCTAAAAAGATCAATCAGTACGATGTCTTAATGGGGCTGAAGCAGGTTACTGTTAGGTTGTGGAGCCTGATTAATATATATATACCGCACCGCCGTGGAAGTTTACTCACGGGGTTTTACCACGACACAAAATTCTCTCTCCACGAAATTCTCTCTCTAGATCTCTCATCTTCTTCATCAGAAAAGATCTTGTGTTGAGATCTAGATCCTAACAACTGGTATCAGAGCCAGGTTGATTCAACACGATCACTGAAGATGGATAGTTCGAAGCTTGGAATCGAGAAGTTTGATGGATCCGATTTCAGTTTCTGGAAGATGCAGATCGAAGATTATCTGTACTAGAAAGGTCTTCACGAACCGTTGACCGGGGTGATGCCGGAATCCATGACGGAGGAGAAGTGGAAGCTCAAGGATCGCCAAGCTCTTGGGTTGATCCGGTTGACTTTGTCGAGAAACGTGGCGTTCAACATCGTGAAGGAGAAAACCACGTCCGATCTGTTGAAGGCACTGTCAAACATGTATGAAAAACCATCGGCGATGAACAAGGTATATTTGATGCGTAGATTGTTCAATTTACAGATGTCTGAGAATGGATCTGTTTCTGATCATATAAATGAGTTTAATATGATTGTGAGTCAACTCAATTCTGTGGATATTAATTTCGAAGATGAAATTAAGGCATTGATTTTGATGTCATCTCTGCCCGAGTCTTGGGATACTGTTGTAGCTGCGATTAGCAGTTCTCGTGGATCTGAGAAACTGAAGTTTGATGAAATCCGTGATGTTGTTCTTAGCGAAAGTATTCGCAAACGAAAAGTGGGAGATTCATCCGGAAGTGCTCTCAGCGTTGACCGAAGGGGGAAAAGTAAGACGAAAGGCCAAAATCAACATGGTCGATCAGAATCAAAGAATCGAGGAGAAACCTCGAACAGATCAAACGTGACTTGTTGGAACTGTAGAGAAAAAGGGCACTTTCGAACAAACTGTACAAAGCCAAAGAAGAAACAGAATCAGAAATTTGGAGATGACAATGATTCTGTGAATTCAGCAGAGGACATTGGGGATGCTCTAATCCTTAGTGTGAACAGCCCAGTTGAATCTTGGATTTTAGATTCTGGTGCATCTTTCCATTCGTCTCCAAGCAAGGAGTTGTTCCAAAATTTCAAATCTGGAAATTTTAGAAAGGTATATCTTGCTGACAATAAAGCCTTAGAGATTGAAGGAAAGGGGAATGTTTGCATAAAGACCACCTCGGGAAACCAGTGGACATTGGAGGATGTCAGATACATTCCTGGTCTCAAGAAAAATTTGATCTCTGTTGGTCAGTTGGATAGCACGGGATATGCAGCAGAGTTTGGGAAAGGTTCATGGAAGATTGTGAAAGGTGCTATGATAGTAGCTCGTGGCACCAAATCTGGAACCTTGTACACCACTGATGGGTGTATTAATATGGCCGCTGTTACTGAAGGTGCTTCCAGTTCATGTCTGTGGCACAACAGACTTGGACACATGAGTGCTAAAGGAATGAAGATGCTGGTTGCAAAAGGAGCATTAGAGGGTCTGAAGTCTGTTGATATGGGTCTTTGCGAGAGCTGTGTTATGGGCAAACAGAAAAGAGTAAGCTTCACAAAGACTCCTAGAGAGCCAAAGAAAGTGCGGTTGGAAATGGTCCATACAGATGTTTGGGGACCATCTCCAGTATCATCACTTGGAGGATCCAGATTCTATGTTACCTTCATTGATGACTACAGCAGGAAGGTATGGGTTTACTTCTTGAAGCATAAGTCAGATGTGTTTGCAACCTTCAAGAAGTGGAAAGCTGAAGTTGAGAATCAGACCGGTTTAAAAGTCAAATGCCTAAGGTCTGATAATGGAGGAGAGTATGACAAATCAGAGTTCAAGGCATTCTGTGCAGCTGAGGGAATCAGATTAATGAGAACAGTTCCTGGTAAGGCAAGGCAGAATGGAATTGCTGAGAGGATGAACAGAACATTGAATGAGCGTGCGAGGAGTATGAGGATACACTGTAGGCTGCCCAAAACATTTTGGGAGGATGCTGTGAGCACAGCTGCATACTTGATCAACAGAGGACCATCAGTTCCTTTGGGGTTCAAGATTCCAGAGGAGGTGTGGACAGGAAAAGAACTCAAGTACTCACACTTGAGGACTTTTGGTTGCACTGCTTATGTTCATGTTGATCCAGAAAAGAGAGACAAGCTTGATGCCAAGGCTGTGAAGTGTTACTTCATAGGCTATGGTTCTGATTTGTTTGGTTACAGGTTTTGGGATGACAAGAACAGAAAGATCCTGAGACATTGTGACGTGACATTTTATGAGTCTGTCCTGTACAAGGACAGAGAGCAGAAGGTTCTTGAGATTACAAAGCAAGTGGGAGTTGAGGTTGAGTTGGAGAAGAGTAACCCCAAAGATGTCGAAGCTGATACTCAACCAACTCTTAGTGAAGAATCTGAAGTGGAGCATGCTACACCTGAGAAGGTGTTAAGGAGATCATCCAGAACCATCAGGGCACCAGATAGGTATTCACCTTCATTGCACTATCTATTGCTGACTGATGAGGGGGAACCAGAGTCTTTTGATGAGGCCCTACAGGTGGAGGATTCGATCAAGTGGGAGCAAGCCATGGATGATGAGATGAGGTCACTTGAGGAGAACGACACATGGGCGTTGACTGAGTTACCTGCAGGGAAGAGAGCTTTGCTGAACAAGTGGGTGTTCAAAATCAAGACTGAACCAGATGGCAAAAGAAGGTTCAAGGCTCGTCTAGTGGTTAAAGGATATTCACAAAGGAAAGGTATTGATTATGCTGAAATATTCTCTCCTGTTGTGAAGTTAACCTCTATTCGAATTCTGTTGAGTATTGTTGCATCAGAGAATTTGCATCTAGAGCAAATGGATGTAAAAACAACGTTTTTACATGGAGATCTGGTCAAAGAGATCTATATGCAGCAGCCGGAAGGATTTGTGGTTCCAGGCAAGGAACACATGGTGTGCAAGCTCACCAGGAGTTTGTATGGACTAAAGCAAGCACCAAGGCAGTGGTACAAGAAGTTTGACTCCTTCATGACCAAGAGTGGATTCTGCAAAGCTGAAATGGATCCGTGTTGTTACTTCAAGAAATACACTGATTCATATGTCTTTCTACTCTTGTATGTGGATGATATGTTGATTGCAGGATCTAGTATGATGGAGATTAACAATCTGAAGACAAGGTTGTCTGCAACGTTTGAGATGAAAGATTTGGGTCCAGCGAAGCAGATTCTGGGGATGAGGATTTCTCGGGATAGATCTGCTTGCACTTTAAATCTATCTCAGGAGCTGTACATTGAGAAGGTGTTGAGCAGATTCAGGGTTAATGATGCTAAACCCAGGACTACTCCATTGGCAAATCACTCTAAATTGTCAAAGGAGCAGTCACCCAAGACAGCCGAGGAGCGTGAGCATATGGCACTTGTTCCATATGCTTCAGCAGTTGGGAGCTTGATGTATGCTATGGTCTGCACAAAATTATATGCTTTTCTATACTTGTATTTGCAAGAAAAAATTGGCTGACAGTTGCGTAATGATTCAAGAATTAGGACCAAAAAAGTTACTTGACCATGTGAAAATTTCTACATCGTGGATGGATATTAGTTAAACTCTTAGTTTTTTCCGCACTACTTAAGATAACAATCTTGGAATTATTATCCCGAATTTAAATGTCAAAATGTCACATTTATCCTCTTTTATAACTCTTCTTCGAAAGCCCCTTAAGAAACAAGTTTAAAATTTAAAAATAGTAATAATTTTCACTTATTCCCGCTCAAAGTTGGAATAGAAAATCTAATTTGTGTCTTTATAACGTTTTAATACTTCTCTCTTTTCCAGTGTCTTATTTTCTTGAGAATCATATCCTTCCTCACTTTCTTTAAGAGGCCTTTGCTTAGTATGAAGAAGACCTTCTTTTACAATTTCTTTCCATCAAAAGCTGAAGAAGAAGCTCGCAAAGTTAACAACACTCCACATGAAGTGACTCGAGAACTAGTGGAGATAAGGGACTTATACCCTGCCCCAACAATCGATTGGAATACCAATGTCAGATCAAGAAAAAGACTACCCGTGACGAGATTAATGTAAGAATGCTAATGATTCCATTTATCCAGATGTTTGAGTACATTCTTCGATACTGGACTTTGGACATGGCCAAAAGTTTGGAGAACAACTGCAGGGTGTGTGTTGTCGTGTGGGATGTAACTGAGGAGAATGTCCAAAAGAAGTATGAAGGTGGAAGTGTTCGGTTAAGGAAATTGAATAATGATGACTTCTCTTTGGTGCATCGAATTGTTCAAGGATCACGGAGTGAGCGATGGTGATGAAATAGGGCTTTATTGGGATCCTAGATTCCAAGTTTAATGTTCAAATTGCTTTCTCATGTTCGCGCGTAGTGTAAAGGTCCAAAATATTAGGACCAAGAAAATGATCAAATAGTCCATAATGTATGAACTTATATTAATTTGGTCCCTCATATATGCAGCTCGTGAAAAAAGTGTTTTATCTATGTTAAAAACATATCAATTTAGTCTTTCACCCTAAACCCTAATAGACACAAAAAAAATTTATGTCAAATTAAACAGAATAGTGCAACCATACAAAAATCTTTAACAAAACCTAAGTCTTCTTGGATCAGTTCCAAACCATGAAAACTCCCGCCTTTCCAACAAAAAAACCTTTTTTCTTGTAAATCAATCGACACAAGTTTTTCCCTTGTTGAATGATGTAAATCAAAAGAAACTCCAAGGGATCGAGCCCATGTTAAGGTAAGAATTTATATTGCTTTTAGTTGAGGCAATTCAGAGGCTCAGTCTATTTGGCGAATTCTTGACTTTTCTCCCTTTCCTTCTTCTCTTCTCTCTTCTCCAAGCCCTAAGCATAAAGTTGATTTTCTAATCTAAAATAAAACTTATTTTTACCCCAAATAAATCCCTAAATGAAATAGGAAATTAATTGGTTAAAAGAGTAGTTTACCCTTCCTTAAATCCAGATTGGGACCTTCCTCCATCCAACAACCCAACTTCCAATAGGCATATCTCCCTCATATGATATCAAAATTTCGCAAACTCAGCGGCGTTTGGAAGATCTCTACAATGGGTTTTCAACCATATCAAGAAATATTTGATCTAAATCATCCTGAGATAGGAGTTATGGCCCTTTAAAAATGACCAAAACTCACTTCCTTAACTTGGGAAATTTTCCAGATTTTTCCCTATCTTTCCAAAAGTGATTATTTTTAGTTCCTTAGCTTATTCTTAGCCATTTTGAGTTACGAGATTTTACAATATTGATATTAGATTGGAATTATAAAGTAATAAATAACTTATCACAAACACTATATCGTGGTAAGCCACTACCTTGAAAGCGATTTCAGCTAGACTCCAGTGCAAATTTTTGTAGTCGGTCGCTCCGCAAGGTTCCACAATTACTCTCAAACACGTGCACTCGTGGTTGAAAGTTTGGAGATTGCTCCAAACCAATTTCCCAAAAATATTCTAAGAATAAGAAGAAAGGAGGAAAAAGTTGTCTCTTTTTATTTTTTTTTTATTTTTTATGTTGGTAGTGTTGTCTCTTATGCTCACCAAAGCCTCTTCTTACATAGGATTTTCAAGAAAGGAGTTGCAAGTAGAAAAGTTTAATTTTAGAAATGTATTGTCAAGGTTAAAGACATTAAAGGTCATTACATCACTTTTGTTTGAACGGATGTATCTTCACCTTTGAAACGTATTTTGCATTTGTCTCTTTGCATTACATTTAGTCAATAAAGTTAAAATAATTAACTCAACAATAGAATTAACTCAACACATTCTTCCATACTGAAATTTGGAGCGGACAAGAAGTTTGGTGAACGGGAACGGGGTGTGTGTTCACTAGTTGTAAGATATAATTGAGAAGAATCACACTAAGAAGTATGAAGATAAAAATTTACTTTTAGGAAGTTGAGTAATGATGACTATTCATTATCCTTCGTGAAATTGATCAAGAATCGCGAAGTAGGTGTTGGTGACGAAATTGGTATCCTGATTTATCAAAGTTAATTTTTAAGTTATTTTCTACGGTTCGTGATTCACGAATTAGTCTGTATTTTTTCATTTGTATTTGTAGACTAGTCAAGTACACGTGCGTTGCACGTGTGAGCAGTGTTGTCATGAGTGTGTGCATTATTACATGAGCTATTAGTGATCTTGTATAGTGAAAAAGATTTCACTTATGCATTTAATAATAAGTAGGAACGATAACATGCAGTTAATATGAAGTGTTTAAACAGAAGTACGAAAGTACTGGAAATTATTAATAATACTAATATTAAAACATTACAATAGAATAAAATATTAAGAAAGTTGATAATAGTACTCAAAGAAATACTCCGAAAATGACATTAACGCATTGAAGAGTATGGGTTGCTGAAGAATCCATTATGCTTACATAGGTTTGTCGGTGTCTTCTAAACGTGAGATTTGAAGCAATGTAATGTTGTTAGTACATACTATCTGTAAATAGTTAATTATATGTGTTAGAATGGCCATATATGTATATGGGGTTATCGTACCTAAAACTTCCTTATAGATGATGTTCTTTGTGTGTGTTCCTTTTTGACGTTTGGGTTACTCTGTTAAGACAAGTACTTTTGTTGTGGACGTAAATATTCCTCTTGATAGCGCCACGTACAATTGACCATGTGAGAAAACATATTGGGGCAAATACAAACCAACATTGTGAATTGTTTGACCTTGAGCTTTATTTATAGTCATTGCAAAGCAAAGGCGTATGGGGAATTGCTTTCGAATGAAAATGGATATCCTTCATTTTCTGGTGGAGATAGTTGTATTCTTGGAAGAAACACATGTTTTGTTGCAGAATGACCACTTGATATTTCTGCATGCAGGACATTTTGGGAGAAGCCTCGACATATCATTCGTGTGCCACTGCATAAGCCACTTGAAGGGTCTAAATTCCTTAGCAACATGATAGGTGCATTTTCCTTCAATTCTAACATGCATTTAATAAGATATGTCAAAATCTATCCATTTTTATATTTTTACCGCCTCTTGTAACTTGTAATGTATTTTGTTCAATACCTATGTGGCGGGAGACCGTTTGATGTTAAAGTATTTAGATATTCTTCTTGGTAATAGTTGTTGGTGTCATCTTCTACTGAGTCAAAGCTATTGAATATCTTGCTTTCACCTGGGAACTGAGATATTAACCTGTCCTTAATTTTATCCACATGGTCATTTCTGCTTGCTAAAATAGCTCTTTTAGTGACACATTTTGTTGTAGCAGCATTTTCTTGCGGGTTTTGAAATATCTCTTTTATTATGGATTCTTCTAGAATTCAATCCTGAGAATGTTTGATTGTTAATTGTTCTTGGAGAAGGATTATATTTCTGTTATTGTTGGTTCATCACCGTTATCCACTCGAAGTAAGAACTCACTGAATGTTGGATCTGTTGTTGCTCTCATATTTGTAGTAAATTGAATCTTCTCCATCAAAGGCCAGAGATATGATTATTATTCATCTTGTATTCCTAAGATACTTAGAACAAAACATTGAAGTACTTGATAAGACACAACAAAGTTTAAGAACATTTTCACAACTAGAAAATTAAAACTATTAGAGAAACTAGAATCAGAAACATATTAGAAAAATATACGAAATAGTTTTCTTAAAGAAGAATTGTTTTCAATGTGTGTTTAAAGAATCTTACTGATTCCAACAAATTTTGCATAAACACAAAGTTACCAAAGTTTAATGAACCAGTGAAGAATAGAAGAACAGAAATTAATTCACAAATCTAAAATCTGTAACACATACCAGAATTTGGAAAAACAGGAAGAAAAGCAAGCCCACTGAATGCACAGTGTCTCCTTAAGGAAATTATTCCCCTCTAGTATCCGAGGTTTGATTTAGAATATATCCTCGCAGGATAGAATGATCTCAATCACCAGTGTATTGATACCCAAAACACTGGTGTCAGCGAGCCACTCAACAGTAGTAAAATACACTTAAAATAGTAGATTTAGTAGTAGAAGAAGAAGTCCATAAATTCTATTTCTATATATTTTAAAAATGAGAGAAAATCCCTCAATTTATAGAAAACAAAGGGTAGTGCGGAAAGGTTCTTATTGTGCCTTACTGGAAAGGTCACAAACCTTTGGAAAAATCACAATTTTTCGAAAAGGTCGTCACCTTTCATAAAAGTCACAACTTTCCATAAAAGTCGCAACTTTTCATAAAAGTCGCAACTTTTCATAAAAGTCACAACTTTTCATAAAAGTCGCAACTTTTTATAAAAGTCACAACTTTTCATAAAAGTCGTAACCTTTCATAGAAGTCACAACTCTTCATAAAAGTCGCAACTCTTCATTTTCCATTCACACCTTTTAAAACCCAACAATCCCCCGCATGAATGGGGAATGACTCCAAGACAAAGAAACGGACAATTATGTGTACTTTACAAGCAAGAATTAATTGCATCTGGATAAGTAGGTTTCCCCTTGGACTTTCCGTAGTGAACATATGTCGGATATACTCGGTCAATCGGTAGATGTGATATCTTTGAACCGTCGAGCTTTGGTGTATACCTAGACAACCATATGTCACACAATTAACACTTTACCGTTTATGGTTCTTACGATTGTGTTCGTTTTAGCCATGAACACCTACTGGTTTCATGAGTGTATAGTGAGATGGGATTTTGACAATCATCTTCTTTGAAGCGGCTTACACTTCACACTCACATAGGTGATTCCTAACCGTGTTATCGCGTAGATACACTATTTGATCAACTCTTCCAAACTTAGCAAATCATTAAAACCATTAAGCTTTATTAACTCATTAACAAGCCTTAATGTTGTATCCTTGTCCCTGAGCATTGTCTTCATCATGAGAATGGATTGAGTTTGTTGACAATGTCGAACCGTCATTCACAACTTTGTTTTTCTCCTTGAATCTAGCTCTTGGGATATCCAGTCTGCTAGATAGAGTTACCGCCATGATGACTTGTCCTAAGCCGTAAATCCATTCCCTTAGATGATCTTTCAACTTTCTCTCTAGTTAGGCCTTTTTGTAAGTGGATCCGACACATTATCCTTTGACTTTACATAGTCAGTTCTGATAATTCCACTAGAGAGTAGTTTTCTAATTGTATCATGTCTATGTCATATATGACGAAACTTTTCATTATACGTCATGCTCCATGACCTACTATTGCATCTTGACTATCAAAATGTATGCATAGTAATGCCAATGGTTTGGGCCAAAATAGAATATCTATCAAGAAATTCCAGAGTCTTTCAACTTATTCACCGACCTTATCTAGAGCACATAGCTCAGAGATCATTGTAGAGCTAGCGATACATGTCTCTTTTGAAATATTTTCAAGAGACTGCTCCTCTACCAAGAGTAAAAACATATCCACTCGTGGATTTTACTTTATTTGTCCGATGATTCTAATTTGCATCACTATATCTATTCAATACTGATGGATATTGTTATAATGCAAGACATAATTTTAAGTATTATTTTAAATACTCCAAAACTCTATTTATTTCCATCTAATGAGTTTATTTGGGATCACTTGTGAACCGACTCAGTTTATAATAGCAAATGCTATATCTGATAGCGCACACTTTATGATATACATCATACTTCCCAATACTCTAGCACAATCCAATTTTGAGTCACTTTTGCTTTCACTCTTTTAAAATGCAAAGCTCACATTTATTGGAGACTTGACAATATTGACATCCAAATATTTGAACTAGTTAAGTACCTTTTCAATGCAACGAGACCGTGAAAATGTTAAACATTATGGAGTTCTAAGGATTCTTATATCTAAGATCTCATCAGTAACTCCAATATTTTTCATTCCAAACTTGCTTTCTAGCATACGTTTAGTAACATTTATGTCATTAGTGTCTCTATTGATGATCAACATATCATCAAACAAACAATGACCTTATGATTTTAATGTGAACACATTTATCACTTCCATCATTCTTAAATTCATTTGCTAACATGGTTTGGTCAAATTTCTTATGTCATTGTTTGGATGCTTGCTTTAGTCCATAAGTGACTTAACAAGTTTGCACACTTTCTTTTATTTAAACCCTCGGGTTGTTCCATGTAATTTCTTCCTCCAATTCTACATTTAAGAAAGTTATTTCACATTCATTTGATGAATTTGGAGGTCATATACCACAACAAATAATTTTAGCATCCGAATGGATGTAATTCTATTTACTAACGAGTATATATATCGACAAGATCAAAACCTTGTTTTGTCTAAAGCCTTTGACACAAAGTCTTGCTCTATATTTGTCAACAGTTTTATCCACTTTCATTTTCCTTTTGAGGATTCACTTTGAACCCAAAAGTTTATTTCCTGAAGGAAGATCAACCAACTTCCGACAGGATTGCTCAAGATTGAACCAATCTCACTATTGACACCATTTGTCCAAAAGGATGAGTCTACATAAGACACAAGAAATGTTACAAAATCATATTTGAAGGAAGTATATGTCCCTTGACATTTACTACGCCTTTGAATCTCTTTATTAAGTACATTCTCCTTTTGTTCTTTCTAAGGTCGTTTAGACCTTTCACTAGACTACTCAAGTCTAATTTTACAGTCCACAGTCTTAGGTCCTATTTCAATCCTTTTAGAAATAGAAACTTGGACTTTGTCTAGACACCCCCACACTTTGAAATATTTCAAGTTGAATTTTCTTCCTTTCCATTTTTCATATGGAATAGATTGTGTCCTGAACAAACAATATTGCTTTCTTTATGAAAAGACAATTTTTTTTTTGTTGTTCCCTTTTGCAGTAAGGATAGTTCCTCCACACAAGTTTTGTGGTAAACCCGAACTTCTACAAATGCATCCATCATTTGTTTTAACGTTCGATTTTTTTCCCTTTAGATTGATGTGAATAGGGCAGTAGTTTGATGGATAAATCCACTTTCCAAACATATTTCTGCACAAGGAGATTCATACTCTCCATTCTTATCACTTCTTATTTTTTTCCCAACTGATTTTCAATTTCGATATTATATTTTCTAGACATTTCTATTGCTTCATCCTTACCATTAAGCAAATAGACAGTCTTTTTTTTAATGCAATTGTTAATTAAAGTAACGAGATACTTTTTCCACTACGAGATGGTATTGACTTCATATCACAAATGTCAATGTAAATTAATTTTAAGGGATTAAAATTCCTTTCAACAGATTTATAAGAATGCTCAGCATACTTAGATTCCACATGAACTTGACATTTTATTTGTTGCACTCAAAGTTAGACAAAAACTTCTAAGTTGATCAGTTTTCCTTACAAGGTTTTGTAATTGACATGCCCCAAGTGTTCATGTCACAAACATTGACTCAAGCAAGTAAGAACAAACAAAACTATTGAGTTCGAAAAGCTCTTCGCGAGGTAGCTTTTTCCTCACTAATATATTGTTCCTATTTCTTACAATTTTGTGTGATACAAACATTGTTTAGAGTCATCACCTTGTCAAATGTCCTTTTCATAAGGACTTTTCCATAACTTTCAATTTGATTGTTATAGAACTATCCATGAACAAAGTTTCATTGGATTCAATAAACGCAATATAGTCAGAGTGTTACTTATACAAAAACATAACAAATGACTATTCACCAATATTCATGTCTATGCAAATACTTTTATTATAATAGACATATCTTTTCATGAAAAATCACAACATTTTAAGTGATTTTTTTTCCATAAAAGAACACAATTATTTTGAACAAGTATATATATAATTTGGTTGTTTCATACTAGTCACACTATATACTAGTAATAGAAAAACTCAACAACCACAAATACCAAATATACTCCAAGAATTTTGTGGGTCTAACATAATACAAAAGTATCATTGAATTGCATATTTTTTGCTCCAAAGTTAAACTAGACACCAAGTCTAATCAAAAGCAAAGAACCCCCACATTTTAAATGTGATCTCAAAAATATTTTTCAAGTATTTGAAAATAGTTTTTCCACATACTTTCCTAGACTATCAAAATGTCATTGACAATATTAACCTCTTTTGGAAATATTATTCTACAAAAGAATTATACTCCTTCAATTCTCTTTGACAATGTTTACACAATGTCAAAGTTCATTCCATAGAGACATAAAATCACAAACTCTAAGTCACTGGTATTTTTCCTCTATCACAAATAGACATACAACTTAGTATTATAAATACTAACAATAAGGACAAAAAGAAATTGTACAATTTATTTCTATATAACATTGAAGTTTATAGAAAATCAAAAGTACAACACTGCCTTATTATGTGAAGTTTTCATATTTTTCAAACCAATTGCTTAGTCCAATTTATCCAGAGTAGAAAACCACAAAAGTTTTTAGTCTACAAAATCAGACACATTAACATTTCACATGGAGTACAAAACTACAAAAGTCTTTTTTTCCCCTTCTCCAAATAGAATAAAACATATTCTTAGACCATCACATAGAAATGTTTTTCTTTTCAAATAGTCTTCCAACTATAACATTTTAAACATACTATTTATGAAACAAAAATATGCATATCTCATTCTGCAAACTAGTAAATTTTAAAGGCAACACTATTTGCCGGAAAAAACAATTCATTTAAATATACAATTTGCAGAACGTTTTGCGAATACACACATGATAAATTTCAAAATTGTTAACCGTTAGAAACTATTTTCCTCCTTAGATAAACAATAAGAAGGTTATCGGGTGTAATCTTCAATCGGAATACCACCAATTTTTTCTGGTACATTCTCACTTCGACCTTGCTAAACAGAGCAACAAATAATGAGAAGTAATGCATTTATCTTCTATTTTCATGATCAAATTCTCTCAATCAGTAGAATACAAGAAATACTAACAGTATACTAATTTCCTTAAGATTGTTATTCATCTTGTATTCCTAAGATACTTAGAACAAAAAGTACTTGATAAGACACAACAAAGTTTAAGAACATTTTCACAACTAGAAAATTAAAACTATTAGAGAAACTAGAATCAGAAACATATTAGAAAAATATACGAAATAGTTTTCTTAAAGAAGAATTATTTTCAATGTGTGTTTAAAGAATCTTACTGATTCCAACAAACTTTGCATAAACACAAAGTTACCAAAGTTTAATGAACCAGTGAAGAATAGAAGAACAGAAATTAATTCACAAATCTAAAATCTGTAACACATACCAGAATCTAGAAAAACAGGAAGAAAATCAAGCCCAGTGAATGCACAGTTTCTCCTTAAAGAAATTATTCCCCTCTAGTATCCGAGGTTTGATTTGGAATATATCCTCCCAGGATAGAATGATCTCAATCACCAGTGTATTGATACCCAAAACACTTGTGTCAGCGAGCCACTCAACAGTAGTAAAGTACACTTAGAATAGTAGATTTAGTAGTAGAAGAAGAAGTCCATAAATTCTATTTCTATATATTTTAAAAATGAGAGAAAATTCCTCAATTTATAGAAAACAAAGGGTAGTGCGAAAAGTTTCTTATTGTGCCTTACCGGAAAGGTCACCAACCTTTGGAAAAGTCACAATTTTTTCGAAAAGGTCGTCACTTTCATAAAAGTCACAACTTTCCATAAAAGTCACAACTTTTCATAAAATTCGCAACTTTTCATAAAAGTCACAACTTTTCATAAAAGTCGCAATTTTTCATAAAAGTCACAATTTTTCATAAAAGTTGTAACCTTTCATAGAAGTCACAACTCTTCATAAAAGTCGCAACTTTTCATTTTCGATTCACACCTTTTAAAACCCAACAATGATTTGACCAAGCTTGCATTTACAATTTCTGCTCGAGTTGATTTTGGAACTACTGGTAACACCTGTCGAAAATCTCCTTCAAAAACCATGACTTTTCAACCGAATGGTTTATCGATGTCCATTATATCTCTGAAGCTCCTGTTGACTGTTTCTATTATTTGTCGTCTGGCCATTGGTGCTTCATCCCATATAATCATTTTTGCTTTTCTAATCAATTTGGCAGCACCACTTTGCTTTGACATGTTTGACATAGTTGATTCATTTGTTTGAAGAGGGATGTCAAACCTCGAGTGTGTTATACGTTCTCCTGGTAAGATTGAAGCTGCTACGCCACTGGTTGTTGTTGCCAAACCTATCATACATCTTGATCTAACATTGGCAAGTAATGCACGGTATAGGTATGGTTTTCCAATTCCCCCAGGTCCATCCACAAAGAATGTTCAAGTTGTTCCAACATTGATTGTCTGCATTATTTTTGTAAAAGCATAATGTTGTTCTGAATTTAATTGTGACTGTGCATCAAAATCTTCTGTTGGTATCTGCACAGACATTTATTCATTTATTTCTCTACATTCTGATGAACCACCTTCGAGGAAATTGTGATCTAGTTGAGGAATGTCATATATGCCTATGCTCTTGCCCATACTTTGCAAGCAATTATTAATACTATTTAGAGTAGACTGTAGTATAGTATTGTGTGAGTTGACATATAGCCTGCTGAAGTTCTCCGACATATCCTCATAATAAGTATCCCACAGTTTTCTAATATCGGTGGGTTACAATGAACCAAAATTGTAGCAAACAAACTTCTGAGAGCTAATGACATTTTGAAGACAACAGCCTCTCTTAAACATTCTGATATGATGTTGTCTGGATTGCACGTCATTGTTATAAATAGATCTGGCCTGCCAAAATGTTGTACCAAAGCCATTGCATCCATAAAGCATTTATTCATATCTCGTGGCCCCC
This sequence comes from Solanum sitiens, assembly GCA_016801875.1. NCBI lineage: Eukaryota > Viridiplantae > Streptophyta > Magnoliopsida > Solanales > Solanaceae > Solanum > Solanum sitiens. The sequence continues at coordinate 1,760,723 of JABWTJ010000078.1, read as the reverse complement.
CAATAAAAGATGATGAAAGTAGTATTCTTTGCCCAATTCTATCTCCCATGCATTCTCCCGCGCTCACACTATCAACAATATCTTGATAAACCTCTCTTCTAAAATTTGATTGTTCCTTTCTGAAATATTCTAGCCTTGTTGTTTCCAATTTTATGTACATGCCAACCACAAATTGTTGTAGTAATCTTCCACATAGTAGTAATACTGACCTCTCTGTTTCTTGTAGTTGTAGCTTATAACAATAGTACTCTCTGCGAGAAACATTTTCCTTTGTCTCACGGCGGACATCTACAAGTGTAAGGAATCATATTAATATTATTTTTATTTTATGTTAGTTATCTTATTGGTATAATAGAAAAGTGTATTTTCTTATAATTGTATTTTGTATGCTTTTGGTAGTATTATTTTATATCGTGTATGTGTTTTTTATCAGTTGCTAACTTGTGAAGAACATGACTAAATTTTTGCTATAAGAGGGCATAATGTGATATATTTTACCTTGATCCTCGTTAGCTAATATTGCATCAGCTGATATGAATGTTGGAATATCATTGGCTATAGTTGGTGAGTGAGCACTTCTTCTGTGAGGTAGTCTTTTGCTCTGTTTTTTTATTCCTTGATGGCATCCACCTTCACCTCTAGGGAATAACAAAGGATATTGAAGAGTCATAACAACCAAAATATTGTTTTACTCTATATTTGTACCCTGAGTGCTCATGAAATATTATTTCTCGATCAAAAAGGTGTATTTGGATTGTACTTACCGATGGTCTGTTGTACACTCGTTGATCCAAAGAGACATTTGCATCAATACGAAGTTGAAAATTGTGGAAACTTGTTTGGTCTTTTAGTTGGCAAAATATTTGTGCATATGGGTTTCTCTCCATTACCTGTTTGATTTTTTTTTTTGCAATTTGGTCTGAAAGAATTCCTTCATTCACCTTTGATAGTCTGTTGGTCAATTCGTTGTCTGTATCAAAGAAGTATAGTTGGAAGTAACATGGATTGTTATCATGTAATACCAATAATGGTAGATCGTGATAAATTTGACCTCGTGCCCTGAATGTGTATACTCCTTTTTTTTGCAGATGCTAGTTCCTTATCCAGGTTAACACCAAAAGATGTAAAAGCAAAGATGCTATTATATGCATGAATACTTTTGCGAAACTCTACCGCATCTGGAGTAGATGCCACAAACATTTAGTAGAGTTCTGTTGGTGGTTCAGTGTTTGCCAATTTGATATATCCGCTTGTACAACAGAATGATGGAGGTTCATGTTCCAATCTTTTTGCAGCACAATAAATATATTTTGGGACGGTTTTCAGCACGTGCAGATATGATAAAGATAAGTTATAAGCAACAACTCCTATATATACAAATATTGAGAGAGAGATATGTTAGAAATCTAATTTCATAAAGTTATTGAATGTTTAAGTTATGTAAGATATGAATAGGGTTTTTCCAGTGTACCTCCAGCTTCAGACTCTTCAGATAATGCTCTAAATAGCCAATTAATTTTAGGTTGCTTTTTCAAACGTGGATGTTCATCTTCTAGATGAGCTATTTATGGGTTGCTAATATATACTTATCCACTCTTCGCAATGCGCTTCGTAATTGAATTTTCTCTATAAGATGAACATTGTTTGGTACATTTAGACAAAGAATGTAATATTTTTTATGTATGTATGCAAATATGTTCGCATTGTACAAACTACTCATGTATGTTGGATTTGACATGATTATGTAAGTTCTTACCTGTGGTGCTCAAATCATTTTTTGTATGGTTGTCATGCTAATCAATTTTACTGGTAGAAGGAATGTTTTTTTCTTTATCACCTGTTTGATTTGGCATGAAAGAAGTGGTGCTATTTGTATCACCTGTGAAGTGAAGTGAATAGAAGGGTTAGACTTAATTTTGAACTATGATAACTACTTAACATATTAGATTTACCTTGATGTTGGTTGTGTGTCATTGTTGATTTGATGGTGATAAATTTCGGATTGTTGGTGTGACACTTCTCTTATCTCGTCCTATTTAGCATATGTAATTTTGTCGTGATCTACAACATAACGAAATTATTAATGGCAATTGTAGTCATATATTTGACATATATAGGAAAAAACATCTATTATTCTTAATTGTTTCTCTCTCTCTCTCTCTCTCTCTATATATATATATATATATATATATATATATATATATATATATATATATATATATATATAGTCTTAGAGGGTAGGATGTATGCAAACCTTTTTTATGTAAGAGGGTATACATTACTGCAGAAGATTGTTGTTGATATGCTTTGAAGTAATAAATTGCATACATTGAATGTTTAGTGAAACAGTTAACCAAATTCATTGATATAGAAAAGTAAGTTAAAAATAAAAGCGATGTTAGGTGAAGTTGCTCGGTGAAAAAAGGTAAGTAGTTTTTAAATATTAGGGAGATAATAAGCATTGGTAGACAAAAATAAGGAAATTTTAAATCAACTTTATATTAGTTTTTTTCCTCTTTGATCTTCTTTTCCATCGGATAGGGCATGATGTTTTTCCTTTAACCTTCCTGGTCCTTTTACTTTGTAGTTGAATTAGTGGGGCTTCGTCGTCACTTTCATCTAGTACATTCTGCTTTTCTATCTCATGTATCCTAACTTTCTGTGGATTTTCATTTCCAATGACTTGCTTAATGTTCTTAGTCCTCTTGCATCTATTTGCTTTTTGTGGGTTTTCAATATCAGTTTGAACTGCTACAATATCTGTTTCAATATGAGGTATGCCTGCAACTATTTCTTTCATTTTCTCATCATCACTTAGTTTCTTCATCCTCTTGCTTCACTATTTTTTAATTGGCATTTTAACGTTGGTTTGATCTGCTGGTAATTTTTTGGAAACTTCATGTATCGCCATAGCTATCACATTCATGTTTGTCTCAACATCTGGAAATTTACGATAATCTTAATAAGGATGCTGAATTCTTTCCCCTTACTCAATACCATCTTGCGATAGTATGTTGATTGTTCTTTCTGTGGAATAGGAAACCGTATATATTATCCTTTCAGTTGAAATAGGTTAACGTTGTTTATATAGGCCAATATTTCATAGAGTAAGTGATTTACCTTTTCAGATGTTGAGAGAACATACTCTTTTACGTCAAAACCAAAATAGTATTTTGCAGCATCAAACATTGTAATGATTAGAAATTGATCCTCAACAGTAACATCAATCTTTAACCGATATCTAAATCAATTTGGAAGATTTAATCAATATGGCACTAATTATTTAATAGCGATATAGTAAACTCATTAGTTAATAATTAATTTTTTCATGCATCTGGTGGAGTAAGCAATATTTGTTGTTTGTTATTTGTGTAGTTTACCTCGCCTCATAATCAATATATTCAGTCCTACAGTAGGTACAAGTTGCACTACTATTTATAACAGTAACTCGCCTGTAGCATTTCTTGCAAGCAGGATACCATGGGTCGGTGTTATTGTCAATACCGATAACCGTAGCGTTGAACTTATAGTACATGTCCTATACGTAAATTTGGTAAATCACTTAATTACATTTAAAATATATAATTGGAGTAGAAGATGAGTGTTGTATAGGAAAGTACCTTCACAATGGCAAGTGAACCATTTAAAATATTAGTAATTTTTACTTGACGGGCTGTTTGCATTAGTCTGCTCGGCATTAGACTAACGTCAATCTTTTGTGCCTTCATGTTGTCATTCCTGAAATTTTTAAGAAATGAATAAATAATACTAGTGACGTAGCATGTGGGTAGCATCTGAATAAGTGTGATGAAACATGTATTACTTACCATTTTTGGAGATTATTCGCTTTTTCAAATTGTGGATTTATAAGCAAACTACTAACAGGAGTTGTGGAAAGATCAAAATCCCCTATTTTGACAGGAGTAATTAATTCAGTGATACTTTTATGTACTTTGAAAATTGACTCAAATATATCAAGTGTGGAGATGTATACCTTGATAAATGGATGATTTTACATCACAAAAGGCAAGCACTAGTTTGTCACTTTCAAGGCTTTGTAACATTTGACCTTCGATTTCAGCAAAGTCTCCCCATAAAGTCATGACTTTTCGATCATACCTATACATGTAGCAAAAATTTTTTTATGATAAATGCTTATTAACGTGAAATATTTATATGTAGGATGAATAATAAGTATATGTTACCTTTCGTTTGTAACGATTACTTCGCGTCTAATGCTTCGTCCTTCTCCAGTTAGTGCTTTTACTGTGAGTAAAATACACACCACATCTATACAAAACAATGTGTTACAAAAATACCTATTTTCTTTATGTATGAAACAAACAACAAACATTTAGTGAAATTTACTAAACAAACTCCCATTAGTGATTTTTTCAGCTTCATCAAATGAAACAAATTCATTTGAAAATTGTTCAACTTAAATTGACTTTTTTCCTCAACGACCTCTGTGTTGTTCATAAATGCTTGTTCGAGCTCCTTATGAACAGATAAGAATTTTGGATTAGGTCCATTTAATTTTCCATTTATAATGTAGTAATTTTGATTAAGTTAAAAAGACTTGTTCCATGCATGAACGTCTTTGTTGAAAAGAGTGGTTTGTATTTTTGTACCCTATGGTAAGGACCATAATCATTAGAATTCCAAAGGAAGTCCACATATTAAATAATGAATATTACAAAATATTAAAATAGAGTTACCTCTTCGTCGACTTATATCAGTTGCCAATGAATACCCTCACCGTTTGCATTTTTATACTCTTTTGTTAAACTCCGTCGAATGACTAAGACTTTAATAACCCATTCTGTTGCATATTTTTTCAACTTGCTAATTGGTAGGCACGGGTTCTCGAGCTCTTCTAGACTTGTCATTGTATTGTTGTAGTAGCTAGGATGTACTAATACAATATATATTTGTGACGTAAATGCTATTTATTTTTATATAATTAGTGTTCTTTTGATCTAATAATAAAGATGATCAAGAATGTAATATTCACCAAGCATAAACTATTTTTCTTTTTAAATTTGTAAAGCGAGCAACTTCAACTAACAATAGTATAAATATCACCTTAATTGAAGCAAGTTAATCCAGGGTGGAGAAATGGTACCAATTTTGGTGTTGCCAAAAGCAAGAAACATGTTAAGAGTATTAGAACATGAAAAGATAATAAATGTAGATTCAAATAGAAGTAAATCAATCAAAACGTAACATGTTATTATAACGGAAATATTGCAAACGTATAGAATTCAAAATGGAAAAGTCCTTGGTGGACAATTTGTTCGCATGTTATGGCAATAACTTTATTCTGTAATAGCTTAACTGGACGCAAATGCTATATTTTCGTACAAAGATTTCAGAAGATCGTTGTCCACAAAATTCCTTATAGGAAAATATTTTCTGTCCTATCAAACATGCCCCCTAGGGCCTAGGTACAACTCTTTCAGGTCTCTCCAGAAGTGAGGTGGGATAGTTGAGTAAGATGGATTGTACCCCTTTTTCAATAAACCATAGTGAAAACAAAATTAATTTCATCAACAGTTCCTTTTCAGTTTGGTCAATAGCTTCATATGAATAATTGATGAGATAATTCATCACGCTACTTGTCCTAACCAGTTGAAACAATAAAATAAAAGATAAAAAAAACTTTGAGTGACAGTCACTTCAATTAATAGTCAACAATAAATAGTACGAATTTAACATTTAAAAAAAGGCAGTGCAGAGTACTAACCTCTCGCTATGTGGAGGTAAGAAAGGGCAAGATAACAAATCTTACATTTACTAAATGAAAATTAGAATATGTTTGACAACGCCCATGCAACCACCAGATTCAAGCTGACATGCATACTTTAGTTTAAACCTCAGAGCCCACAAGTTATCTAATTTATTTGACCTGTGTTTCGTAATTAGTGATGAACTTACTATCGAGTGATCATAATCTTATTCTGATCAACTGTAGAAGAATTTTGGAGACTCGGATTCTTCCATGATAATTTTAGATTTAGCGTAACTTGAAAGTTTCTGATTAATTGTTATTAATTTTCTTCCAACGCTTTATGTACAAGTTCTGAACTATGCCTCTAATGCTCTTATTGGTACTGTCTTTACTTAGATTCATGTACCAAATATTTCTATTAGCTTCATGTCTTATGTCGATCTATTCTATCTTTCCCATGTACCAATTCACAAGTTACGATTTGTAAAAATTAGGCTGAAAATGCTTGATTGAAACATCCATTAATTCCGTAAGAATAAGTCTAAAAATTCATACTATAGCACAGAAAATGTGATGAGAACATTGAGTTTTCATATGAACTCAGCACACCCAAAACCATAACCTCTATAAGGCTATAAGTTAATAATTCCGCAAAAAAAAGAAGTGACAAAACTTATTCTAGTAATAGCATAACCGCCAACCTTACACATGCTATTCCACAGATCATTTCGACTCCTTTAATTAAATAGATAGCATTTTGCGATCTTTATTTCTACAAATTGTTTCTCAAGTATAAGACGCTTAAAAATTAATACATGCAATAGTGTACCCTATCACTAAACTTCAAAGTAATGCAGGCTAGAAGGATAAGTTCTTATGTTTTGTATTTTATCTGACCACCTGTAGTAAAATACTATGGTAGCAATAAGAAATCAACCCGTCAACCTACTTTCATATAAGACCATCTAACATCTATCAAGTAAAATTGATCGCAATGTGCGAGGAAACTAAGGGTGTACATATATTTTCGATTAGCATCAAAACACTAAGGGTGTATATATATTTGCAATTAGCAGCAAAAGTAAAGCGTTAACTTCAGAAAAATAGATTTACCTTAACAAAGCCCCCTCGCCTATTATCCCCTACAGCAAAGTAAAACACCTTTCATGTTTAAAAACCACAAACAACATTTAACAGAAGTGAATGATTAAAAGTTTAAAAAAAACAGTCAAGAAGATAAAAAAGAACAGAAGACGGCATAAACTCCAATAAATATTTTCCATCACACGTTGTTCTTATCATCACGGATTAAACTTTCTACTTGAGCACTTCCAAGAAACTATTGAGGATGTGGGAGCTTGGGATGCCTGAGCATGGTGACGGAAAACAATACATGGAACTTGACAAATCTAAGGGTTATCATCCTTACGATTAGAATGGACTCTTTGATTGTCCTATCCGTAGATTATGATCACACTTCTGTTGAAAATTCACCGTAACTATTATGCAACAAAAACAAAGCACCAAAAATATTTACCTGATAATGATGTATTTCAACCAGGCACCGAAAATAGAAACAGTTTTGGACAATAACATGTTATTTGAGACATTTATACAAATGAGGGGAGTAGTTGAAAAGGTTTTGGAAGAATGGATAATGAAACTTCATGACCGGTGCAGAAGAGAACTCGAGCAGCAACTACAGCACTGTTACTGTGATCGGGAGGGACGTTGAACAAGCGTATACGTTTCAGAACAAATAGTAAGGTGCCTTATAAACAGTATCTCTCAATTCATTCACCTCGTAACATGTCTAACATCAAAGAGTATGCCTGGTCAGAAGAACTACAAAAATATAAAAACTTTGTTGAAGCTATTAAAACCAGTACTGGATGATGTTGCTCAACAAAGAGCTCCTTCAGATTAAACCATATGATGGCAGTGTGAAGAACTGGATGTAGTCATTAATGAAGCTAGGGAATTACTGGAAGAATGGTCTCCAAAGAAGAGCAAGATTCTCTGGGTAATTTTAATTCTCCAATTCCTGATATAGGCATATGCACACAAATTGACGTGAAACTACATGCGATTCAATTTAGTGTCAAGCAGAACACTTCAACGCTACTACATTGGGAAAACACAACAAATCACAGTTAAGCATATAATGAATAGCACTACAATCAATTTACAACTCTCCCCAATAGATGCAGACACATCACCGCAACTCAAAGGCATACAGACAGGCAGCATAACATGTAGAGTAATTGCATAGGGTGTGGGTGTATCCACCACCTTAGCTAACCATCATAAGATTAAACCATTTAAAAAGGATTACTTCTTCCATCCTAATATGTTTGGCACATTTTCTAAAGAAGAGTCAATATGACCAACTTTCGCAGTAAATCAGGCTAGATCAACTCATATTTTGGAATTAAAATTCAGACGTGCAAACGACATAAACTACAATATATGTTTTTCATCACAGGTTGTTGATATCGTCCCAGATAAAACTTTCTACTTGAGCACTACCAAGAAAATTGAGGATGTGGGAGCTTGGGATGGCTGAGTATGGTGACGGAAAACAATACATGGAACTGGACCAATCTCAAGATTATCATCCTTACGATCAGAATGGACTCTTTGATTGTCCTCTCCTTTGTTCATGATCACACTTCTGTTGAAAATTCACAGTAACTATTACGCAACAAAAACAGAGCACCAAAAATATTTACCTGTATTTCATCCAGGCACAGAAAAGAGAAACAGTTTAATGGACAATAACATGTGATTCCAGACATTTATATAGATCATGAGAGTATCTGAAAAGGTTTTGGAAAAAGGATAATGAAATTTCATGACAGTTGCAGAAGAAAAGTCGACATTAACTACATGAATATTACAGCGATCGGCCGTTTCAGAACAATTAAATTAGGGCTGTCAGCAAATTAAATTTATAATAAATTAATATTAAACTACTATTTTTAATAAATTAATATATAAATAATACAGTAGGGTTAAAACGGTAAATCAACTTTGGGGTTAAGAGGTTCATGCTTATAATAATATATGATATATGATATGATATGATATGATATGATTGAATCTCCGGAATCTCAAATTTTTGCATGCTTCTATTCTTGTATTTGCAAGAAAAAATTGGCTGATAGTTGTGTAATGAATAAAGAATTAAGACCAAAAAAGTTACTTGACCATGTAAAAATTTCTACATCGTCGATGGATATTAGTTGAACTCTTAGTTTTGTCCAGTACGTAAGATAACAATCTTGGATTATTATCCCGAATGTAAATGCCAAAATGACACATTTATCCTATTTTATAACTCTTCTCTGAAACAAGTTTAAAATTTAAAAATAGTAATAATTTTCTCTGATTCCCGCTCAAAGTTGGACAAAACCTAATTTGTGTCTATATATAAGGTGTTCCTGCCTCTCCCCTTTTTTAGTATTTTATTTCTTGAAAATTGTTTTCTTCCTTGGTTTTTTCAATGTCTGAACATAGGCCTTTGCTTAGCTTGAAGAAGACATTTTTTCATAGTTTTTTTCCTTCAAAAGCTGAAGAAGAAGCTTGTAGACTTAACAACACTCCACATGTTGTAACTCGAGAACTAGTGGAGATAAGGGACTTATACCCTGCCCCGAGAATCGATCTGCAAAACCCATGGCAGATCAAGAAAAGAATCACCCATGATGAGATCGTTGTAGGAATGCTAATGATTCCATTTTTCGGGATGTTTGAGTACATCCTTCGATACTGGACTTTGGACATGGCAAAAAGTTTGGAGGATGGCTTCAGTGTCTGGGTTGACATGTGGGATGTAACTGATGGGAATGTCCCTAAGAAGTATGAAGGTGAAAGGGTTTGGATAAGGAAGGTGTACAATGATGATTTTTCTATTTGGTGTCATGATTTGTTCAACGATCGCGGATTGGGCGACGGTGATGAAATCGGGCTTTATTGGGATCTTAGATCTGCCAGTTTAGTGTTCAAATTGCTTTCTTAGGTTGTCTCTTGGTGGAAAGGTCCAATAATTTAGGACCAAAAACAAAATAATATTGTAGTCTTCGGTTTAATATTGCTCTTTCATATAATTGTAATAGCTGAAGACATAATTATGAAATTGGAATTCTTGAAGTTCCCAATTTAGTCTGCGTAATTCCCTTTTTATAGTGTTCTTTTAAGTTTGTGTAATAGTTTAGATAGTTTTGATGTTCTTTGCAAACCTAGAAATGAGCTTAATTTATGCGAGAAATAAGTTGATGCCTGGAACTAAGGACTTAACATGATTAAGCACCCCATTTTGGCACAAACACGATGGTACAAGATTATCCCTTAATCATCAAAGTTGAATCTTTAAGTTGATGGATTTCATACAATAGAGTGCAGTAAATAAGATATCTATAGAGAATAAGAGTACAAAGTTTGAATAGAGGAATGTGATTTCTAAATTGAACAGAAATGTATTAACTTAAAAACAACTGATTTTGTAATAATGTGTAGACTGAAAGCTTTTACATTAGCACAAGAATAATGTTACGTTCATTAGTTTCCATTTTTCTGCATAATCGAAGTTGCTCGTTGCTCAACTATTTCTGAAAATCCTAGCTAATAACTAGAGCGAAAGAGGGATAGAAGTGTTGGGTATGTAGCAAGAATTGATGGAAAATAGAGGGAAAGAGAGGAATTTGAAAAAGTTGAGAACTTGAAAAGTCCTCTTATGCTTTAATGAAAAGGCATTTGTCCCTCATCGGTGGTGGAAAGAAAAATATGAGAGTTTAAATACAGAAACACTCCTATTAATTGTTAAAAGGGTTGGAAAGAGGGACCTCCCTCACGCCGTCGTCGTCGTCGCTCGTCTCGTCACGGCTTTGGCCTTGGCAAATGATCGATCGAGAGATTATTTTTTGGACAAAGTTTGTTTTAATTATTTAATTATTTATTTATTTAATTAATTAATTAAATAACCAAAAAAGAATGTTTTCAATTAATTAGTTGATAACAGAAACGTTTTTAATTTTTTAGTTGATTAACCCGACCCGACTCGGATCCGCGCGCGACCCGTTTTATTTGGACTTTCCCGATTTTATTTAAATTTCCCTACATGACTGTTCTGAAAGGTTGCAACTTTCAGGAACAGTCATTACCATTTGAAAGGTTGCAAACTTTCATCAATGGTCGTGTGAATTCTAAAAGGGTTACAACCTTTCAGAACCTATTCTTCTTGCCTATAATACCATTCATTCTTCAGATTATTCACTTACGAATTCTCTGATCTTCTTCTTCTTCTTCTGCACACATTTTTCTTCGTGTACTTTCCTGCTGTGGATTGGTTCGCTGACAGTAGAGTTTTTGGTATCTACACTCTGCTGATTAAGATTATTTTACCCTGGGAGTTTATATTCCAAATCAAACCTCGGATACTAGAGGGGAATAATTTCCTTAAGGGAACACTGTGAGTTCAGTGGACTTGATCTTTTTTCTGATTTAAAAGATTTTTCCAGATTCTGGTACATTTTTACAGATTTTAGTTTTTGTAAATTAACTTTCTGTTCATCTCTCTTACTGGTTCTATAAATTTCAATTACTTCGTGTTCTGAACAATTTATTAGAATCAGTAATTTTTGGTTTTATAACACAGATTGGCAAAAATCTTAAGGAAATTACTTATATATTTTTTTTAAAAATCTGAGTTTCTAGTGGAGACAAAAAATTTCGTGATTTTATACTCCTTTAAGTCTGCAATTATAATTTATTGCTTACTAAGACTGTATCAATTTTTGTTTATCAGAAATGCAAACAATGGTGTTACAGTGGCTGTTGCTGCACCAACCCGAACTGTTGTACCACAAGCAGAGAAACCGGGTAAATTCACAGGTGTGAATTTCAAAGGTTGGCAGCAACGAGTATTTTTCTAGCTTACCACTCTTGCTCTGCAGAAATTTACAAGTGAAGATACTGCAGTGCCTGCTGATGATATGCCAAACAGAGAAAAATTCATGATTATTTAAGCATGGAAACAGGCAGACTTCCTATGTAAAGGCTACATTTTGAGTGCTTTAGAGGATGACTTATATAATGTCTATAGTGCAATAACAACTTCAAAAGAGTTGTGGGATGCACTTGAGAAGAAATATAAGACAGAAGATGCATGCTTGAAAAAATTTGTGGTCGCAAAGTTTTTAGACTATAAAATGGTAGATAGTAAAACTGTTGGATCACAAGTGCAGGAACTTCAACTTATTCTCCATGATCTGATTGCTGAAGATATGGTAGTAAATGAAGCTTTTCAAGTGGCTGCAATGATCGAGAAGTTGCCTCCTTCGTGGAACGATTTCAAGAATTATCTAAAGCACAAGCGTAAAGAAATGAAGCTTGAAGATCTTGTGATTCGGCTCAAGATTGAGGAAGATAACAAAAACGCCGAAAAGAAGTCGCGTAAGAGTTCAACAATCATCGGAGTTAATATTGTTGAAGAAGCTCCTACCAAAGACAAAAAGAGAAAGAAGTCCAACGGGCAGAAGTCAGAACAGGCCAAGAAGAAATTCAAAGGCAACTGTTACAATTGTGGCAAGGCTGGTCATAGGTCTTCTGATTGTTGTGCTCCAAGAAAGGACAAAGACAAAGGTAAAGGCAAAAGTCAAGCAAACATCGTGGAGAAGATGGAAGATGCAGATGACTTGTGTGCAATGATCTCGGAGTGTAACTTAGTTGGAAATCCCAAGGAGTGGTTTCTCAACTCAGGTGCCACTAGACATATTTGCTCTGCGAAAGAAGCCTTTGCAACGTACACTCCTGCTAAGTACGATGAAGATTTGTTCATGGGAAACACAGCAACAGCAAGGATTGCAGGAACTGGGAAAGTAATGTTGAAAATGACATCCGGCAAGGTGTTGACTTTGAACAATGTTATGCATGTCCCTACTATTAGGAAGAATTTAGTTTCTGCTGCACTACTCGTTAAGAACAGGTTTAAGTGTGTCCTAGTTAGTGAGAAAGCTGTAATAAGTAAGAATGAAATGTTCATAGGAAAGGGCTACCTCAATGAGGGTCTTTTCAAACTGAATGTAATGGTTGTTGACAGTATTAATAAAAATTCTGCTTCTGTTTACTTATTGGAGTCAAACGATTTATGGCATGCCCGTTTGGGACATGTAAATTACAAAGCCTTGCGAAAATTGGTTAATCTAGAAGTATTGCCTGATTTTAAATGCGATAAATCAAAATGTGAAATTTGTGTGGAAAGTAAGTTTGTTAAACATCCTTATAAGTCTGTTGAAAGAAATTCCAAAACTTTAGACTTAATTCACACAAATATATGCGATATGAAGTCAACACCATCTCGTGGTGAGAAAAAGTATTTTATAACTTTTATTGATGACTGCACTCGATTTTGTTATGTATATTTGCTTAATAGTAAGGATGAAGCAATTGATGCATTTAAGCAATACAAAAATGAAGTGGAGAACCAATTGAATCTAAAAATAAAAATGATTCGGAGTAATAGGGGTGGAGAATATGAATCTCCTTTTGCAGAGATATGTTTGGAATATGGTATTATTCATCAAACTACTGCACCTTATACACCACAGTCAAATGGTTTGGCAGAACGGAAGAACAGAACATTAAAGGAAATGATGAATGCCTTAATGATCAATTCTGGTTCACCACGAAATCTCTGGGGGGAAGCCATCCTTACAGCTAATAAAATACTCAATAGAGTACCCCATCGAAAAACACAATCAATTCCATATGAGATGTGGAAAGGAAGAAAACCCAACTTGAAATATTTCAAAGTGTGGGGGTGTTTAGCCAAGGTAGAGGTTCCTTTACCAAAGAGGGTTAAAATTGGACCCAAAACAGTAGACTGTGTGTTTATTGGATATGCTGTGAATAGTAAGGCCTGTCAATTTTTGGTTCACAAATCTGATAATCCTGAGATTCATGTTAATACGATAATTGAGTCAGATAACGCAGAGTTTTTTGAAAATATTTATCCGTATAAAACTGAATGTGAGTCGACAAGTGAAAGACCTAAACGACCACGAGAAGAATCAACGAAAAATACACTAACTAGTGAAAATCTTAGGCGTAGTACTCGCCAACGGAAACCTGCTTCTTTCGGACCAGATTTTGTGGCACTATTGCTTGAAAATGAGCCTCAAACATTTAAAGCAGCTATGTCTTCATCTGAGTCAACTTATTGGAAAGAAGCAGTCAATAGTGAGATCGAATCAATTTTAAGTAATCACACTTGGGAATTGGCTGATCTTCCTCCAGGAAATAAACCTTTAGGATCAAAGTGGATCTTTAAAAGGAAAATTAAACCTGATGGGACTATTGACAAATATAAGGCTAGACTGGTAGTCAAAGGGTACAGACAAAAGGAAGGTCTGGACTACTTTGACACATACTCTCCAGTAACAAGGATAACATCAATTAGGATGTTAATAGCACTAGCAGCAGTGCATGATCTTAAAATCCACCAAATGGATGTAAAGACAGCCTTCTTAAATGGAGAGTTGGAGGAAGAAATTTACATGGAACAACCTGAAGGGTTTATAGTTCCTGGTAAAGAAAAGAAAGTGTGCAGACTTGTGAAGTCACTTTATGGACTCAAGCAAGCACCCAAACAATGGCATGCTAAATTTGACCAAACAATGTTGGCAAATGGATTCAAGATTAACGAATGTGATAAATGTGTTTACATTAAAAATGTTATGAATCATGAAGTCATTGTTTGTTTGTATGTTGATGACATGTTAATAATGAGTAAATACATTGACGATATAAATGCTACTAAGCGCATGCTGTCCAGCAAGTTCGATATGAAGGACTTAGGAGTTGCTGATTTGATCTTAGGGGTCAGGATTATCAAAACTCCCCAGTGACTAGCATTATCTCAATCTCATTATATTGAAAAAGTATTGGATAAGTTCAAGTACTTGAATTTCAATGTTGTCAAAACTCCAATTGATTTAAGCTGTACATTTAAAAAGAATGAAGGTCAAAGTGACTCTCAATTGGAATATGCCAGAGTTTTGGGAAGTTTGATGTATATTATGAATTGTACGCGACCAGATATAGCATGTGCTATTAGTAAACTGAGTCGATTCACTAGTAATCCGAATCAAACTCACTGGATGGCAATGAAACGTGTGTTGGGTTATCTAAAATATAAACAACATTATGCTTTGTATTATAATAAATATCCTGCTGTGATTGAAGGATATAGTGATGCAAATTGGATCACCGGGTCAAATGATGTAAAATCCACGAGTGGTTATGTGTTCATACTTGGTGGAGGAGCAGTCTCTTGGAAATCGTCCAAACATACATGTATTGCTCGCTCCACAATGGAATCTGAATTTATTGCTTTGGATAAGGCTGGTGAAGAAGCTGCATGGCTCCGGAATTTCCTAGAGGATATTCCATTCTGGCCCAAACCTGTTGGACCTATTTGCATACATTGCGATAGTCAAGCAGCAATAGGTAGGGCAGGCAGCGTTATGTACAACGGAAAGTCTCGTCATAAACGACGGAGACATAACACCGTAAGACAACTACTCTCTAGTGGAATTATCACAATTGACTATGTAAAGTCAAGCGATAATGTGTCAGATCCACTAACGAAAGTCCTAGTGAGAGAGGCAGTTGAAAGATCATCTAAGGGAATGGGTTTACGGCTTAGGACAAGTCAGCATGACGGTAACTCTATCTAGCAGACTGGAGATCCCAAGAGCTAGATTCAAGGAGAAAAACAAAGTTGTGGCTGACGGTTCGACATTGTCAATTAACTCAATCCATTCTCATGATGAAGACAATGTTCAGGAACAAGGTTAAGACTTTAAGGCTTGTTAATGAGGTAATAAAGCTTAAAGCTTTTAATGATTTGCTAAGTTTGGTAGATTTGACCAAATAGTGTATCTACGAGATGACACGGTTAGAAATCACCTATGTGAGTGTGAAGTGGAAGCCGCTTCAAAGAGAATTTTATGTCAAAAGCCTATTCTCTATACACTCATGAAACCAGGAGGTGTTCATGGCTGAAACGAACACAACCGTAAGAACCATAAACAGTAAAGGGTTAATTGTGTGACATATGGTTGTCTAGGTATACACCAAAGATCGACGGTTGAAAGATATCACATCTACCGATTGACCGAGTATATCCGACATATGTTCACTACGGAAAGTCCAAGGGGAAGCCTACTTATCCAGATGCAATTAATCCTTGCCTGTAAAGTACACAATTGTCTGTGCATTCCTATGTTATAACCATTCCCCATCAATGTGGGGGATTGTTGGGTATGTAACAAGAATTGATGGGAAATAGAGGGAAAGAGAGGAATTTGAAAAAGTTGAGAACTTGAAGAGTTGGGAACTTGAAAAGTCCTCTTATTCTTTAATGAAAAGGCATTTGTCCCTCATCGGTGGTGGAAAGAAAAATAGGAGAGTTTAAATACAGAAACACTCCTATTAATCGTTAAAAGGGTTGGAAAGAGGGACCTCCCTCGCGCCGTCGTCGTCGTCGCTCGTCTCGTCACGTCACGTCACGTCACGGCTACGGCTTCGGCTTCGGCTTTGGCTTTGGCTTTGGCTTTGGCTTTGGCAAATGATCGAGAGATTATTTTTTGGACAAAGTTTGTTTTAATTATTTATTTATTTAATTAATTAATTAAATATCCAAAAAAAAATGTTTTAAATTAATTAGTTGATAACAGAAATATTTTTAATTTTTTAGTTGATTAACCCGACCCGACTCGGATCCGCGCGCGACCCATTTTATTTGAACTTTCCCGGTTTTATTTAAATTTCCCTACATGACTATTCTGAAAGGTTGCAACTTTCAGGAACAGTCATTACCATTTGAAAGGTTGCAAACTTTCATCAATGGTCGTGTGAATTCTGAAAGGGTTGCAACCTTTCAGAACCTGTTCTTCTTACCTATAAATACCATTCATTCTTCAAATTATTCACTTACGAATTTTCTGATCTTCTTCTTCTTCTTCTGCACACATTTTTCTTCGTGTACTTTCCTGCTGTGGATTGGTTCGCTGACAGTAGAGTTTTTGGTATCTACACTCTGCTGATTAAGATCATTTTACCTTGGGAGGTTATATTCCAAATCAAACTCTCGGATACTAGAGGGGAATAATTTCCTTAAGGGGACACTGTGAGTTCAGTGGACTTGATCTTTTTCTGATTTAAAAGATTTTTCCAGATTCTGGTACGTTTTTACAGATTTTAGTTTTTGTAAATTAACTTTCTGTTCGTCTCTCTTACTGGTTCTATAAATTTCAGTCACTTCGTGTTTCTGAATAATTTATTAGAATCAGTAATTTCTGGTTTTATAACACAGATTGGCAACAAGAAGAAGAAAGGCAACTTCAACTCTCGAAATGTCAGCAGAGAAAAATAAATATTCATAATAGTAGAGTCCACAAACGCTATATTGGCATCCTAGTTTATTATCAAAGTTTATTTTTATTTTCTAAATTGGTAGTAAGAGTTCATAAAAGATTTCTGGCACAATCTCATGTTATTCGATAACTAAGAGATGAGTGGTTATACAATTCAATTCATATGTTTGCTCCCTATGAAAGATTTTGTGCCTCAATGCATGGTTATACAATCTTGAATGTCATGCCTGAATAGCTACAATTGAATTAGAATGAACAAAGAACTGATAATTAGATATGGTTGTATAGTTTGGAGTGTCTTGTAATAACTCGAGCTATTTTTATCACAGTTTTTCCAAAATATCTTCTACTATCGTTCTTGAAAGGGCTTACACCGAGCACATTCTTTCTCAATTTGTATATTTCTTTTGATAGAACCTTTTCTGCGTTTTTACTTGAATTTGATGTTATCATGAGTCGTCTTCACATCTCGATTTTACTAATCTGAACTTGTTCTGTACTTGAATCCTAGCAACCAAGTGTCTGCATTAACATTTGTCATTGTAGTTCACCTAACAAAATATGCACAGTAACATCAAAGAGACGGCGTCCATTTTGCTGTTTTATGGGCTAATGACTGCAATAAATGCAGCAAGCAGATTCTATGGAGATTGTGACTTGTGAGTAGATATAAAGTTGTCACAAAAGGCAAAGTTTTAATGGTCATTCTGTCGAAGTTGATATAATCAAAGAAAATTCCTGCAAATAAGGACCCCATTTCACGTACAAATTCACATGTAGAAGATTACCCCAAGCTTGTCTTCTCGCATCATATCTGTAACATATTCTTTAATCATCAGGGCTGAATCTTTAAGTTGATGGCTTCCGTACTGTGTGAATGACTTTAATGAAGCAAAACTGTTCGGGATCTCCATAATATTTTTATTCCTTGTGCATGGGAAAAGATTCCTCTGGGTCTTCCAAACGAAAAGGTTGAGCTGATATAGTTTTCTCAAATTCTCTAACTTTGTGTCCTCTAACACGGTTAGTTCAAATATAGAATAATCATCAATTCTCATATGTCGTAGCTTTGCAAGTCTCCAAATACTAGGTGATAGTACATTGTTTTATATGTTATTCACCACCAGAGTTTTTCAGCAAGTCTAGTGTTACAAAGTTTGTTTCACTAGCTTTCTCCGCTGATTGTTTTCTCCTCTAAGTTGCAAACAAGAATGGATACCTCCCGAGTAAATGTTCCAATACGTGCCATAAGAAGGAACAATTTGTCATTCTTCAAAGACTTTTCTAACGGGGGACGAAAAATCAAGACCACCACATTTAGGGTACACCTTGTGTAATTTTTTGAAGTTCGATAGCGTATTTGAGCCTTTTTTCTTTAGTAAATGACCTTTTTTTTTTAAAAATCTCCTACACATTTGTGTACTGTTGTTCTACAAGTTATAAAAGCTTATTCTAAGAGACCAAAATAAACAATTAAAAGACATAATAATTTTCATGAGACAGTTAAGGGGTGGTTGTTCGTGTAGAAAAGGGGATGTTCAGAAAAAGAAAAGGAATTCTAGGAGAGCTCTAGCCTCTCAAATGTGTACAAAGGTTGCGATCTTGTTAATCGTAAGTTATGTGTTATATAACTAAAATTCAATCATGTCTTAGGATGAAATTTGTGGTGTTGGCAATGTCCTGGTGACTGTTTTTAGATTTCTTGTGTAATATCAATGTATCTGGTGTGAAACATCAATATTTGTTTCTTTACTATTTCAGCAGTAAAGTCTATCAATTTGGTATCAGCAACTTTCGGGGATGGTGAGCAGAATGGAGAGACGAGTCAAACAAGTGAAGACTAATTTGATAGGGGTAAGAGAAGATGTTAGAAAACTAGAAGGATGGTTTCAACAAATAAGAGAGTCTCTTGCTAGAATTGAAGCACATGCGAGAACCATGATGGCAGAAGCATTCCTTTCTCAAACTAGATTCATCGAAAACTAAGAAGAGGGAAGCAGTGTCAACTTGGCTGGAGAAAAAGCTGGGAAGAAATTTCGGAAACTACAACAATCAGTTCGAAGGGGAGGATCTTTTCGGATGGATTTTCAAAGTGGAACGGTATTTTGGAGTAAACGAAAATTTTGAAGTGGAAAGATTACAAGTATTAGGTGTTTGTTTGCTATTATTGGATAGAGTCTCGACAACCAATGTTAACCTCGAAAAACATCAAAGAGAGTTGTTGAACCGATTTCATCATTCTAAAAAGATCAATCAGTATGATGTCTTGATGGGGCTGAAGCAGGTTACCACAGTAATCGCGTTTCATGAAGAATTTGAAAAGGTGTCAGCGTCAAAGAAGGAGATAGACTGTTTTCTGGCGTATTTTTGAATGGGTTGAAAGAGGAAATTTGTACCTTGTGTAATTTTCTGAATGTCTATAAAGGTTGTGATCTAGTTAATCATAGGTTATGAACTATATAACTAAAATTCATTCATGTTTTAGGATATAATTTATGGTGTTGGCAGTGTCCTAGTGATTGTTTTTTTTTAGATTTCTTGTTGTAATATCAATGATCTTGTCCGAAACATCAATATTTGTTCCATTATTTACTATTTCAGCAGTAAAGTCGATGTACCTTTTAGGAATCAGTATAAAGATCCCTTTTGAGCAAGTTGATAATCTTATGAGTAAACGTCCGACTATGATCTAAAATTATGTAAGTTATTACTAACATTAGACATTAGCCTATTATGTTGTATCTAAGGTTGAAAAATATATGAATAGACATTATAGTCTAATCTAATATTATCAGAGAGAATAATTTCTCAAGGGTTATATATTGTACAAAGTTCACGTAAGGACAAAATCTAAATGGTAATCTATTTGCTTAAATCAACATAATAAATAAGAAAAAAATGACATAAAAATAGTCGTTTATGAAAATAATGACCAGAAAATATATACTTTTTAAATTTCATGCCATCAAACGCAGAAGAAGAAGCCTACAAAGTAAACGGCACATCAGGGGTAAAGACTCAAGAGCTAATAGATATAGGCCCTCCTCTGATATTCAATCCGAATACCACGAGGCATATCAGGAAAAATATTACCAAGGAAGAACTCACTTTTGAAAAGATGCGGATTCCATTTTCTGTGACGTTTACGTACATTCTTCCATACTGGAATTTGGAGTAATGATTGGCTGATAGTTGTGTAACGATTCAAGAATTAGGACCAAAAACGTTGTTTGACCATGTAAAAATTTCTACATCGTCGATGGATATTAGTTGAACTCTTAGTTTTTTCCACACAACGTAAGATGACAATCTTGGAATTATTATCCCGAATGTAAATGCCAAAATGATACATTTATCCTATTTTATAACTCTTCTCTAAAACAAGTTTAAAATTTTAAAATAGTAATAATTTTCTCTGATTCCCGCTCAAAGTTGGAATAGAAAATCTAATTTGTGTCTTTATAACGTGTTACCGCCTCTCTGTTTTTCAGTGTCTTATTTTCTTGAGAATTGTATCCTTCCTCACTTTCTTTAAGAGGCCTTTTGCTTCGAATGAAGAAGAAATTCTTTTACCATTATTTTCCTTCAAAAGCTGAAGAAGAAGCTTCCAAAGTTAACAACACTCCACATGTAGTGACTCGAGAACTAGTAGAGATAAGGGACTTATACCCTGCGCTGAAAGTCCATTGGAATACCAATGTCAGATCAAGAAAAAAACTATCCGTGACGAGATTGATGTAAGAATGTTGATGATTCTATTTATCCAGATGTTTGAGTACATTCTTTGATACTGGACTTTGGACATGCCAAAAGTTTGGAGAACAACTGCGGGTGTGTGTTGTCGTGTGGGATGTAACTGAGATGAAGGTGGAAGTGTTCGGTTAAGGAAGCTGAATAATGATGACTTTTCTCTTTGGTGCATCGAATTGTTCAAGGATCGCGGATTGAGTGATGGTGATGAAATAAGGCTTTATTGGGATCCTAGATTTCCTAGTTTAATGTTCAAATTGCTTTCTCATGTTCGCGCCTAGTGAAAAGGTCCAAGATATTAGGACCGAGAAAATGATAAAAATAGTCCATACTGTATGGACTTGGATTGATTTGGTCCCTCGTATATGCAGCTTATGGAAAAGGTCCTTTATCTATGTTAAAAACTTATCAATTTAGTCTTTCATCCTAACTGACACAAAAAACATTCTGTCAAAATTAAACAGAATAGTGCAACTCACACAATAACAAAATTAACTTTTAGCGGCAATAAATAGACACATTAATAAAGAATGTTAAAAATTTTACCGGCATTAGTTAATTGTCATTAAATTCAATGTCGCTAAAGTCTTTAGTGACATATATAAAGAGTGCTAATTACCGCTAAAAATACATATTTAGCGGCAATTGCTAATTCATTGCCGCTAAAGCTCATTTTTGGTGTAGTGCCTGAAATACAAAAATCTTTAACAAAACCTCTGTCTTCTTGGATCAGTTCCAAACCATGAAAACTCCCGCCTTTCCAACAAAAAACACTCCCGCCTTTCCAAAAAAAACCTCTTCTCTTTTAAATCAATCGACACAAGTTTTTCCCTTGTTGAACGATGTTAATCAAAAGAAACTCCAAGGGATCGAGCCCATGTTATGGTAAGAATTTATCTTGCTTTTAGTCGAGGCAATTCAAAGGCTCAGTCTATTTGGTATTCAAAATTTGCAGGGTTGTTTGTACTATTTTTTCAATCGTTTTATATAAGATTCATTATTATTTTTTTGTTGATATGAAAATCTGCCTTTTTTATTTTTTACTATTGGCTTGTTTTGGTTTGTGTATTCAAGAATATCTAGAAGTTATGGTGTACAAAATATACATGTATCGTTACACCTATAATGTGGTCTTAATCGGCTAAAATATGTAATCTTTTACAGTAGATTCTGTGTTCGAGGAGTCTTTTTTTAGTATCAAAGTTTATCATAAAGGATTGATAAAACATCAACCAGCCAAACAGTATGTTGGTGGTATCATTGACTACTTTGATTATGTTGAATTGAAGAATCTCAATCTTACTGACTTGAAGAAAATGGTCGAATTATGTGGTTACCTGAATGATTCAATAATATTTTGGCATAAATGTGAGAAGCTTGGTAACAAATGGAGATTAGTCTCCACGGAGGTTGAAGCGCATAACATAAAAAACTTCATCCCCAAAGATAGAGTAGTGGAGTTATATTTTGAGCATTTGGACTCTTATATTGCAATAGACGATCCAATTGGGCTTGGTTGCAGAACTAGTCGCGTTCCAGAGAATGAAGATGTTGTTGGACCTGTTGACAAAGAGTTTGAAAGGAAAAACTTATCTTCGGAAGATGATTTTGAGGATTCTGAAAACGACTTCTCCAATGATGAGGCGATGGTTGATTCACAAGGACACTATAAACATAGTTTTGAGGATGGCATAGAGCTTGTTACTGATGAAATTCAAAAGAATATGTTACATGAAGATGGGGATCCTGATTGTGTGAACTCTGAGGACAATAAGAGTTTGGATGGTGATTCAGACAATGAAAGTTTTGATTTTCCGAAGAATAATGCAAAAATCGATGGGAAAAAATCCAATTTTGGCTTTGGAATATACTTGCGAAAGCAAGGAAGAGTTCGAAAATACTGTCACAACTCATGAGGTAAGCCAAGGAAGGTATATTCAGTGGAAAAAGAATAATAAATTAAGGATGAAAGCTAAGTGCATATCCAATGATTGCAGCTGGGTAATAATGGCGTCAAGAATGCACAGAGAAAAGACGTTTCACGTAAAAACATACAATCCCTCACATAGTTGTAAAAATTGGCACCATTATAACAAGACGATAACTTCTTCATTCATTGCAAGACCTATCTTGATAGAATTAAACATAATAGGGGATGGAAGATGTCTTAATTCAGAGATACGGTTAGTGTCGAGCTTAAAGCTTATGTTACTTTAACTCAAGCTAGGACGGCTATGAAAAAGGCAATTGCATTACTTGATGGAAGTTTAAAAGATCAATTTTCCATTCTTTGGGACTATGTTCATGAGATTGACAAAACAAATCCAGGCACTTCAATTTATACGAAGTTTACTGATAATGAGATGCCTAATAAGCCATACAGATTTCAAAGAGTCTTCTTATGTTTTGCTGCTTGTAAAGAGGCTTTCAAAGTTGGATGTCGCAGAATAGTAGGTGTATATGGATGTTGGTTGAAGGGACCGATGTATGGGAATCAATTACTGACAGCAGGTGGTCTCGATACTAACAATAACATATTTCCAGTAGCATATGCGGTTGTTGAAAGGGAAACCAAGGAGACGTGGTCATGGTTTTTAAACCACTTGGCTGGTGACTTAGAGATTGATGATCAAGAAAGCTGGACCTTTATGTCGGACAAACAAAAAGGTCTTGTCGAAGCATTTAAGGAGATTTTGTCATATGTTGACCATAGAGTGCGACACCTCCATAATAATTTTAAAAAGGCTGTTTTTTTTTTGTTTGTCCCTCAAAAAATGCTCTTTGGTCTGCTGCAAATGCTACAACTGTGGAGTTTTTTAAAATTTGCATGAATTAGATGCCGAAGCCGCTGCATGGTTGAATGAAAAATCACTAACTGAATGGTCTAAATCACATTTTCCTACAGGTGCTATGTGATGTTTTGTTAAATAATATGTGTGAATGTTTTAATAGTATGATTCTTGATGCTCGAGACAAGCCAATCATAACTTTGTTGGAGAAATTAAGATATCCTCTTATGACTAGATTCCAAGCTAATAGGGAGAAAGCATAAAGATGGAATTCAGGTGACATTTGTCTTCGGATCAAGAGCATCTTGCACAAGAATGAATCTGCCGCAGCTGCGTTTATTCCAAAAAAAATCAAATAAGTGGAATTATGAGATTCTTGGAGCATCGATTGCCGACAATTGGGTTGTGGACCTACAAAACAGAAAGTGTAGTTGTAGAAAATGGACTATAACAGGATTTCTTTGCAAACATTCAATATCGGCTATTTGGGCTAAAAATGATGTGGTTCTTGATTATATTGATGATTGCTAAAAAGTTGATACATATAATAGCATTTATGAAAAGACCATCTTTCCGATCAATGGATCACAATTGTGGCCTAAATCAAATAAGGTCCCTCCTTTACCTCCGAGATTTGTAAGAAAAAACAAGAAGGGAAGATGCCAGAATTGATGAGACGAGAGCAAGATGAGACACGATCAAGTAGAACAAGAATGAAAAAAAACAAATATCTATTAATTGTAGCTTATGTCACATGCCTGGCCATAATATAAGGACATGTAAATCTAAAAATTATATGCAGTCTGAAGTAGGTGCATATGACTCGGCTTTTTGGATGCCTCCTACTTCATCAATTCCTGATAAGTTACGGGTAATTTTTTTTGGCATAAAATTTGATTTGGCTCTCAATTATATTGTTTTATAAATAAAAACACTGATGCATTGTACACTTGCAGGTTAGAAGAGCAAATTCTGGACCAAGTCAAGATTGTTTTGATACTTAATGTGGTGTTGTTATCAATTTTGGTTGGGCTACACATGGTGCCACAAATTTTTATTGCGTTGAGGACATAAGTACTGTTTGTTTTGTGAATGACACGTAGTGTTGCTGCTATTTTATGGACATGGTGCAATTGCTTCTCCTTTTGTTTTTGCAAAAAAGAATAGATGGTGCTGCTACAACAATGGTTCTTATAGTGATAATATTATGTTGCTTTTCAAGTTTATGTTGTGTGGATGGACTTAAGATAAGTGCTTAAGATATACTTTTTATTTTATCCAAACACTATAAAAGTGCTTAAAAGCTATTTTGTTCTTAATGCACTTAAGAGTTGTGCTTGATATTGCACGGATATGATGTATAGAGGAGTTGTCACTTGTAAATAAAGGTGATATGGAGGAGTTCAATAACCATGAGATTGCACAAGAGACACCTCCTTTCTATAATTGTGATGTTGTTGTTGCTGCTATACATGGCTAGCAAAGTCATGGCAACATCATAGAGTATATTCTTTAAACTAACAAGATTATGTTCCATTATTACCGTAGGAAATCGTACACAATCATGCACTCAAGTCAACTTTATTATTGGATACACCTAAAATTAAAGAGGTTGAAATAGGGATGACATATGTGACAAGAAGCAATGTCCAAGTCGTGACAATTGACGAAATCGAAATGAACATACTAGGAGAAGTCTATCTGGTGCTATAAATTGGATCAGTGGAACTTTCTATCCTATTTCACATGATGAATGCATCAACCTCATATACAACATATCGATGGATCAGCCTTGTATTTATCTAGTAGGATTTTTCTTTCCAAGCTGCACCAGGATATAGAATATAAATTGGTTAGACGAGACATAGTAATATAGAGATCCGACGAGCATATCCACTCAATGTACCTTATGATATTTAAGGTTATCATATGGTTTCATCGTAGCTTCTCTTGCATTGATGGCTCTTCCTTACTTTAGAACACCTGGCGGGGCTCTGTTCTGTTCCTCTGTGGCTCTTGGTTTCTTAGCATTAGGAAGAGCTGGTTTTGCAGTTAGCATTTTCAGTTCTTTTGAATTTCTAGTACTATCTACAGGGGAGAGATTTTTCGACTAAGGTTTTGTGCAGCCGTGCAGGTGTATCCTTGATTTACCTTTCTTATTCTTGAAAGATTTGCAGTTCAAATTCGAAGGTTATCGTCAATATTAAGTAGCTATTGAGGTCATTCTTACATTTTTAACCTGAGTTCTCATATGGTTCTATCTGCATACATTTGTAGCTTAATCGAATGATTCTTCAGTATTTTTGAGATGTTGTTCTTGGCTAAGCTGTTATTAATAAATGTAATGTTCATCTTGTTAAATTTGACAAGATTCAAAAATGGATTAATGAGAAGATATGGTAGTTAGGAGGATAATTCTTCATTGGTAGGAAAGTCAAAGATAGCACCTTTTGTAGGTGAAATTTAGGTGAACAACAAATTGGTTTCACAAGGTAAATCTTGACATTTTGACATATTGTGATGTCATGGATGACATCAATAGGAAGAATTCACTCCTATAAATAGGTAGCTCCTAATTCATTTGTAACACACCTCTCACTTGCCTTCTCATCTCCTAAGGCGTTTGTTCTTCTTTCTCTCTTGTAGTATTTCACTTGTACTCTTTTGGAGTGAAATAAATATTGGTTGGTTGTGTCTGAGGACTAGGCAAAAGAAAACAAAAGTTTGCCGAACCTCGTTAATTCTTGGTGTTCCTTTTGTTGTTGTCTCATTTACTATTTATTAGCTACATTTAGATATAGCAGTTGTGATTCTATCACTCTCTATATATTTGGCTTCCGCAACAATTGGTATCAGAGCCAAGGTATTATCTGAGTATGCTCTGTGGTTGCAGCATAGTCTGAACTTCCACATCAGAAAAAGATTTACTTTGGTCTTTGCATTGTTAGCTAGTAAATAGTATTTGTAGTAAAATGGGAGACAAGAAAAATGATGAGTCCAATACGTCATCATTGGCATCTTCGCTTATGACAAGAATTATGTCAAATGCGAAATTTGCAGTTGAAATTTTTGACGGGTCAGGACATTTCGGAATGTGGCAAGGCGAGGTCCTTGATGTTCTTTTTCAACAAGGACTAGATATTGCCATTGAAGAAAAGAAACCAGACGGTGTAGGAGAAGAAGATTGGAAGATTATCAACCGTGTTGCTTGCGGTACCATTCGATCTTACCTTGCAAGAGAACAAAAGTATCCATACACGAAGGAAACATCTGCAAATAAATTATGGAATTCATTGGAGGAGAAATTCTTGAAGAAAAACAGTCAAAATAAACTTTACATGAAAAGAAGACTGTTACGCTTCACTTATATTCCTGGTAGCACAATGAATGATCATATCACCAGCTTTAATAAGTTGGCGACAGATTTGCGAAATATGGACGTGACTTTTACGGATGGAGATATGGCCTTAATGTTGTTAAGTTCACTTCCCGATGAGTTCGAGCATCTTGAAACGACTCTACTGCATGGGAATGATGAAGTATCTCTCAAAGAAGTTTGTTCTGCCTTATACAGTTATGAACAAAGAAAGAGAGAAAAACAAAAAGGCGGAGAAGCAGAAGCACTGGTTGCGAGAGGTCGTTCTCAAAATCATATGAGAACGAAGAAAGGGAGATCCAAGTCAAGATCCAGACTCAGCAAAGATGAATGTGCCTTTTGCCGAGAAAAAGGGCATTGGAAGAAAGACTGCCCAAAGTTGAATAGCAAAGCCAAACCAAATAATGGGAAGGCTGTCATGAATTCAAATGTGGCTGATTGTGATGACTCCGATTACTCACTAGTTACAACAGATCCATCCAAATCATCTGATGTATGGTTGATGGACTCAGCTTGTAGTTATCATATGTGTCCCAATCGGGACTGGTTTATTGATTTACAAGAAGGAGAATGTGGAGTTATTCACACTGCAAACAATAATCCTCTTACCGCATATGGTGTTGGTTCAATCCGATTAAGGAACCATGATGGATTAAGTAGAACATTAACAGATGTTCGATATGTACCAGATTTGAAGAAAAATCTCATTTCTGTAGGAGCCCTAGAATCAAAGGGGTTCAAAGTCATTGCAGATAATGGCGTGATGAGAATATGCTCTGGTGCACTGGTGGTAATGAAGGCAATTCGAAGAAATAATAACATGTACCACTATCAAGGTAGTACAGTTATTGGGACAGCGGCAACAACATCCAATGACGAGAAGGAGGCAGAAATGACCAAACTGTGGCATATGCGCTTGGGACATGCTGGAGGGAAATCTTTGAAAACTTTATCAGATCAAGGATTGCTAAAAGGAGTAAAAACTTGCAACTTGGAGTTTTGTGAGCATTGTATCAAGGGAAAGCAAACAAGGGTTAAATTTGGAACACCTATCCATAATACTAAAGGTATTTTGGATTATGTTCATTCGGATGTTTGGGGTGCTTCCAAAACACCTTCATTAGGTGTGAAACACTATTTTGTAACCTTTGTTGATGACTTTTCTCGAAGATTGTGGGTGTATACGATGAAAACAAAAGATGAAGTATTGGGAATTTTTCTCAAATGGAAGGCGATGATAGAAACTCAAAGTGGCAGAAAGATCAAGTGTCTTCGCACAGACAATGGTGGAGAATACAAAAATGATCTTTTTCAGAAGATTTGTGAGGAAAATGGCATCGTCAGACATTTCACCGTCAGAAATACACCACAACAAAATGGAGTGGCAGAACGCATGAACCGAACTTTGCTGGAGAAAGTTCGGTGTATGTTGTCCAATGCTGGCTTGGGCAAAGAATTTTGGGCTGAGGCAATAACATATGCGTGCCACCTCATTAATCGTCTACCATCTGCTGCTATTGGTGGGAAGACACCATTTGAAAAATGGTATGGGAAACCTGCTGAAGATTATGGTTCTTTACATGTATTTGGTTCAATTGCATATTATCATGTAAGAGAGTCAAAATTGGACCCAAGAGCAAAGAAAGCTTTATTTATGGGAATTACTTCTGGAGTCAAAGGATACCGTTTATGGTGTCCAGAGACAAGAAAAGTTATTTTCAGCAGGGATGTTACCTTTGATGAATCTGCCTTGACAAATAAGGTAACACTTGAAGAAGCCAAACAAATTGATGGTGCTTCAAAGCAGGTGGAGTTTGAGGGAAAGATAATTTTCCCAACACAGGGATCAAACGAGGAAACAACAAAAGATTTTCCTCTTGAAGGAGAGCCAGTCGAAGAGGAGGTTCCATCTCAAGAACCTCAACCACAACTTGAATCAATAGCAATGAGCAAGCCAAAAAGGACAATAATAAAACCTGCTCGACTCACAGATATGGTGGCTTGTGCTAACTCAATTGCAGCCGATGACATTCCTACCACTTATAAAGACGCAGTCCAAAGTTCACAAAAAGATAAGTGGAGGAATGCCATGGATGAAGAAATGCAATCTCTTCATCAGAATCATACATGGAGATTGGCCAATCTCCCAGAGGGCAAGAAAGCAATTGGGTGCAAATGGGTATTTGCAAAGAAAGAGGGATTTCCTAACCAAGAAAATGTTCGCTACAAAGCAAGATTGGTGGCCAAAGGATATGCTCAAAAGGAGGGAATTGATTATAATGAGGTATTTTCTCCAGTTGTGAAACACTCCTCCATTAGAGTTTTGTTGGCTTTGGTAGCACAGTTGAATTTGGAACTAGTTCAGTTGGATGTAAAAACTGCTTTTTTACATGGAGACTTGGAAGAGGAAATCTATATGACTCAGCCAGAAGGATTCAAAGTTGATGGAAAAGAAAATATGGTGTGCAAACTTGAAAAATCGTTGTATGGATTGAAACAATCTTCTAGACAATGGTACAAACGATTTGACAAGTTTATGTTGCAGCAAAGGTACATAAGAAGCAAATACGATCATTGTGTGTATTTGCGCAAGCTTGAAGATAATTCCTTTATATATCTTCTCCTATATGTTGATGATATGTTGATAGCTTCTAAAAGTCAAGAGGAAATTGAGAAGCTAAAGATTCAACTGAGAAAGGAGTTTGAGATGAAGGATTTGGGTGAGGCAAAGAAGATTCTTGGCATGGAGATAAAAAGAGATAGACATTTAAAGAAACTTTATTTATCTCAGAAAGAATATTTGAAGAGAGTACTAAACCGATTCGGTATGAATGAAAAAACGAAGTCGGTTAGCACTCCGCTTGCTCCTCATTTTAAGCTTAGTGATGCTATGTCACCTAAGAATGAAGTTGAACGAGAATATATGTCAAGAGTACCATACGCTAATGCTATTGGTAGCTTGATGTATGCAATGATTTGCACAAGGCCAGATATTTCACACGCTGTTGGAGTTGTAAGCAGGTACATGCACAATCCTGGAAAGGATCATTGGCAGGCTGTAAAATGGATTCTACGGTATATTCATAATACTGTAGATGTTGGTTTGGTTTTCGAGCAGAAAGATAGTCAATATCTTGTTGGATATTGTGACTCAGATTATGCAGGTGATTTGGACAAACGAAGATCGACTACTGGTTATGTTTTCACTATTGCAAATGCACCAGTTAGTTGGAAGTCTACTTTGCAGTCAACAGTTGCTTTGTCTACCACTGAGGCAGAGTACATGGCAATTACAGAGGCTGCGAAGGAAGCAATTTGGCTTCAAGGATTGCTTAGAGAACTTGGTATTGGACAGGAAGGAATCACAATATTTTGTGATAGTCAGAGTGCTATTCAATTAGCAAAGAACCAAGTTTATCATGCAAGGACGAAGCACATTGACGTCCGATATCATTTCATACAAGACATCATAGAAGATGGTGGAGTCATAATGCAGAAAATTCATACTACGGATAATCCTGCCGATATGTTGACAAAAGTGGTGACTGCGGTCAAGTTTCAACATTGTTTGAACTTGATTAACATTGTTGAACATTGAAGATTGAGGTTGAAGACACAATCAAAATTGTTGTTGAGAAAAAGTTGAAAATGGAGAATCTTGCCAAGGTGGAGATTTGTTAAATTTGACAAGATTCAAAAATGGATTAATGAGAAGATATGGTAGTTAGGAGGATAATTCTTCATTGGTAGGAAAGTCAAAGATAGCACCTTTTGTAGGTGAAATTTAGGTGAACAACAAATTGGTTTCACAAGGTAAATCTTGACATTTTGACATATTGTGATGTCATGGATGACATCAATAGGAAGAATTCACTCCTATAAATAGGTAGCTCCTAATTCATTTGTAACACACCTCTCACTTGCCTTCTCATCTCCTAAGGCGTTTGTTCTTCTTTCTCTCTTGTAGTATTTCACTTGTACTCTTTTGGAGTGAAATAAATATTGGTTGGTTGTGTCTGAGGACTAGGCAAAAGAAAACAAAAGTTTGCCGAACCTCGTTAATTCTTGGTGTTCCTTTTGTTGTTGGCTCATTTACTATTTATTAGCTACATTTAGATATAGCAGTTGTGATTCTATCACTCTCTATATATTTGGCTTCCGCAACACATCTTGTTTCAATGCATATTTCAGAAAGTAGTTCATGTATCATAGGGAACATGAAATGCTCAGCTACTTCCAATAAAAAGATTATCATATGGAACGTAATGCGTCAACGGTTTTCCACAATATATTGGTCTTCAAATGACCACCTTAAATGTTATCGACTAATACTACAACAATACAAGTACAAAAAAAATCATATCATAATTACTTCAAGTCAATCATTTTTTCGCTTCATTGATTGTCAGCAGCTTCATATGTTTCCATATTTTCTTCGAGTTCGGCAATTCTACTCAAAAACTTTGAAATGTCAAATTTGATTCTAATCACCTTATCGGAATGCATCTGATGCATGATTTCAGTTACACCAATCTGCCAATTTATAGGTTTTCTTGTTTTACTCCTGTGTGTTTGATAAACAACAATTTTGATGAGTGTGTCAGTATCCGTCTTCTTCACCTTCGTCGAAACCTACCCAAACACTAACAATGGAAAAACTTATGTCAATTGATTTACAAGAAAATGATTTTTGTTGGAAAGGCGGGAGTTTTCATGGTTTGGACTGATCCAAGAAAACAGAGGTTTTACTAAAGATTTTTGTATGTCATGTGAGTTGCACTATTCTGTTTAATTTGACAGAATTTTTTTTTGGCATAATACATATATTAGACCCTAAACTTGGCTTCAAATTTTAACTTTGCCCTCAAACTTTCATAATGCACAAATAGGCACTTTAACTATCCTATCTTTCAATAAATAAACACGCGAATATTTCAATCAAAACCGTGTTACACACATGCTCTGACGTGGAAAAGTAAACCACTCAGTGGCTGCCAACTAATTAAAAAATTTACACGTATTTTTTTAAGCATAATACATAAATTGGACCCTTAACTTGGCTTCAAATTATAACTTTGACCTTTAACTTTGATAGTGCACAAAGAGACACTTTAACTATCCGAAATTTAAAAAAAAAACACGCGAATATTTCAATCAAAACGCGTGTTACACACATGCTCTGACGTGGAAAAGTAAACCACTCAGTTGCTGCCAACTAACTAAAATAAATACACCTAGATTTTAAAAATTATAAAAATAAATTATAATATAGAATAAGGTGGAAGTGAAAACAAATTCATTTTTTAGGTAAAAAAAAATTAGTACCTCTTTTCTTCTCCCTCTTAAAAATTCCTAATCTGAAATTCATGTTCCTTATATTCAAATCAAAGAAAAAATTGTTCAAGATATTTGCTGTAATTTAATTTTCGAGTTATCTATTTTTCTTCCTCAATTTAGTCAAGGTAACAAGATTCAACATTTTACAAACAAGAATTTGCATATTGTTGGTCAAATGTTCAAACTAATATGAGAATCTCTAGAAGAAACTAATGTTTTTATTGCAAAATTATTTCAGAGCAACCCATAAATATGGAAAGACAT
Organism: Solanum sitiens; assembly: GCA_016801875.1. Taxonomy (NCBI): domain Eukaryota; kingdom Viridiplantae; phylum Streptophyta; class Magnoliopsida; order Solanales; family Solanaceae; genus Solanum; species Solanum sitiens. The sequence continues at coordinate 1,728,038 of JABWTJ010000078.1, read as the reverse complement.
GAGATTCAATGAACTTCTCCTTCTTTTCTTTAGTTTGAAGTATATTTGTGCTTTATGTTGTCAAATATTTGACTGAAAAAACAGGGTGCTTTGTGTATTGTGATTGTCATAGTGAAGAGAATTGCAATTATGAATTTTGGAGGCCAACAAATGAACTTACAGTACTAAAAATTATTAAGTGAAATGGTGCACTTAAAGTATTTGATAAATTGTCTGATAGAACTTTTCACATATTTTTGTCAAGTTTGAGTAGCAGTCTGATATCTAATCAAAATGCCTTCAAAAATTGCATTCAATTTGTATAATTGTATACTCACCCCATCTTGTCAAAAAAGACTTCATTATAATTTTTTTATAATAACAAAAAAGTAATTAAATGTCACTTGCATTTTGCAATGAACAACAAATAATGCAAAAAAGAGGGGAAAATTGTTGAAAAATTAGAAAGAGAGTTTCATTTCAGTGTTTTTTTTACTGTTGGGCACTCGATTTTTACATCTGACGCGCCTAATTTGAGTGAATTTTACGTATTTTGCCATGTAGGATCCGAGTATTTTTTTGTTTAAGTTTTGGATAGTTAAAGTGTCTATTTGTGCACAAACAAAGTTAAAGGTCAAAGTTATAATATGAAGCCAAGTTAAGGGTCCAATTTATGTACTAATTAAGGGTAGAATTGTCATTTTAGTAATTTTTTATCGTTTTGGGCCTCAAAAATTACCTCTCACTCGCGCAGAATGCGTGTATTTCACGCATTTTGCCAGGTAGGAATCGCGTGTTTATTTGTTGAAAGATAGTATAGTTAAAGTGCCTATTTGTGCACTATGAAAGTTTGAGGTCAAAGTTAAAATTTGAAGCCAAGTTTAGGGTCCAATATATGTATTATGCCTTTTTTGTGTGTGTGTGTTAGGGTTTTAGGGTGAAAGACTGAATTGATAAGTTTTTAACATAGATAAAAGACTTTTTTCATAAGCTGCATATATGAGGGACCAAATCAATCTAAGTCCATACATTATGGACTAGTTTGATCATTTTCCCTATTAGGACCAAAGCCAACATTCTATCATAATATTTTCTTTAGTATTACTCTTTCAGCTAATTGTATTTTTGACGTTCCGCCCAACCTTTCCTATATATGATCCTCACTACAAAGGATCTTAGTGTGAGAAATATGTTAATATACTCACAGCAAATATCTGGAAATAAAGACCTAACATGTCCTAATTAAGGACCCCATATGGCGCACAAACTCAATGGTAGAAGACTACGAGCTAAATCTTTAAGTTGATATTTCATAACAGTTACTGATTTAGGTGTGTCGCCAAAGCACATCAACCTAAACTTGAAAAAGAGGAGATGAAGGACTGAACTGCACCGAAAGATATAATCCTGAATTATATAAGATATCTATAGCAAATAAGAGTAAAAACTATTGGGGCATGTTTGAATAGAGGAATGTGATTTAAGATGCGACAATTCGTCCATCAAAGTAATCTTCAATCAATAACTTGATAGTTTCGTCAAACTAAAATGACTGAGAAAATTGAGCACAGTTATATTAACTTAATACAAAACTGATTTTGTAACAATATGATATAGCGTCTAAACTCTTTCAATCATCTGACCGAAAGCTTTTGTATTAGCACAAGAATAACGGTACATTCATTCAAGTCTTTGTTTCCATTTTTCTGCGTAATTCTGAAAATCCTAGCTAATAACTACAGAAAAAAGACGGATAGAAGAAGAAAGGCAACATGATTTGCTGGCTGCGCTCAACTGTTGGGCATGGCCTTTACAGACAGATGTATAATCTTTTGTACAAAAGCCTGCATTTAGCGTAACTGATGACTGTAAGTAAACTGCCTTGAAAAAAATCATCTTCTGGAAGTCGAAATTCTTATTTGTGATAGCTGAAGGTCTAACAATATAGGACCAAAAACAACATACCATAGTCTTTTTGTTAGTATTACTCTTTCATATAGTTGTAATAGCTGAAGATTGAAATAATTGCACTATGGAGTATGATGATTCTCAAAGTTCCCAATTTAGTCTATGCAATCCCTTTTTCGTACGTATGTTTTCATGCGTTATTATTATAGTGCTCTTTTAATATGAGAACAATGTAGTTTTGGGTGTTTCTGAACCCCTATAATTTAGATATGAAATTTTGCAAACAGAGAAGATAGAGCTGATTTATAACACAGCCGTAGCTTTGCAACGTTTGTTTTTCCCACTGATTGATTTCTCCTCTAAGTTGAAAACAAGAATAAATACCTTTCAGCCATAAGTTGATACAGAGGTAAGACATATTCAACAAATTCTTTCGCTGGTTTGTGATGAAAAAGGCAACAGGAGTCATGTTTTCTGCACGGACAGTATTGACAGCATTGACACTCGTAACTCGCCATGTCAAGCCTTATATTATAGGTTGGAAAGAGTTCCTTTGCACCATCAATGTGTATAACTTAGAACGGTATTCAAAATCATCTGACCTTACTGACACTTCATGTCCTATTCCGTATCAATTGTTAGGTCTGTGAGGGAAAAGAAACATACATTTTGCCCTGAATGGATAGCTCGATGGTCAAAAATCCAAAACAGGGGTGGGAATACATCTTCTAGTTCTTATAGTGTCATTTGATGGATATGGAAAATATACTCCGCGATGATATCATGAATTTTCAGAACATTCTCTAACTCTGTCATCTTCTAACACAGTTGGTTAACATGGATACCTGGGCTATTCAGAAATTCAAAGAAGGATTCCTTGTTACATTGCCTTATATGTCAGAAGGATCGCTCCGTTACATTCTGACATCTCGATTTCACAACGGATTACCAGAGACCTAGTTCGAATGTCAAAATCAGATTGGGATTCGCAGCAAGGATTTACGATTCAGAGTTGGAATCTCCTCTATTCAAAATGTGTTGAGGATCTAAGTCTAGTTCAATCATCTCTATTTCTATATGATGATGCCTGCACTTTTCATTCCGATATCTGGTTAGTCGGTGTAGCAGCATTGGAATTAGCGTATGGAAATTATTTCGTATTTCAAGCCTCAAAGTCTTTTTTTTTTCCTTCATTGTAATGACACTTTCGGGCTATTTCTTCTGCAACGATGAATAGTTTATCAGGGCAACATTCTTCTCCACATACCCTTTTTCCCTAATAAGTTATACCCTGTCCCTAAAATCGATTTGGAAAATCCGTGGCAGATCAAGAAAAAGATTACCCATGACGAGACTGTTGTAGGAATGATGGTGATTCCATTTTTCAAGACGTTTGAGTACTCGAATCCTTGCAATTATTATTCAATATTAGATAGCGGCCCTTTGCGTTTGGGTCTGTAAAACGGTGAAGCTTAATTTTTGGACAATCTAATTTGTGGTTAATTAAAATTTTTCCAAATCTGATTCACAATTTTAGTAAAATGCCAATTAAAACCTTTTATCTTCTTAAATTCCATAAAAAGTCAAAATACAAACAAATTTAAAAAAAAAAAAAATCACACCAAAAATAATATTATTTTTTCTGTTTCCCTCTCAAAGTAGGAAAATAATTTTAAACCTAGAGTTTACTCTTATAAATTGAAGCTTTTCTGCCCCTCTCTCTCTCTGCGTAATATTTTTGCAGTCTATGCACAGTTTTCAATGTCTGATCAAACGATATTCCTTAGCCTTAAGAAGACCTTTTTTTACAATTTTTTTCCATCAAAAGAAGAAGAAGAAGCTTGCAAACGTAACAACACTCCATATATAGTGACTCGAGAACTAATTGAGATAAGGGATATGTATCCTCCCCCAAAAATCGATCTGGAAAACCCATGGCAGATTAAGATAAAGATAACCAGTTATGAGGTTGAGGCTGGAGCCCTCTTGATTCCATATATCGAGACGTTTGAGTACGTTATTCGGTACTGGACATTGGACCTGGCCAAAATTTTGGTGAACGGGTGCGGGGTGTGTGTTCAAGTGTGGGATGTAACGGAGGATAATGCTCCTAACAAGTATGAAGGTGAGCGTGTTTACTTATGGAAGCTGTGCAACGATGACTATGCTCTTTCGTGCATTGAATGGTTCAACAATAACAAATTGGGCGTTGGTGATGAAATTGGGCTGTTTTGGGATCCGAGATGTTCAAATTTTATGTTTAAATTACTTTCTCCTAGAATTTAGGACCAAAAACAACATACCCTAGTCTTTTTTGTTAGTATTATTGTTGAATATATTTGATTATGAAATTGAAATATTTGCAATATTAATTATGATTCTTAAAATTGTCAATTTAGTCTGTGTGATCCCCTTGTATTATTATTATAGTGATTGTTTTTAGGCATGAAAAGCAATGATAGTTTAGGAGGATTTTGATACAAGCGTTGCTACTTTCACCTTTAAGTTGATGAATTAATTGTCAAACAATACAGAGCTGATAAGTGCAGGGTTGTGAGAATTGTTCTCCTCCTAAAGAATTATATTATTGGGGTTAATGCGATGCTTTTAAATCAGGCAATCGATCAGCAGTCATCTCTATTCAGTGACTGAACCTGTCAAATCGAGCAGTTTGATCACAGTCTCTCCAAAACATCTTGTTGTATCGTTCTAGAAAGGTCTTACAGCAACCACATTCTTTCTGATAGAGCTTCTTTTTTTTACTTGAATTTGCTGATATCATCGTCTTGATTCTGCTTTTCTTTCTACTTGAATTTTTACTAACCAAGTGTATGCTCTACGTGTCAAAAAAAGAAAGAAAGAAATTGAAACAGGACATATAAGTCGTATGTCAACCGGCCAAAGTAATATTGGTACTGAATGTCGAAATGATCAACAACTGACTTACCATTAAATAACTCTGTAAGCCAAAGTAGTTTTTCCAAGCCTTGGCATGCCGACATCAACCTCAGCTGGTCCGTTGGTGAGCTTCCTAATTATCCATTTTGTCTCCCCCTCACAGGACAAACCTATAACACGACACTTTTGAGTACATTCTTCCATATTCAAATTAAAGTTGTACATGGACAAAGGTTTTGGTGAACGAGTCTGTGACGTGTGTTTGTGTGTGGGATGTATGTAACACTACTAACAGGAGAATGACCCTAAGAAGTATGAAAGTGCAACTCATGCAAGTGCTAGCTTTAGGAAGCAGCATAATGATCGCAAATTGGGTGTTGCCAATGAAATTGGGATCCTAGGTTTTAAACGTTTGTGTTTAAAACCATCTAGCTCGATGATCAAGAAGTCCAAATTCCAAAACAGGGCTATCTAACATTTCACACCTTTTACATCAAGTGTCTTAGCTGACATTTGTAGAAAAGATGACAGATAACAAATGAATATATTATATTTAGCGGCAATAACAAATATAAGCTTTATAACCAACACTCTTTATTAATGTCGCTTAAGACTGTAGCGACTCTGGATACAATGACATTAACTCAATTGTCACTAAATATTACTATGACAATACTATTGCCGCGGAAAGAGAACTTATTGTTATTAAATATTATTTTTGTTGCAGGATAAGTAAATTGAAATGAACATGTATTTTAAAAATAATTTCAAAAATAATTTATACTTGAAATAAAACTAGAAATCAGTGACGGAAAAACCCAAGACTTATACTTAAGTTAGATGTCTCTAGTTTGCAAGATTTCAGAATCCAAAAATTGTGAAAGTCTGAGTTCAACAATTTTAATAAAATTTATTAAAAATTATTTTGTATGTTTCCAATCAATTTGTAAGAATGTGAAATAGAAAAAAAAGGAAAAAAAAAAAGAAAAACTGAAAACTGAAAAATGGTTATGCCCCGCCATTTGTAACGGCCTCTGTTTATCCTATAAATTTCCCTCTTCTTTCTTCTTCTTCTTCAATTTCCAACTAAAATTGTTGATCGTCAACAGCATGAGTGAAAAGGATATATATTCTCTTGTAAAACCTTTGCGTAGCCTTAAGAAGACCTTCTTTTACAATTTCTTTCCATCAAAAGAAGAAGAAGAAGCTTGCAAACGTAACAACACTCCATACGTTGTGACTCGAGAGCTAATTGAGATTAGGGATATATATCCTCCTCCCAAAATCGATCTACAAAATCCATGGCAGATCAAGATAAAGATTACCAGTTATGAGGTTGAGGTAGGAGCCCTCTTGATTCCATATATCGAGACGTTTGAGTACATTATTCGATACTGGACACTGGACATGGCCAAAATTCTGGTGAATGGGTACGGGGTGTTTGTTCAAGTGTGGGATGTAACGGAGGATAATGCTCCTAACAAGTATGAAGGTGAGCGTGTTTACTTATGGAAGCTGTGCAACGATGACTATGCTCTTTTGTGCATTGAATGGTTCAACAATAACAAATTGGGTGTCGGTGATGAAATAGGGCTGTTTTGGGATCCGAGATCTTCAAATTTTATGTTCAAATTACTTCATAAGAATAAAATGCGGCTGATTCATTTGTAGAAATTGGGATATTATGTTCAAATTCTGTAAACGAGTCAAGAAATAGGATCATAGCTTTGTAAAATAGAGTATGAATATGTGGCTACGATGATTGTCTCTTTTTCTCTACTTGTTTTTCCAAGTTTTATGTTGAAATTCTGCAAACGATTCAAGAATTGTCTTGATAATCTGTACTTGTATTTGGAAGAAAAGATTGGGTGACATTTCTGTTATTCGATGAGATGTTGTGCTTCAATGTATGGCTATACAATTAGTGCCTGAATAGCTAAGAATTGAATGTCTTGTGATAACTCGAGCTGTTTGATCTCCAAAACATCTTTTTGTATCGTTCTTGAAATCTCGGTTCTACTTATCTGAATTTTCTTTGTAGTTGAATTTTAGTAACCAAGTGTATTCTCTAGCATTAGCCATTGTAGTTCACCTAACAGAATATGCACATTAATTAGTCCATGTACATGGACAAAGGTTTGGTGAACGGGAATGTGGGATGGCAGGACTAATAGGTATGAAGATGCAAGTATTACTTTTAGGAAGCTGTGAAGTGATGATCACTCTCTAATGTGCATGACATTGATCAATGATCGCGAATTGAGTGTTGGTGATGAAATTGGTCTATGTTGGAATCCTATTGTTTGAAAGTTTATATTCAAATTAATGACTCAAGAGCTAATAGAGACAGGCCCTGCCATAATATTTTATCCGAGTAACATAAGGTACATCAGGAGACGTATTACCCCTTGAAAATATCGCTCAAGGAATACTGTGTATTTCATCTTTTAGGACGTCTGAGAACATTCTTCCATACTGGAAGTTGGACAAGGCCAAAAGTTTGGAGAACGTGAACGTGGAGCATGTTGGCTTGTGGGATCTAAAAGAGGAGAATTATGGCAGGACTTATAGGTATGAAGATGTAAGTTTTACTTTTAGGAAGCTGCGTAGTGATGAATACTCTCTATCGTGCATGACATTGATCAATGGTCGCGGATTTGGCATTGGTGATAAAATCCGGCTAGGTTGGAATCCTATTATTTCAAAGTTCATGTTCAAACTAATAAGTAGGACTGTGTTGATAATTCAAACTGTTTTATTTCATGCTTGAAAGGTCTTACAACAATCACATAAACATTCTTTTGATAGAACCTCTTCTGTTTTTTCTTTTACTGATATCATCTTCTTCGTACCTCAATTCTGCTGGTATGCGCTAGCATTAGTCATTGTACTTCTCCACTGTTCATCTAACAGAATATGCGCAGCAACAACAATGAGACGGTTTATCGAGTTAAAGGTGTTCAATTTGAACATGACTTAGTTCGAGTGGAATATTCTTCCACTAACTATGTGTTAAGCCTTCTGAAAACCTATACGCATACTCAACATCTGGAACTGAGAATTGAACAGAATCAGAATGTAAAAGAAATAGCTACCTCGATTAAATGCATCTGAAAAAAATTAAAAATTTCTCATACTTCAAACAGTTCATAACTCACCGCTTCAACAACGGCATCGTAGAAGAGCATATCATCTTTGCCAAAAGCATTACAAGCCGCACAGACAACCATTCCTTCCTTAACACTAACGCATTCATTATCCTGCAGCTGTGGCGAGACATTCCTAAACCTTCTGACGAATTCATCCATTTCCTCCTTCGATTTGAAGTCATCAGCAAGGAATTTCACATCGAATTTTTCCGGATATCCCTCGAACTTCACCGTCATCGTTTCACCGTCCACCGTGACTGGCACACCGTACCATGAGTCATCTCCCTTGTACCGATGCTCTAAATCGTACTTCGCCGGATTTCCGTCTGACTTTTTCATTTCCGGCACCGGTAAATTCTTCAAATCTTCTAGAAACTTCGACCGTATGTATACGTATATTTGAAAACTGTGGGAAAAAATGAAATTTACCGTAATCCGTAGCTTCCATATGTCATTTATTTATTTGTATTTATTTGTTTTTTTGTTGGTTTGCAACAATAACAATAATAATTTTCGGAGACGGAAACAGACACAAATTTTATTATTATCTTGATTATATGTAAAAATGAAAAAGTTATTTTTAAAGGAATTTCAGTTCAAATGTATCAAATCCGAGTAACATGCTTAGATTGTAATAAAAGGTATAAATATAGTACTCCCACCATTTATATTTAGGAAAGTAACTAATTTTCGAAGTTAAATTAGATTACATTAATTTGATATTTTAAATAAAAAATTTAGATAGTCAAGAATTATACGAAAAGTATTATAAAGCTCGAGACTTCGGACACCGAGTGAGAAACCAGAAACAAAAGAAGAAAGGTAGTCAAGTTCACATTTTTCTTTGAGCATAGGTCAATCCCCTGTTAAATGAACTCGTAGCAAACAATATGTAACGTTGATCTAAGTTTGTGTTATAACTAAATCCCTTTTTGATCTGAAAAACTCCTGGACAGTGTGATTTCCCTTGAATGTGACCTACACAATACGAATTCGAAATAGTCGAACTTGAACTCCAATACAAATATTGAACATTCCGATAACAAAAAGGAGAAAGATAAAGTGAATAACTGAATATCCTCTATATGATTATTGTGTTTCTCCCAATAGTTTGTACTAACTGTCTACCATAACTACAAATATATGTTTAATTGTTTGGACATGGGTATAACAAATCACAAATTAATTCATATTACAACTTGTAAATTCAAAAGCAAAATTTTCAACACTCTCTCTTAGCTATTTGGGAAGAATTAATATTAGGGAAAATTATGTGGATAAGCAAACTTATACAATTTAATTACTCATTATAGCTATAGTTTGTTATAATTACCACTCACGACTAACATTATATATTAATTATGTGGGCTGACTTCAAGTTTGTATAATTAGTCATGTATATGTATAATTCGCCAGGATATACAAATAAATATGTATAATATACAACTTTTTAGCCTATATACATATACAATTCACCTCTCTCACACTCTCTGCCCTCTCTCGCTCGCCTCCCTCCTCCCTCTCTCAATCTCCCTCCCTACAAATATATATGTATAATATACAATTATATACATATACAATTCACCTCTCTCCCACTCTCTTCCCTCTCTCGCTCGCCTCTCTCCTCCTTCTCTCGATCTCGCTCGCCTCTCTCCTCTCTCTCCCAGTCTCGCTCGCCTCTCTCCTCCCTCCCCAATCTCTCTTGCCATATATACAATTGCATATGTATAATATACAATTATCTAACCAATATACATATACAATTCACCTTTCTCCCACTCTTTTCCCCCTCTCTCTCGCCTCTCTCCTCTCTCTCCCAGTCTCGCTCGCCTCTCTCCTCTATATAACATGTAGCTACAAATTGTAATTATCAAACTATAGCTATGGAGAGTAATTAATTATTTTTAAGTGGCTATATGTGAAAGTTTCCCTTAATATTACTACTAATCTACAATTAGTATGGCATCAATTGAATTTCGAGAGTTGAACTTCTAATTTTTACCCATAAATCGAGATAGATAATCTTTAAACTTTTTTAAAATAAAATTTATATATTTAAAAACTACGTAAAATACTACTAATCATAATAATAAATGTAAATAAAATATTTAAAAAAAAAAAAAAGATCTCAATTAAGGAAAAATTTATTTGGATAAGCTATGAAAATCTACCTTTGAAATAATTGAACAACACCTCATAATACTTATCAGTCATATGGTAGAACGTATAGAATAAAATAATACATATTAATTTTGATATTATTAATCTTATAATTGTTGGTAAAAAAAAATTAATTCAACCATAACTAATCTCAATATTAGTAATTTCAACATTACTAATTCACTATATTCAGTACTCTCTCCGTTCAACAATAGTCATCTACTATATTATTATGAAACGTTCAACAATACTTGTCGACTTTATTAAATCAATTGATAATTTCACGCTTATTTCTGGATTCTTTATAAAATTTGAGGGGAAAAAAGTGAAAAATAATTATGCGCGCCATTTGTAACGGCTTTTTCATCATATAAATACTCTGTAAACTTCCCTTCTCTTCTTCTTCTTCTTCATAAATCATTATGGATCTTCAACAAAAAATAGCAGCAAGCCTGGAATATTTGGCTGAATACCGCCGCCATTACGCCCCCCGGAAAAAGTTAATACCCGAATTCACCTACGATCCAGGACTCGGAAAGGTCTTCATCGATCAAAACACCGGCACTAGGTACGTTCTCCAAGAAATAATCGGAAAATGCGTCCATCTGCGGCCTACACACAACTACAATCTTTTGGATGTGATCTACAAAGCTTGTTACTACACACCCGATTGGATCGACAACGACAGTTTCCTTCCTTCCGGTTATGCCACTGTCAAGTTCATCCGACCTGGACAAGAAATTCGTCAGAGCAAGCTGGCGGGACAATCAATCCGTAATTCGAATATTATTAACATCGATAAATGGCTTATTCAGAGATTCAGGCAAGGATTCTGTGTTGCATTGCCTTATATGTCAGAAGGATCGCTCCGTTACATTCTGTCAACTCGATTTAACAACGGATTACCAGAGGATTGTATTGCTATTGCTCTTAAACAAGCGCTTCTAGGTTTGTTTGATCTTCATTTTTCGGGTCTGGTTCATAAGCGTTTCAGTGCTGGGAATATCTATGTTAATTTCAAATCAAATGTAGAAATCAAATTGGGATTTGCAGCAACGATTTACGATTCAGAGTTGGAATGTCCTCTTTTTGTTAGTCACGGAACAGAACTTGGCCTTGACTCAACTGTTGCCATTCTACCAAAAAATCCCGGTGGAGTTCCGGTAATAAACAATTTGTTAATTAAATTAAGTTGTTGAAATCCATTGTTATTAGTCGATAATTTTACTTGTGTTTATGAATTTCCAACAGAATCTAGAACTAGGCGAGTTGCACAAATGGGCTGCTGCGCCGGAGGTGTTCTATTCAAAATATGAAGAGGAACTAAGTCAAGTACCATCACCTCTATATCAAGATGATTATGCTCACACTGTTCATTCCGATATCTGGTTAGTCGGTGTAGCAGCATTGGAATTAGCGTATGGAAATTTAAGAATATGCAATCGAGAAGAATTGGAGGGTCTGATCAAGAAAATAAAGAGGTCGAGGAGATTGCCGGATAAGTTGGAAGATGTGCTTGAGGAGATCAATGTAGAAGAAGGAAAAGGGAAAGGGAAAATGAAGAAAGCTGTGGTGTATTTTAACGACAAACTGAAGTATGTGAAAGGTAAAAGAAAGTTTTCGAAAGAGTTTGAGGAGTTGGTGTTGGATTGTCTTTCTAGCAAAGAATCAAAGAGGCCATCAGTTGAAGATCTACTGCAGAGACCATTTTTTCAGTATGCTAAGAACTTGCAATGGTTTCAACGCCGCGTGTTGTATGCAAAGAATCCAATGGCTTATTGCTGATCAGAAAAAAGGGCATATTGTTACATAGAAATGTCATACTATATTAATTCATGTTTTTAAACACTTCATTGCTGAAAAGGGAATTACATTTCTAGCTTCTTCGTCTTCTATAATTTTGTTAATGTTTAGTTTAGATCTTGGAGAATAAATAATTAATGTTAAAGGTAAATTATGGAGAGAAAAATACTATTTATTCTTGATATGTTAAAAGTGACGAGTAAGAAAGTAAAAGGAAAAACAAACCACGCAAAGACCTAACAGAAGAACCAATTAGGACTATTTACGATAAATTGTTTGTTGACTATCCGAGAGTGCCATGGAAATGTACATTGTTTGTTGACTATCCGAGAGTGCCATGGAAATGTACAATGTTTAGAAATGGGGTTAGATATAAAGCAAATTCATACTAAGATGACGCTGCAGGGAAAATTACTCACGGTAGATAGATTAATCAAATGAGGACTCACCATGAACGTTAAATGTATCCTCGACCAACAGACAAATGAGTCCAAAATCATTTCTTCTAGAAGAGTTCACTCACTGTTTATAGATGAAAAGACACAAAAAGATATTCATGAAGAAAACTAGATATCGAGAAGACATAGCAATGGAAGTGGTCTACATATGCAACGCGAGAACAACCCTTCAAATTAGAACCTTCTAGTTCAAAGCTACTTATTTTAAACTCATCGTACAAATACAGTTGGATAGTTTCATTATAGCTTTGATGTTTTATGCGTTTGTTTAATCGTGTTAACTGGACTTCACCTTCGTAGATATTCTACACTTTAGTAATTAATATAAAGTTGAATTACTCAAAAAAAAAAAAGATAACTGAAATTGGTGGTTATGCGCGCCATTTCTAACTGCTTATTGGCTCCAATTTCTTTTACTCTGTTCATCATATAAATACTCTGTAAACTTCCCTCTTCTTCATAATTCTCCCATCAAGAAAAAAAAAACTCACTGGAAAAAATGGCTACAGGCGGCAGCCGATGCGGCAAATTAGCCTACCGTCCTATACCCGGCCGGTATATCTTCATTGATACATCGACCGGCACAAAGTACATCCTCGAAAAAGTAATCGGAACTTGCGATTTCCATTTCATCTACAAAGCTAGTTACTACACAGCCGAATCCACCATCGAAGGCCGTCTTCTTCCTACAGGATACGCCACCGTAAAGTTCATCGAACCAGGATATGATGTCTATAAAAGCAAGCTGGCGCAAAAATCGGCACGGAATTCGAACGTGATTCACGTCGAGAGATGGTGTATTCTAAAATTCAGGCATGGATACTGTGTTGCATTTCCTTATATGTCAGAAGGATCGCTCCGTTACATTCTGTCAACTCGATTTCAGAACGGATTACCAGAGGACTGTATTGCTATTGCTCTTAAACAAGCGCTTCTAGGTTTATTTGATCTTCATTTTTCCGGTCGAGTTCATAAGCGTTTCAGTGCTGGGAGTATCTACGTTAATTTCAAACCGAGATCTGTTTTGAATGTCGAAATCAAATTGGGATATGCATCAACGATTTACGAATCGGATCTGGAAATTACTCCTATCGTTCTGAAACGCGGACCAGAAACAGGCAATCAACCATACCTTGGCCTAAAAGGAAAAAATCGTGGTAGACCTCCGGTAGGGTTTCAATTTATTAGTTAAATTAAGTTGTTGTAATTGTGTTAATTAGTAAATAATTTTACTTGTGTTTGTGAAACAGATTCTAGATCTATCCTTTTTGCCAGATTGGGCTGCTGCACCGGAGGTATTCCATTTATACTTTTATGATTCTGATAATGAGAATAGAAATCCAACTGAACTATCATCTCGAGATCCTAATGATGAGAACTACAGTTCTAAATCGGATATCTGGTTAGTTGGTATAGCAGCATTGGAATTAGCCTATGGAAATTTAAGAATAAGTCATCGCGAAGAACTGGAGGGTTTGATTAGGAAGATACAGAGGTCGAGAAGTTTGCCAGATAAGTTGGAAGATGTGCTTGAGGAGTATCATGAAGAAGAAAAGAAAGGGAAAACGAAGAAAGTAATGGGATATTTGAAGGACAAGATGAAGTTAGTGCAATGTAATAGACTTAACAAGTTTTCGAAAGAGTTTGAGGAGTTGGTGTTGGATTGTCTTTGTAGCAAAGAATCAAAGAGGCCATCAGTTGTAGATCTACTGCAGAGACCTTTTTTTCGGTATGCTAAGAACTTGCAATGGTTTCAACGCCGCGTGTTGTATGCTAAGGATCCAATGGCTTATTACTAATAATAATACTGGTATTGCTAGCTAGAACAAATTTTTTTTTTCTAGCATTCAGAATGTAATAGGTTCTGTTTTGTGTGTCTGATTTCTGTGGCTAAAACTAGTTGTTGGGATTATATGAAATTTTGAACATATATAAAGGAAAACTATATAACCCAAGCAATTATGATGTGACTTTAATTTTGAACATCAAATGCTTAGATTAACAGAACTCTTATTTATTTTAAATGCAAGGCAAGTCATAAATTTAGTAAAAATTGGAATTGTTTACTCACTAAAACGGTATATTTAAATTTGTGTGAGGTTAAAGCTAAGGCACGTTATCAATTTAATGTCGGTTTGAATCAACTTATTTTTAGATGATTTTGATTTTTAAGTAGTTTTTTGCTTGAGGTGTTTGAAAGGTTATAAAGTGTTTTTTAAGTACTCATTTTTAGACAAAATAAAAATCAAAATAAGATCAAAAGTACCGATTAGTTAATTTTACTTGGAAGAAAAAGGAGTTGACACCCCTCTACTAGGCATCGGTGTTTGGATATGAGAATTTTGATTTGAATATTTACTTTTTATATTAAAAAAAATACAACTTAAATAAGTTCAAATTAAACTTTTAAATATTAGTTTTGAACTTTAAGACTAGTCACAACAACTATAAACCTTAGCAAACTAACAATTTGTACCTTTTGATAATTATCAAAGACTAAAGTCATCCTACCATCTATGCCATGCATTAAACTTTATTTAGTGGTGCAACATTTATATTAGTAAAATAAAATATGATATGATATGATCATAATTCTAATTTATTAAACCTTTAAAAGAAATTGATTTATTTATATTAAACGCATCGCGTGAGAGAAAAACAAAAAGATAAATGTTTAAAAGTAGTTAATTAAAGATGTCGAAAAAGATGAAGGATCATTAATGGAGGTAGTAAGGATTTGAGATTAATTAATGGCTTGGAATAATCCAGATTTACCAGAAGGTACAGTTCGTAACCTAATGGAACAAGATACACTGAAATGGGTATTTGTAGGCGGTAAAGGCGGTGTTGGAAAAACGACGTGCAGTTCTGTTTTAGGGATCCTTCTTTCTCAGGTCCGATCTTCTGTTCTGATCATATCAACTGATCCAGCTCACAATCTAAGCGATGCATTTCAACAACGTTTCGCTAAAACTCCTACCGTTGTTAATGGATTCACCAATTTGTACGCCATGGTACCCTACCCGCTTTCCATCTTCATTTTCTTTTTTCCTGATTCAATCAATTAGTATTACTTACTTCCGATTTGACGTATATACACTCATAATTTACAATATTCCTGTAATTTAACATGTTAATTGTTTTAATTTTTGTGTAACTAGTTCCACTGATTAAGGTTACTATCTCAAGTTAAAAGCTATACGTTATTTAACCATTTGTTACCTGGCTTTGTACCCAAAAAATGGATAGGAAGGTCGATTTTTGAAGGTAAATCATTTTCTAAAGAGAATGTTAATGTTAAATTAGGCGTAAGACCTAATTTCACATGGTATCAGAGCAGGGCCCGTCTCACCCGATTTTGAGACCCCCAAAATCAAAAATTGCCCACGCACCTGGCGTGAAGTGAGGTGTTAAAGAATGACAAAAGTCTCACATCGATGATTAATGAGATGGTGGACTCTTTTTAACCTAATTTCACATGTGAAACATTTCCTCAAATGAAATGCACCCTTGATGTTATTATTTAATTGCTGCAAGTCTTGAGAAATTATGAAAAATGACAAAAGTTTGATTATTGGAGGATGATTTTTCCCTATTACGTAATTTCTTTTGGCTGAGGTGGGGAACTGAAGCTTGATCCTTTTAAATTTTGAGTAATACTCGTTGTTGTCGAGTGTAAGGTGTGTTGAATTATGTATTTCAGTGATTTTAAAGAGAAATTTACGTAAAATTTTATCAAATCATCTAGTTTTTTCGGTTTATGGTCTATTTTGTTCTGATATGCTGTTATGGGGTAATGATTTTATAATTGAAGTTCTGTTCTTTAGGAAGTTGATCCATCTATAGAGAATGAAGAAGGCGGTTCAGAAGGAGTGGACGGGTTTTTCTCAGATTTGGCGAATGCAGTTCCAGGAATTGATGAAGCTATGAGTTTTGCTGAGATGCTAAAGTAAGTGACATTTTTTCATGACACATAAATTGGATTATGGATTCTCTTCCCCAAAAATGAAGTTAAAAAAAAAAATTCTAGTATATATATTGGATGTAGTAACTGCAATTCGGATGATTTTTGGCGTTATTCTGGTGATATTATGATACAAGTATATTAAGCAACTTGAAGAGGATCACTGCAATTAACTGTTTGGTTTTCGAAAAAATCAAGTTTCTCTTTTCTTGATGGTGACTTTTGCATCATTTCGGCAGATGTTAAGGGAAATGTTTATATGATCAAGAGAAAAATACATTTGTGGTAGTGAGATAGTTAAGAATTTTTATAGTGTCTTTAAATTAAGGGAAGGACATGAAACATCAATTTCCAATTCATGAATCTGTGCCAGCAACCTAAGGCTACACCATACATTACTACATGTACTGGACTGAACTGAACACCCACGATATATATATATAGGAAAATAAGGTTTTCTTTTGTAGATATAGTTGTTAATGTGCACGAATACACACGTAGGTTCTGTTCTTTAGAAAATTTCTTTTTGTAGTGAAATTTTCAGTACTTCATTGTGTTGATTACCTGCCTAGCTCAAACTATTCTCAAGAGAGTCAGCGTTTGGCTTCTAAACTCAGCACTTAAGGAAAGCATATTAGTTAATGGGAAGTACCCGTCTAGCTGCCTAATTTGTTTTTTTCTAAAAATATTCGAGGGTTGCAGATTTTACATATGGCACGGTGATGCATTGCATAACAAACACTCAAAACCCAACATGGAGAATGATTTGAATTTTTTCTTGGTTGATCTTTTGCTTCCAAGTCTTAACTCGTATAGCATATTTTTTTAATATAATGATTCTTAGTTGTGTGGCCTTTTTTTGTTATTTTCTTATTTTCATGATTTCGGTTACTTGGCAGAAAGATTTTAAAAATTGATTTTAGTAGTTAGGGAGTTCACTGCATTGATATAGATTTAAGTTTTCTAGAAGTACATAATTTTGTGAAGTAGCTTGCTCGCCTCATCACTGTATCCTTTTATCTTGATTTATAACATGGTATTTGAAATGGTTGAGTGTAGTGACACGTGTTTGGGGTTTATGCTGGAAATTGTTAAGATCATGCTGGCTGTCATATGCTTATCAGGCAAACGAAGATTAGAAGTTTAGAAGCCAGGTGGTTCAACTTCGGAATACATGTGTGCTAATTATAAGTGATACAGGATTGTGGGTTATAGGTTAATTCAAATTTAAACTTGCCTTTTCTTTTCCTGGACATCTAAATCATATATAGCTGATCATCTTTGTAACAGTTTTCACTGGTAAGTTTCATCCTGTTATGGTACATTGATAGTGCTTATATGCTAGTATTTGTTTGAGATCTAGAGCAAAAACAAACTTGTGTTTTCTGGCTATATGTACACTTCTGGTGTTTTCTTTATCACATGGACTTCAATACACTTGATTTGTTTCTTTCTAGATTGGTGAGAACAATGGATTACTCTGTAATAGTATTTGATACAGCGCCAACGGGACATACTCTCCGGTTGTTGCAGTTCCCATCTACACTAGAGAAGGGGCTTGCAAAAATAATGAGTTTGAAGAGCAAATTTGGTGGTGTTCTAAGTCAGGTAACAGCCCCTTCCCTCCGGAAAAAAACAGGAGAGATTTTTCATATTCTACTGTTTCTCCTTTTAAGCAGCTAATAAGATCTATAAAGATTTTATTTGAAGTATATGGGGTCACTAGAAATGTTTGCAAAATTATTGTTCATCAGCCTGAAAGTTCAAGCCAGATTGTAGGAAGTGGATGATGTGTTTCTGTATATCTATTATTAATACAAAGTATTTGTCAATCACAGATGACTCGTGTGTTTGGTGTTGATGATGAATTTGGCGAGGATGCAATTCTAGGCAAGCTGGAAGCCATGAGAGATATTATTGAACAAGTAAACAGACAATTTAAGGATCCCGTAAGAGTTCTCCTAATAATGCTCATTTATTCTTATGAAGAACTTGTTTATATTCATTAATTCTAGGTGGAGACATAGTGGCAAATTAGTCCAGAGTTTGTAGTGTCATGCATTTTCTATAGCTTGTAGCAATTGACAAAGAGAAATTTTGAATTCAGATGCTCATGCATTATTTGAGCGTTGGTAGTTCCAGTAGAAAATAGTTTTTCAATCCAGTTAAATATTTATTCAGTTAATTTAATGTCTTAACTTGATCGCCGACAACAGGTACTTATGTTTTGAATTAGAAAGAAGACTATTGATATGGATAAAAGCATAAATAATCACAAAACATATTCTGGTGATCCTTCTATTTAGATTGTGGAGAAAATGTACTAAGATGAAGTCCAATATGTGTTATATACACTCATGTTGTTTTTTCCAGAATGTTCTTTGAGTGATTCGTACTAATAGCTGAACAGTGACCTTTATGTTCTCATTTTTACTTGTTCTGAGTTCTGCTTATGAATTATCACCACATTCTTATAGGACATGACGACATTTGTTTGTGTTTGCATTCCGGAATTCCTCTCTCTATATGAGACTGAAAGACTTGTTCAGGAACTCACTAGGTTTGAGATTGATACACACAACATTATAATTAACCAAGTGCTCTATGATGTAGAAGGTACACAAACTTCCTCGTTTGTTTTTCCCTTTTAATCTATTTCCGTCGTCTCACTTAACCTCATTTTGTTTATGATAACCTGTTCCTATGCAAGAGAATTCATAACTATTTGACTTGTGACTATTTTCAGTTGTTGAATCCCAGTTGCTGAAGGCTAGAATGCGGATGCAACAAAAATACTTGGATCAGTTCTACACGCTATATGACGACTTCAATATTACCAAGCTGCCTTTGCTACCACAAGAGGTATGAAGATACCTTCCTCTCACGAACACACACACACACACACGTATATATATATTTCCGTTTACCTTTTGGCACATTCAAAGAGTATACTGGCCATAAAATCTTGTCAACCAATGACAACTCATATTACTAACTTTTTTTTTTGGATAGGTTTGTGGTGTTGAAGCTCTGAAAGAATTCAAGTATCGTTTTCTAACACCATATCGACCTTCTCGTGCGCGATGTTCAGCGGAGGAGTTGGAGAGTGGAATAGCTAAACTGAAAGAACAGTTGAAAGATGCTGAAGCAGACTATGAAAAAATTAGGAAAGGAAAAAGTCAGGTTTAAACTAGAAAGACTTTTCAAATGTTAGGGAGATAGTGTCATTGAACAAATTATTGTGTTCTTTGAAAGGATCATAATGTATAATTGTTTTATTCATTGATTTGCCTTACCACCAAGTGAAAAGGATTTATCTTTTCCTAACATGTAGAGCTTATTCGTTACCTTTTTTCATCAAATCACTAGATAGGCTTCTTACTTATGGCATAATTGTATAACTAAGCTTTTGTTTCAAATAAGTCGGGATTGGCTATATAAATACAAATCTGTTTTATGGGGACTCATCATGAATTTGTTAATTTTACACTAGTAGTCAGCTCGACACACCACCAATATGAGCAAGGTCGCCCAATCAGTGCTGAGCAAGCCAAATACACTTGATAACCTGGAAATTGATGATCTTGAACTTTTGATCCACCGTATGCTATATGACAAACATTCAAAGTCAAGGTCAAAGTTAATGCTTAGCACTCTACAATATCTCTTGGCGGCCTGATATTTGACATTGGAAATTATACTCAATAATAATAACCTTGGAAATTGATAATCTTGAACTTTTGATACCCCATATGCTATATTGACAAACCTTCTATGTAAA
Organism: Solanum sitiens; assembly: GCA_016801875.1. Lineage (NCBI taxonomy): Eukaryota > Viridiplantae > Streptophyta > Magnoliopsida > Solanales > Solanaceae > Solanum > Solanum sitiens. The sequence continues at coordinate 1,707,938 of JABWTJ010000078.1, read as the reverse complement.
TATCTCATCGCTTGATATTTAGAACTAGAAATTAAACTCAATAACCTTGAGAACTGATAATATTAAACTTTTGATTCATCGTATGTTATATGGACAAACCTTCAAGGTCAAAGTCAAAGTCAAAACTTAGCACTCTACAATATCTCCACACTTGAGATTTGACACTGAAAATCACATTCAATAACCTTGATAATATTGGACTTTTGATCCCCGTATGCTATATGGATAAACAGTCAAAGTCAAAGTTGAAACTTAGCATTCTATAATATCTCACGCATAATATTTAACACTGACAATTACACTCAATAACCTTGAAAACTGATAATCTCGAGCTTGCTATATGGCCAAACCTTCAAGGTCAAAGTCAAAGTTAAAACTTAGCATCGTACAATATCTCCATGCCTGATACTTGACACTAGAAATTAAGCTTAATAAACCTTGAAAATTGATAATCTTGAATTTTTGATCCACCGTTTCCTATATGGATAAACCTTCAAGGTCGAGGTCAAAGTCAAAGTCAAAACTTGGTGAAATTTGAAGATTTCCTGATGTAGGGGGTCAAATGTTTAACACCTACTTGTATTTGGGAGAATCTTCGCAAATAGTCACTATAATAAACTTAATTATACTCCATAACTATAATTTGCATTTTTATGAGGGAAGGTCTATTAAAAGGGACAAAGTAGTTTGTCAATTAGGTAAAAGTCCTTTAAGTTTTAAAAATTAGGTAGAAGTGACAAAAAAAAAGATTAGTTCAACAGCTGTTGTAGTTGTCGGGACAACTTCTTTAATCGTCCGACAACTGTCATAGTTGTCGGAACAACTTCTTTAGTCGTTCGACAACTTCAACAGTTGTCCAAGCAACTTTAGAAGTTGTCCAAACAACTTCAGTGGTTGTCTAGACAACTACGAAAATGTTACTTAGTTTAGTCCTTTTATTAATATTAAAAATAAAAAAATAAAGAAAAATAAAAGGGCCCCACTTGTCCTATTTTTTTTATTAAAAACTTGAAAGGCACTATGAGCTCATTTTTTCTTTTTATGGGCTATATCTACAGTTAAAGTTGCCTCGTTTCTATAATTTGGGGGTACGTCCGTATAATTGAACTATTTTTGTATAAATTTGAAATAACAAATTTATACAAACACAAACACCCAAACTTTAAATTGTTTTACAAATTCTATCATACAACAATTATATAAATTATATTATACAAATTTTGAATTATACAAACTCAAAACCCTAACTAACTTAATTATCACTAAATATTAATCGTGAGTGCTAATTAATTAAAACTATAGCTATATAACTAATTAACTAGTATATATTTGCCCGTAACTCCGGCCCAAGCTAGCTCTGTCATTTGGTTCAACTGGTGGCTGAAAAAATTATCTTGTTTTGTCTCTTGTCACCTATATTCCCCACCACAATTTCTTCATCTTCCTTTCATTCCCTTTTTTCTCAAAAGTTCAACTCCTTTACCCAATCAATGGATACCCTTTCTACCTCTGTTTCTTCCCTTAAACTTCCAAACATCCGCAGATCCTCTGCTGATTTCCACCATTTCAAGAATCCCTATACAACAGCAACATCATCTTCTTCCTCACCCCACTTCAATTTCCCAAAACCAACTTCAATCTCAAACAAAACCAACTCTTTTACACATAAAAAGACAACAAATTTCCCATTTCTATCCAAAACCCCACCTCCCAAACAACCCCTTTCCAAGCATCAAACAGCTCATACAAGAGCTTCAAGTGGGTATGCTGCAGCACTTATAGACATAGGTAACTGCAACAACTCACTTGAAAAACTCGATAAAGACGTAAGGAAGTTATCAAGATGGTTAAGAAATGATCAGCTGCGTGTTGTTATGACAGACCCTTTTGTGGGTAATCAAGAAAAAGGGTATGTTCTTAAGGAGATTTTGTCTAAGGGGAATTTCAACAAACACTTGGTGGGTGTGGTGAAGCTTTTGGTGGAGAAGAACAAATTGGGTATTGTGGGTGAAGTTTTGATGGAATTTGAGAGGATTTATGATCAGCTTTGTGGGACACAAGTCGTTTTGGTTTCATCAGAGGTGAAAATGGAGAAAGATGAAGCTTTTGGGATTGGTAAGAAGGTGCAAGAACTTAGTGGGGCTGAAAGAGTGAAGGTCAAGGTGAGGAATTTGGTTAGTGATAAGAAAAGGTCACATTCCTTTGCTATATGACTTTTAACTTTTTGAATAAATCATTCTATACGAATTCAAGATTTAGAGTCGATGAATTCTGATCAATTTTATTTAATATATGTGTGGGTGAGGGGGGGGGAATATGTTTGTGCCTAATCTTGATCTACTATTGACTTTGATTATATTGTGTTATATTGTGATTCTCGCATGATTGATTCTATAATGTAACTATTAGTGATTGATTCTACACTTTGAATAGCGTGTATCAATTCTATAAAGAGGCATAACAAGTTTCTCATATATTGTATGAGTGGTTTTCCAATTCAATTAATCGGTTATTCGAGATGTTTGAATATATATGTGTGATGAATTTGAATTTTATCATTTAATGTTTTTATGATTGTTTTGTTGATCTATTATAATATTTTTCAATCTAAAATTCAAATGTCTCCTTTTATCTTTTTTTAGCACTATTTTGGATCAAAACAAATTTGAGAGTAATAATTATTTTGACCAAAGGAGTAAGTTTGACATTGTATTAACGGTTGAAGAGTATAAATTTATATTTTATGAAGAGTCTTCTTTGAAATCGAGGAGTCTAGTGATGAGGATAGGTTAACTTATCAGAAATGACAAAAAAATTGATGAGATAACAGGATGCTACATTATATGATTTTACAATCGAATGTTTTGCAATATCAACAAGTTATACAAATATTGTACAATTAAATTCAACCTCATGTATCTCAGATGGTCAATTGATGGGATTGAAAAACTACTCCTTTAATTGACATGTATAATAATCGATTATTCACTTCATAAATTTTTACAAACATAATTTTGATAGAAAGCCTATTGTTATTTGAAGTCAAGTGAAAATCAAAATGATAGTTATGTTGGTTCAATCATATATTACTTAATTTAGGAGAGCTAATTATCAAACTAACATTAAATATAGCAACTTATATTAAGTTCATTTGATATGGAAAAAATATAAATCAACACATAAACTTAACACTTCATTACTATTTAATTTTAATAATCGTACAGAAGACCTTACCATCAAATAATAATATATTATTTTTGTACAAATTTTATATTAACTAGATTCTAGAAAACAAAAAATTATCAAAAGTTGTTCTTAAAAAAGGCCTCATTCCGTGGAATAGGTCACTCAAAATTCACTAAAAAAATGAGTTTTTTGCTAATCAAATTGAAAAAAAAAAAAGTCAGAATAGTTTTGTTTCAATAATTCTTATCATATATCATAATTAATATAATAATATACATGAATCGAGAATTAAGAATTAATTTTTGGAAACCAATTTTTTCCTTTAAAGAAAAGATAATGTCTCATGGAAAACATAAAGTTCTAACTTTTCTTTCTTTTTTTTTTTAGAAAAAAAAAACAAATTAAATTAACAGTAACAACATGAGGCCCAAAAAAAGGGAAAAAATTGTGTGAAATTTTTTAAAATGTCAATATTTTAATATTTAATAGGACCCCTTAGTCACACTTTCAATATTTATTAAAAATGTCAATAGTTTAGTTTGTTATGTATTTAATTCACATTCTTTTTATTTTGTTTTAATTAAAAGAATACAATTATTTAATAATAGAAAGGAAAAATTTAGGGGAGAGAATATTTTTAAAAGGAGTATATCACTTAAAATACTCATCAGTAACAAATTCAATATTTTATAAAAGGAGCATATAACTTAATATCTCTCATCTTTGCATAAAAAAAGAAAATCTAAAAAAAATCCCAAAAAATCAAATCCTTTGTCTTCTTCATCATTCTCGCATGAATTTTGGCGCGGGCAACAATGGAGAATCCAAAGGTTAAGTTAATGTGTAGCTATGGTGGAAAAATTCAAATTCGTCCTCACGATCATCAACTATCCTATGTTGGCAGTGATACTAAAATCCTCTTTGTTGAAGTGAGTTTAATTAAATTTGTATTTTTATTTTTTTTGATGAGAAGATTTTGGAAACGAGTATAATTTCATTGACAAACAACTTTGGAGAAGGAATTTTCAGCTGGAACTTCGATATAATCCGTGAAATACAATCGATCAAGTATTCGTTAATTGTTGAATCATTAATTTGTATGGGAGTTTTGACATGAACATTTTTTTTTATTTTTTGGGGTAATTACTTTTTTTTTATGACAAGACAGAGTTTTACTAATGCAAAAGTTAATACAGATTTGTATTTGAGTATTGGAGAGAAAAAAAATACTGCAGACGAAGAAGAAAGAGAGAGGCAGAAAGAAAATTGCAAAAATTGTATTCATAACAGAATTGTATTCATATTAATTTTTGGTTGTCAATTGTTTTTCTTTTGCTCAACATTTGTATTTTTATTAAGAATATTGTATTTCTTTTTTAGTTTGTAGTCATCTCAATAGGTATGCCAAATAAATTTGTATTTCTTAAGTATAAATGTATCATATTTCTTTTCAGAGTTAATTTGTATTTTTTTAATAATATTGCATTCTTCCTCAACTGATTGTATTATTTTCACTTTGCATGCTATTTTTTTAGAATTGTGTATCATTTCTTAAATCATATTCATAAGTAATGATTGAATTATATTGAGATACAATCAATAATGTTTTTATAATACAAATAATAGAAATATATATTTGACAGACATGTAATACAATTTTGATCACTGAGATACAATTTTTAGTTTTTACTATGAAAGTAACATATCAATTTTAATTTGAATGGTAAAGTGAGTACATAAAATACAAAAGTTGTTGGTATACAATTATGATGAAAACATAGTAAAAAAGAAATACAGACTTGTTGTCATTTAAATTGATGTTGAAATACAAAAATGAACACAATAAATACTAACTTTAATTGAAATACAAAAGTGATTTTGTTAGTATATCATTATGATAAATACAAAAATAAAAAGAAATACAAATTCGTCTGTATACAACATGAGAGTTAAATACAAATTGATCATAGTAAAATATTGAGCTCAATATGATATACAGTTTTAATTTGAATGATAAACTGAGCACATAAAATACAAAAGATGCATACCTTCATCAATGATTGTTATGAATATCTTTAGAAATATATTTTTCAATTTTTAAAAAAATAAATAAATAAAAATAACAAGAGGGAGAGTGATGTGGGAGTTTAAAAATGGAGAATAATTGGAAAAAGTAAATATGAGAGAGAAAATATTTCTGTAAAAAAAAAATGAGAGAGAGAGAGTTAAAAAATGTGTAATTAAGGTGAGACAAAATAGGAAGTAAATTAGGATACAAAATGTTTTCTAAAATAATGACATTTTGACATTTTTACTAATTTTTATGAAGTATAGAGGTTTTTACTAATTATGTTAGATTTTTTGACTAGTTTGCAAATTTTTCCAAAAATTCTCCACTTTGTATTAGGCTGACTCCACCAAACCCTCTATTCTTCTCCTTTTTTTTCCATTGAAATTTATATAAATCAAAAGCATTGTGAATTGTTAAAAAAAGATTTTCAAATAGGATTGTGAGTTCTTAAAAAAAGATTTTGAGTTCTAATTAAATACGAATAAAATAGAGTCCACAAAATTAATTATTTTCTTATAAAAATAAATCAAAAAAATAACTTAAATTAGTCTTATCATAATAATTACAAATAATTATATTGGAAATTTATAATTGCCCTTCTTTATTTATATTTCAAAATTCTCTATTAATTATTTATGTAATTTCTCATGTTACGACATAAATATTGATCAATAAATTGATTTTTTGACGACTTTAGCTCTATGATTAATTTTCTTTGGAGTAATGCTTAACTTATCTCGTACGCCGGATTCACAAATTCGCTGGTCAAGTTTGAACATGAATACTTATAAGTATATAATAAAAAGTGCATTCATCAATCTCTATATCAAGAAGTGAATTTCATGTTACGACTATAAATATTGATTAATAAATTGATTCTTTGACGAATTTAGCTCTATGATTAATTTTTTTGGAGTAATGCTTAACTTATCTCGTACGCCGGATTCACAAATTCGCTGGTCAAGTTTGAACATGAATACTTATAAGTATATAATAAAAAGTGCATTCATCAATCTCTATATCAAGAAGTGAATTTCATATTTAACTTATTCAACTATATATATATATATATATATATATATATATATATATATATATATATATATATTAGTTTCAATATCTCACCTTAAAATAAATCAAAACGATAATTAATATATACAACTCGTGATAATTATATAAATATTTAGAATATAAGTAGATTTTGAACTTTAGAAAATATATTTTTATTAGACAATTTAAAATATATATCCTCTCGCGATCATGTTCAGTACATACAATGTACACTAGCACAAAGACTTAGAATTATATATTATTTTTGTAACAATCAAGATAAATAACATTTAATCTCGTGCTACAATCACTCTGATGGTTTTTTCAAAATTTCATCTACAATTTATAAACTATAATTTTCAACTCATTAGAACCGCCGATGATTAATTAATCTTTTGTATATAAGATGGGACTATATACACTAAATTAACTAATATATACATTGAGTATGCATATATGACAAATTGACATTTTCAATGTAACACTTCATTGAATTGAATAATAAATAATATCACATCAGAACACAGTTAATAATGTGTTCATCCAATAAAAAAAGATTTGTATACACTTTATTCTTTTCACATTTTATCTTATAAAATTACACTAAATATGTTATAGTTGATTGAGTCATCCACTTGAGATATGCTCATAAAACCCCTCCTTGATAATCTTAAAGTTTTCAAGAACAAATTTTCCTTCTTTGTACTTTTGAGTTTCATCATATGCTTTTTCATATTTCCATCCCAAAACTTCCCCACAATCAGAGCATTTAACATCAGCCACAACATGTAAACCACTCATTAGTTGTCTGTCCTCCTTTTCCCCTAAATCTACATTCATGGCATGTGTAAACAAATAAGCCCTCCCTGTTCTTGCCTGCCTTTTCACAACATATTGTGTTACAAATAAAAGCACATGTTTAACTATACTCAATATTTTTTTAACGTAACATAAAAATATTAGTTCAAACTTAATAGATGTGATTACAAATTTACTCAATAAGTATAAAATATAAAGATAATGGATTGTGATAGAATTCTGAAATCAAACTCATAAAGTTCAAATCATGATGAACTATCTGAAACTCATAATTCAAATATAATTGATAGTAAAAGCCCGGTTAATGGCATAATTAGAATTTTTACTAAGATGTATCAAAATAAAACAAAGTACACATACGAATAAATTAAGAGGATTCAACACATAATATATATACATAAAAAAAATATTATTTGACATATACATAATATAATTTTCTAGTGAAATGATCTATTGATGCCCCTCGAATATATATTGTGTCGGCACTAAACAAAAGCGAAGCCAAAATTTTAAATTTATTGAGTCTGAATAAAGTATTTATTCATATTGATTATCTTTTTTAAATACAAAATTATAAGAATCTTATAGATTAATTTCATCACATTAAAAAAATTGTGTGCCCTTTTTATCATTTAAAGTTTTCCTGGAAAAGAAAGAAAATAAAAAAAAATTGTGATAGAATGAAAGAAAGATCATAACCTGAAAATTTTTGGAGACAATATCATCATGAAGAGCAATGTGATTTCTACATTTACAACAACTATATATCCTTGGACCTACTAATCCTTCTTCCATATATGTTGAAAAAATTGAATGTTCTCTCAAAACAAGAGGCTTAGCTTAATGAGTAATTAAAGCTTGATTAATATTTAATGATCAATTAATATGTAGAATGATTAATTTCTTGCTTGCTTGAAGCAAAAGCTTTGTTCAAGTTGGCTAACATCAATTATTTAGACTGAAAATAAGATGAAAGAGAAAGGAATTAATAAGAAAATGAAATGCTTGATTAAAGATTAATTTACAAATTAACAAGTGGTAGTAGATTGCAAGTGCAATCAACAAATTTTTTTAGATAAAATAATTAGGTGTTGATAAGGATGGGATTCACTATTTAATTGTCCCCCTTGTTTTAGAGATAATATTATGATCATTAATTAGTTATTACTCCTATTATTATAACTTGTGAAGTAATAATAACAACCTCCTCTACATGCTGTCTCAACAAGTTTAGGGAGCTAAAAGCCAAATTTTATAAAGAAGTTCTGTTATTTTTAGTTGACAAATATAAATTGAATAATTGTAACATATTTAATGTAATCTTACAAATGAGGTCTAGAGACACAGGATATATGTTGACATTATGAAATAAGAATGTAAATAAGGTAAATTTTCAATGAAAATTATGTAATATAAAATTAAAATAATAAAATATGACAAAAAATTTAAAAATACGATGATACTAAAATAGTTTTGCGATAAATTTGATAAGTTGATAAATAATATTAAAATAATATTGATTAGTTTTAGTGCTTTAAATTTGAATAAGACGCCAAAAACAAATTTGATCTTTTTATAAAAACTCAACAATAGATTTACGTAATGTAGAGTATTTGAACATTTGAGAGACTTCACAATATTCAATAATGAAAAAAGAATAAAGAGAAGTAAAAGAACACAATATTGTTGGTTCATGATAATCGTCAGAATATAAATGAACAAGACAATAAAATAGATAGCCACATGTCAAACTAGAAAGGATACTACAATTAACTAACCACATAATGATTTAGAAAAGATACTACAATCAACTAAACAATATTCAATTTTTCAATTATATTTTCTATACAATTTTTTTCTTCAAATTTATACATGAAATTTTTGTTAACAATATATATATATACATCTTTGAGCGAAAATGAGATCCCCAAACAATTGAGGCCCAAAGCAATTGCTTTAGTGGTCTTATGGTTGAAACGGCCGTGCTCCCCCACCCTTATGTTATGGTCAAAATGGATAAATGCTTATTTTTATTTGATATTTATATCATGTCAATAGATATATTATACATGTTTATACATAAATTTTTAATACTTAATTATGGTTGATTAATATTTATTTTAACCTTATTAAATGAGTTAATTATATTAACATCCAATACAGGAAGTATGTATCATCCAATAGTTCGGAATTTTGTAGCATATATGTGTTGATACACTTATTCAACTACAATAATATATTTAGTATAATCTTATAAAGTAAGGTTTCAAAAGGACAAATATATGTAAACATTACTTTTCACCTTAGATGATAAAGAGATTACTTTTTGAAGCACAAAATATACTTATTATCAACGTAAACACATTCTGATAGAAATATTATCATCGCAAATACACTATTGTATTTCACCATTATTATATGCTCAAACACTATATATATATTCCGCTACGGGGATAATGTATATTCAAGAATTCACTTATTATATATACGGGCAGATATAATTTGTTTCACTATTATTATGTGCATACATATAATGTATTTTGCTACGGAGATATTGAATATGCTCGGGTACACTTATTACGCGCACCAATATAATATACATATTCTACTATAGAGACATAGAATACGCTTTAATACATTTATTATGTGCACAAATATAATGTATTTCACTATTATTATACACGTAAATATAATATATTTCATTATTATTATTATGTACATAAATATATTGTTGTATGTTATAATTAAACAAAATCTTGCAACTTTACATATTCTGACCAGTGTAATAGCACTATTTATGAAATTTCTCTCTACTCAAATAAAAATTACATTTAGATAAAATATCAAAAATGGTTTTGTTACATATATTATGAATGTTAAATTCTATTGTTTTTGCATATGTTTATTCTTTATTTTTTGCACCCCACTATAATAAAAATTAAATTTGACAATTGCATACAATGAAAGTAAGACAATATCCTTGTGAACTTTAAATCATTAAAAAGTTTTATTTATGTTTTTTTTTTAAGAAGAAAAAAAGAATGAAAGTAAGACAATATCCTTGTGAACTTTTAAATCATTAAAAAGTTTTATTTATGTTTTAAAAAAAATAAAATGCGGTGAACGTGGATCGAACACGTGACCTTCAGATCTTCAGTCTGACGCTCTCCCAACTGAACTATCCCCGCAACTGTAAAATAATGAGCACTAACTTTATTAGTCAATTATATTACTACGTATGCTAGTTCACCCATAAATGAAAATTACAAGAATTTAAAAATAGAAAATATGAACGTAATTATTGGAGCACCATTAAAATAAATAAAGAAATATAATAGCAATTACCATAGCTCATTTCCAAATAAGTTGAATTTGACTACATAAATTCTCATTTACCATTCATGTTTATCTATTTAAATTCACCTCAAGTAGATGTTATACAAAACAAAATGAAAATCAAGTACTAAAAATTATCTACATTTATCAATTGCATAAAAAAAAATCCTAATAAGGTTAAAAGACTTAACATGACATGAGTAAAAGTACAAACTTTCAACTACTAATTGTACCACTATTTTTTCTTCCATTTATCATATCTCTTGTTAATTAGTCCCTATGAATTTCAAAAACATATCAATATTTTGAGATAATTTTATTCCATATGATTATCAATTCATCTTATCTTTATTAATACATTCATTTATCAGATTAATATATTTAAAGATCGACGTAAGACGATAAGAGTATGGCAATATCACTTCAAAGCACTCTCATTTTCATTTCAATGCAAATGTAATTAATACATTGAATTTGTCAAGGCCAGAAGCTACCTGCTTCTATTTTCCTGAGGTCATGAATGACTTGACTATATATCTAATTCCCATTAGAAAATCTCAGAAAAGTTTGATAAAATTAGTTTTTTTTATTTATGTTATATAATCTAAACTAATTTGGTTGACTTGCACCATAACAATATTAAGGTGGCAAATAAAAATAATAGGGCAACTTTTGACAAATTAAAATAGATAAAATCAACAAATGGATGATGATATATAGATAGAGAGAGATATGACAAATAATGGTATTGGATCAAATTTTGACCGGTTAAATATGTTAAATCAACAAAATAAATCGTGAGTTAGATCCTTCAAAAAAAAGTTCAATTATCGTCTGAATAATAATAACGAGTCATAATTAAGTTCCAAACTTAAAACAACATCCATCCTTCTAAGTGTGAGATATCTACACATTGTGCTAAAACAGACAAAACAAATTATGTCAAATATCTATTTTGAAAAATATTGACTCGAAATTTATTTAGAGAAAAAATCTAGCAAGTATAATTTGTATACCTACAAAATATATCATTCATGTTTTGTATAATTGAATGATATACAATACAAAAACTATTGTATACCTCAAAGGTGTACGACAATAATATTCTCATATAAACATAGCTCAAATATGAGTTGTAAGCTAAACTTAAAATAAAAACACTAAAAGAAAAGTCTTTAGTTGGATTTGAACACTGGTCTCAGGGGTGGTATCTCTAGCTTGTACTAGTAGCACAAGGGCACTTCTATGCTTATATGGTGCATTGTTAAGTATATCCTAATTTCTACCAGTTTTTCAAAATAGATATACATATATACATATGTTTTTTCCGAAAGTTATCGGGTGTACGGACACCCCTTCTCCATTGTGTGGGTCAGCCTCTGTTTGTACTTTTTCAAAATTTGTTCTAAATAAGTGGTGTTTTACATAATTAAAAGATATTACTGACGGTCTTTAAATTTACCATTATTTAATAAAATGAGTTTACCTAAATAAGAAACTATTAAAGCACTACATACTTTTCAAGCTATTTATATTAAGAGTAAATTGGAAAAGATACTTTTTACTTGCCAGGAATGTGTAGTTATCTTAAGGGGTGTGCCCAAATTAAAAAGGGGAAACTACATAAAATGGACCAAATTGTAAAACTATTTACCTTTAATAGAATCATGATCCGAACTATTTATCTGTTTATCTCACTTTCGCTTTTTTTATTTCGCACATAATATCAATAGCATCACTACTCTAAATTAATGCTCTATGACATATGTTGGTATATTGATACCATATTGGTATATTATAGAAGTGAGCTTAATCCTCTTTGATACTCCGTTGGTATATTCATACCCTATCACATCATCGAAAATGGTGCACATACTTGTATGTTGCGGTGGATGCATTGGTGCCTCGTATGTTTTACTAAAAAACTCCCTCCTTGATGTCATTATATATATACTCTAATAGCATCAAGGAGTAACTAAGTAGTATTTTCATCGAAACACTACTACTTCGTGTTTGATACCATCAGATATAATATATATATATATATATATACACACGTTGTTATCAAACATCAATTTAGCTAATTTTCACTAAATCTCGGCCTCTTCCTCCTTGATACCATCAAAATATATATAAAACTATGATGATATCAAACAATTGAGCGGTCTTTTTCATTGAAGCATTGTATGTCCTTTCTTGATGACATCATAGTATATATATACACACCCTAATAGCATCAAGGAGTAATCAAGTAGTGTTTTCACTGAAGCATTATTTCTTTCTATTACCACCAAAGTATATATATATACCTTAATGGTATCAATCATCAATTTAGTTAGTTTTTCACCGAATTATGCCTCTTACTCGTTAATACTATTATAGTATATATAAACCTGGTATCAACCAATTTTTAGCAGTCTTTTTTCACTGAAGTTATCATAGTATATATATATATATGTATATTCTATACATACCTCTTTTTTCACAAGATTTTTGAGTTTGATATTGAAAATTTTCTTGCACTGAATGTTGCTCTTGATTATTATTATTTTTACAAGTTTGCGTTTCTTCAATGCAAAATAGACTTTCACGCTCATGTTATTCGTAATTTTCAGCGGTGAAAGTTGGTGTGAAGGTGCATATTTGATATTGCTTGTAGCACCTTATTTCTGTAGTTGTGTTGCTATCGTTTCAACAAGATCTATGAAATTGAAAGTAGAATTGACTAAAATTGCATCAACATGATAAGTATTGTATTTGTTGTTTGAATCCCAAGTTCCATTGTGTTGCGTTAATATTGTAATGTTAGCCATCACTGAAATTTGCGTGGAAGCTAGCTTGGAGAAGAAGAATGTAGTTTTGGGAAAGAAGGAGACAAAGTTCGCATGAGTAATTTGCCGCTGAGTAAAATTTTTTAGGAATCCCATATTGTAAGGAGCAAATTACACCTTATTCCTGTTCTTTTTTAATTTACAAAAATCTACTAAAATATATGTCATCCGGATACATATTATTCTTCCGGATACATCACATTTGTTACGTTATATAACTAGTTTATTGAGATTAAAAAAATTAAATATAAAATTAAATGTTAGTTCCAAATCATGCAAATTAAATTGATGTCAATTTCTCCCAAATAACATATCCAAGAAATTTAAATTTCAAATTTCTTCGAAATCGTAACAAATTAAAAACAAAAAACAAAAAACAAAGTCCACAATTTTATACAGCTATGTATCATATACAAAAAAAAAAGAAGATACATGACTATGGTATATACATAACAATGTTATGTGTCATATACATAACTATGAATATGATATAAACTGATTTTGTTATAAAACTTTTGTTTATGTATCAATAGTAATATTTGATAATGTCTTATAGATACAAAATCTTCTAGTTGAACAAGGTTGGATATATGTATATGATAGTAAAAGATAACGAATTTTGTAATAGTTGTGTATCTAATACATAATTATGAACATGATACATATTAATTTGTGTTTCAATAAATTAGATCTATGTATCAAAACTAATATTTGAAAATGATAAATTGTACATGATAAAATTATAATGTATCATAAAGGTGAAACGAACGAATTATACATCAATTTAAGAATCAAAATCAACTTGATACATTAAAAGATATGTTGAAAGCAACACTAAATTAAAAAAAAAAAAAAAGATGAAGAAATCCTTCCACACCTTCTCATTTGCTATGTATCAACTTTTGTAGCTTTTTTTCACTTTCAACAATGACGTCACCCATGGATTTCGACCCCAAAAATCTTACGGGAGCCACCATCAACTCTTGATAAAATGGTAATGTATCATAATATTGAAACGAAGGCAATAAAATTAATTTAAGATACAAAAACAACTAGATACATTAAAAAAAATGTACCCATATGCATAAGAAAAAGATGAACAACAGAAACTCGAGAAAAAAAACCCAACAATCAGATCTGCTGAAAGCAAAAAATTGATGAAGAAATCCTTCTATGCTTTCTCTTAATTTTGTATCAACTCTCATAGTTTTTCTTCACTTTCAACAATGACGTCACTCATGAATTCGTCTACAACTATAATATTTAATGTATGTGTTCTTGAAAAGATTTCTGGAATTAAATAAAATTTGTTTCATCGCTATATCTTTCATACAATTGCTTCCTTAAATTGTCGCTTTACATATTTGAGTCAATGTAACATATAACTACTCGATGAACAGTTAAGATGTTAAAGATGATAGTGACAACAACTTGGTAGCAAAACGGTAGCAGACACCTTTTTCCATAGCCAACAACTCTTCGGCATTGATTGTATGGTACAACCAATTTTATTGGAATATGGATTATTTTTTTTAAAGATATTTCATTTTCATTTTTTGTTGGTCTATGAATCTGATTATTGAAATTTGGATATTTGATGATCGGAGAGAGAAATCTCTTGAACTTCAAATTGAGATGAATGTTGAAACTGATAAGATTGTGGAGTGAAAATAGGAAGGGATTAAAGAAGAGAAAAAGGAAATGAGGAAATGTGAGTTTGAGCCTAGAATAATTATGTATGCGGAAGAATTGAGATTTGGAAAAAAATAAGAGATTTTTATAATATTTTAAAATGATAGGAAATAAAAGAAAATAATGTAAGTAAAGATGTGTATATAATTATTTTTTTCTTAATAACGAGAGTATGAACTTATAAATAGTTATACTTTTTGTGGTAGAAAAAATAAGATTCCCAATTAAAAATACCATTTAAAAAAAAACAAAAGTAATATAATTTTTTGAAGGTGCATAGTTTATATTCCTTTCATTTCTAAATAAGTGGTGTTTAGCACTTTCATTTTATCCAAAATAATTAATGTTTTTGTGTTCCAAATTTACCTTTTTTCAAGACATTTAATTATCGGTAAGTTCGTCAAACAATTTTTTATTTTTTAAAAATAATTAGGTTCAAAAGGTGTACTTTAAGCTTAAAATATAACTTATTTAGCAACACAAGAAGTAATAATACTAAAAATATTGTAAGTTGCTTGGATAATCCATCAGACATCATATCTTTACCTCACAAAAATATAAACAAAGTTATGAATAAGATGTGCCCATATTTTTTCACTCCAAACCTAATTTAAATAAGTATAATTTTGCTATTAGGGTGTGCGATCTATAGGAAGAACATGAAAAAAATTTCAAGAGAAACATATTTTAGACCCCACAAGGCAAAATCCAAACTTCTCCCCTTCTTCCTAGCAAATTCCAACCATTTTCTCTACTCCCCTCTCTCCGCCTCATTGCATGTTACACTCTTTTCTTTTTAGTTCGTATAAGAAAAGTTATCTTATTATAATTAAAAATATTTTAATTTTCTAAAAAAAAGTTAGCTTGAATGAAATAATTTTTAATTATATAAATATTTAAAAAATTATTTTAGGCCATAAATTTTAAAAGTATTAGTATTTTTTTAAAACATCATGTCGAGTTAAAATATATCAATATATTCAAACTTTAATCGAAATTGCCGTAATGATATATTCGAACTTTGATCGAAATTGCTGTAATGATATCAAATTTTGGAAATGATCTTTTATTCTGCGTATTTGAAAGGTATATACGTGCATATAATAAATAGTGCAGAGTAAAGGATGCTTTATAAAATTTGATATTGTAACAATAATTTCGACCAAAATTAAAGTATTTTTCAATCCTTTTTCCCGATAAAATAGCTAAAGCTGAATAGGCATGCAGACTTATCATGTCAAGGATTTTATTAGTATAGTATTAATGTATCCATCTTTGAAAGGGTTGTTGAGCAAATCAATAGGTAAACCACTCAGATTCTGACGGATTTTCTCTATTTTCTTATTATTAATGGTGGAATGTGTCTATTTGCATGATTAATCAAAGATTCATAGTGGGTTTATCTTGTGTTTCCAAAAAGATTCAAACTTTCTGCAAACTACTACATTGTTTTCAAGAAAAGAGAAAATGGGGTTGTTGACAAACAGAGTGGGGAGGAATGAAATCAAACCAGGAGACCATATTTACACTTACAGAGCTGTTTTTGCTTACTCCCACCATGGTAATTTCACCAAAAAAAAAAAAAAACTCAAGAAAGAAAAATAGTTCATTTTTGCCTCTCTGTGTACTTTGGTTTATGTGTTTAGTTTACTCCATTTTTCCTTCTTAGAAAGCTGCTGTCATCTGTGATTTTCCCCATTTTGAATGTTTTCATTTGGTTTTGACAGTCAAGATTTGTCTTTTCTCATGTGAATTAGTGAACCTAATTAGATGTGTTTGGGATTGTTAAGTGAAAATAGCTCCTGATATGCTTTCATTGTTTATTTTGTCGCTCTTAATTGGGTATAATTTACAATAACAACAACATACCGGTGTAATCCCATTATTGGGGTGTACTCAGACCTTATCCCGTCTTGGGTGTACTAGATTATTCTTTATCTGTTTATGGAGGTATATATATGTTTATTTGTGTTTTATGTGATTTTGGATGAAGTAGAGTGGAAGTGGCTTTGAGAAGTTTTTGTTTGTGCTGAGGTCTATCGGAAACAACCTCTCTACTCGGCAAAGATAGGGTGAGGTCTTATACATCTTACCCTTACTAGAGGGATTATATTGGGTGTGTTGTTGTTGTTAGTATTGAAGTGGGTCACTTATATCTATGGAGGTTCATTATGAACTGTTGATATATGTATCTATTGATTGCATGAAATTTGAATACATGGATATTGCCTCAAATAAGTACTTTTTCATATCCTTCTATGAACCGTACGAGCATGTCCTCTGTCACCCCCCACGGTCACGCCCTTACGGCTCTATACCCCAACTCTGACAAGTTCCGTGATTGAGTCTTGAGTAGCTTGCTTGTACATATGGAGGTTCAGAATTGAGATTTAAATCATGTGTGCAATGGATTTCAAGACAAGTATATCGAATTTAGTAATTTTATTAGCGCTTTTAAATACTCAGACCGAGATGACCTGAGAAATTCTGAATGACGAACAGTTTGAGTATTATAACCATTTAGGATCTATGTGTAGCTATTTCTAAAACAGCTTGGACTTTTCAAAAATGTCAATGGGTGCGTGTCGGATTCTCCAAAGTAGTTTTTTTTTTTTGAAGAATCCGACACGGGTGCAACATTGAAAGCGAAGAGTCCGTGCAACTTAGTTCTAGAAAGTCGTCGTGTGAAATAAGTGTCAATATCCTTAGTTTGCCAAAGTTACCTAGACTAAAGTTAGATTCTCTCTTCTTCTCTTCTATTTTAGAGTAAGTATGAAACGAGAACCAAGAGTAATTGTACAACACAGAAATATAGTTCCTCAACCTTCCATCTTGGAAAGCCTGTTATTAGATCCACCCTGATGTCTTAATATATTAGCTTAATCAGTGCTAGACTTTTTAATTATTTTAAGTCTTAGAAATAGTACTTAATCCTTGTGAAATTACTATCATTATAATAAAAAAGGTGCTAAAAAGATGGATCGATATTCTTGTGTGTCCTATTGCCTGGTTAATATGATTAAACGATACTGCAATTTGAAATGGTGTAAGTTGGATTCTGTTGGATTGTAAGGTTATCTTCTCCATGAAAATTTAGTTGAAAGTTAGGTATGCACGTCACGATATGTTGGTTTCTACATTATGGCTACTAAATTGTCATTTTGTAGCTAAGAGAGCTGTTGATCTGAATATAAATAGAGAAAAATGCTGTAGCCACATAGTTGAATTATTTGAAGTATCGTTGCTGTAACATGTGCTCTTCTATCTTTTTAGAAGGTATAATAAAACCTAGCAAAATGATTATTACTCTCCTTCTGGATGTGATGACTAAATTAAATGCTACTTCTTGGTAGCATATCAGTATGATCAAAGTGAGGATTCATGACATTCATGTGAAATCTTCTTCTATGGATCTTGCATTGTACAATTAAAACAATGCAGGTCTTTACTGCACAAAATTACGACTTGATGGTAAAGCTAGCAATTTTAGAGGATTTAAGGGGCAGATTAATTGATTGATAGGCTAGAGGTGGTCTCCTGGAGTTTTTGTGTTATATGTTTGACATGCTGTGGTCTTATGGATGCTTTATTGCTGAAATTTGAACGACCGTGGCTTCTTATTTGTGCTTGTTCAACTCTAACAAACCAAAAAAACTGCTTCTCAGGCTATCACATGGTCTCTCGAGATGCGTACTTTCTAATTAAAAAGATATGAAGCAAACACTTAATGTCTAAGAGTTGATTCTGTACCTCGTCTGAACCTTGCTGTAAAATCTATCTTACACGCAATATATGACTGCAATTCCTCTGATCTACAAGTCCATTTTCTTTATATTTATTTAAATTACGATGCTCGAATTAGTATTGAATAGAAAGGTCAATTTTTCTTCCCGCAAATAAGTACATTTTTGTATGTGTTGAGTCTTCTAAGAATGTGGTATTCATAGGTATTTTTGTTGGCGGAAGCAAAGTGGTCCATTTTAACCGTCTTGAGGCCTTTTCTGATGATGATGATGATGATGAAATGTCATACCTTTCTTCTTCATGTCCAACCTTTCCCGACTGTGGATTTAAGCTACCTAACAGTGGTGTTGTTCTTTCTTGTCTGGATTGCTTTCTCCGTGATGGTTCACTCTACAACTTTGATTATGGAGTAAGCCCATCTGTTTTCCTTACCAGAGTGCGAGGGGGCACTTGCACTACTGCAGCATCAGACCCTCCTGAGATGATCATACACCGAGCAATGTATCTTCTTCAAAATGGATTCGGGCACTATAATGTGTTCCTTAACAATTGTGAGGACTTTGCGCTGTACTGCAAAACAGGCCTTCTAACAGCTGATAGACGTGGTGTTGGAAGTAGCGGACAAGCTTCTTCCATCATTGGTGCTCCTTTAGCTGCTCTTCTTTCCTCTCCTCTGAAGTTGCTAATTCCTAGTCCTGTTGGTGTGGCCACACTAACAGCAGGGATGTATTGTATGAATAGATATGCAACTGACATTGGCGTTCGAAGTGATGTTGTCAAAGTAGCAGTTGAAAACCTGGAAGAGAAGCTTGGCTACGGAAACAGTCATGGAAGAGTCATCCCAGAACACAGGTCTTTGAATCGGGGAACTGCTAGGTGACATCAATCTCAGTGTCTTACACAGAGCGTATTCTTGATGTTGTATCGGATTTATGATGAAGTTATTATGTTTGCTTAACATATCATTACATATTGTCCAGAAACTACTCTTTGGTTATCCATGTGTTAAAGGTAATGATCCTACTCTAAGTCGACAGTAACTTTTAGGCATAATACTTATGCATACATTCGTAACTTGGCCTCAGTTGGTAAGTAACTACTTCAACTCTTGAGAGTGTACATCTCGTCACTTTATCTTGGTTTTAACTTACAACTGAACACTCCAACTCGTCCTCACGGTATCTCATTGATACCTGATGCCGACATGACACATAAATTTTGGAGGTGTCTAGTTGATCATTTTGTAAGTTGGACTATTGGAGTGCTCAATTGACACAGTGATGACAAGTTGAGGTGTGCATACTCAAAGTTGGAGTGTTTACTTGCCAACAAACACACGTTTGAGTGCTTGTTTATGTATTATGCTTAAATGTTATATTTTGGGAGTGTCTCGTTCTTGTAATCGCCGAGTCTATGTTTTGGCACAGAAGATTGCAGTGCAGAAAATCTGTATGATTCCTTTTTGATTTTGTTGTGTGCTTTCCTCTAGTTATTATCTAGCTTCTTTGTTTTAGAAGCATCACCAGCCTCTCCCTTTCTCTGGTGGATTTCATTTTTATTTTTTATTTTCTTCACTTACACCTCATACTTTACCTGAGTCTAATGAGGCGACCGAGACTACAAAGGTAGATCAAAACACCATGAAAACTTTGTTGACTTCATCATCAATTTTGATTTCGCTACGCGAATAATGGAAAGAGGTTTGTGTTATGCTTCTAAAGTCGGTGTTTTAAATACGAAGTCAAACATAGTGAAATTTATCACAAGTTGTGTCTTTTAGGCCAAAATTGTATGTGTTACTCAATTATTAACAATTATGATGGATAAGTAGAAGTTGATTAATGAAAAATATGTTGTTTAATTATTATTTTTAAAAAATTCAATAGACTCTAAACGCGCTTAATTTAAAATAAAGTAGCTCAATTACCGGTTGAATAGGCAACAAATTACACTATCCTCCACTATGTTAAAATTTGTATCATTGAATGTTGCTCAATTTTGTCATCAATTTAATTTTTAATCCATTTATATCATTACTATTGGTAAATCTTTGCTTTTACTATTATTGGAACTCCATCGCAAAATGGATATATTTTATATGTAATATTTCTCGAGAAAAGAAATCTAAAATTTATCATTTAAGGACATAATCAAGTTGAACCTCCCATAGGGGATAAGAACAAAAATGAACCTATGAGTCATTTAGTTGAGATCAAGTTATTTTAAAATAATTAATTTTAAAATAAGTTGTTCGATTATGTATACGAGATACAAAAATGGTGAGATAAATAATCTAAAAACCACCTAACACTTCCAACCAAATATGAAATAATAATTCTACATTATTATACACCGTATACCTCACCCCTAACAACTCCAAAAAAGTATAATACATGTCAAAATTATTTGAACACTAGTTTTTACCTATTTCCACTAAAAAGATTTAGCTAACCAAATGCATATGTTATTCAAAAGTACTAACTACATTTCTATACTTGACGTAAATTATTAGTTTCATTTCAAATTATAGATAATCTTAAAATTACTTGACTAATCAAATCTAAATACATCCCCGGTCTTGTAATATTAGTGAAACACACCTTCTAAATTCATATTAAGTTTAGGGGTGTTTTCAACGCTTCTCTCAATTTTTATTAAGAACCTGATACTTTTATCAGAGCTTGAGTCCACTTGCTACGTCATATGACATATCAAAAGTATATTGGTATATTTAAATTTAATTAGTTAAGTAAATATGTATTTTTAAAATTGTCAATAATTAAATACAAAACTAATAATTTGGTTTGAATATTTTCAATACTTATCTCTAGGACTGTTCAAAATCGAACCGAAATCAATAATTCGAATCAAAAAAAATTTATTGGTTTATCTATAATGGGTTATTAATTTAACGGTTTTGATAACGATTTGATTTATTTTTGTTATCGGGTTATCGATTTTTAACGGTTTGAGGTTTTTTCTTAACGGGTTAACCAATAACCCGATAGTAAATTAGATAATTATATTTATACCATTTTGTATAAACAATACTTGACTTAGAGTTTGATTTTCTACTTTTATTTTTGGTTGTTTCAAACACTTGATTGTTCTACAATGTTGAACTCATTATGTGCATGGTTCATTTGATTTGTCACCTTGTTTTTAAGTGTTTTTCAATTTCTTTTATGTGTCAAATCTTAACGGTTAAATCGGTAACTGATAAACTAATAACCGATAAGTCAATACGTTAATAGTCTATAACAATTTACATCTCTACAGATAGATAATCAATAAGTGAAATCGATAAACTTTAAAATCTAATCGAATCGATACACAGACCCTACTTTATCTCTTATTTTAATCATGTAAAACACATTTTGATAAATTAACCTTGATTGGTAGAGTGAAATTGGAACTATTTCTTCTATGGAGTTAGTTTCTGTATTTGCTTCTTACAGGCAAAAATTGTTGCAATAATTTGGGAAAATTGCCGAAAATGAGTAGCTCAGCACCATGGAAGCAGCTTCTTCTCAGCTCCATCAACTCCAATTCCCATCTTAAGCATTCAACCTACTTTCAGCTCGTACAATTTCCTGCATTTCTTCCTCTATGTTCTAATTTTTGTTGTTGAATCAGTTTTTTCTGATTTACTTTTGCTTCTTGCATTAGGCAACTGTTGGATCCAATGGAAGACCCTCTAATCGAACTGTCGTCTTTAGGTATGCTTTCACCCCTTAAACTTATATATGTTAAATTCACTGATTTCTTCATTCTCATTGTGTGTAATTTATTCTTTTTTTTTGTTAGAGGGTTTCAAGATGGTACTGATAAGATTCAAATTAATACTGACTCACGAAGCTGCAAGGTTTGTAATTTTGGAAATTGACTGATTTTTGTTAAAAAAATGTAAAATTTGTTGATCCCTTTGTTTTAATAAAGTTATGCAACTTTCAAAAAATTATATGAGTTGTTCGGATGGTAAACACCTCCTTTCGAGTCACCAAGGGAGTAAAGAAAAGGTGGGAGCTTCCTTGGAGGAGTTAAAAAGAAAAAAAGAAGAAAAGAATTCATATCTTAAACTATTTAGAATTTCTAGTATGATGGTATAGTGGTGGAGCCAGAATTTTCATGAAGGGAATTCAAGTTGTGAGAGTATTGTTATTATTACTTTCCTAATATCTTATTCTTCAATTCTGTTATTAATTATTGTTTCCTTTCCTTCGGTTATCATATTTTTTGATTTTGTATCGAGTATTATGACTTCTTCGCTATTGTATTTCCTTTACATACTTTTCTTTAATATGCTTTACTTGAGTTGAGGTTCTATTGGAAATAGTGTCTCTGTCTTTACACACAACCCTTTTTAGGCTCTTCTAGTGGGATTACGTTGGACATGTTGTTGTTGTTGCCATTTAAGTTGTGAGTGTGCTTAGAACTGATGACAGTTTACTTGAATCAGTGCAGATTGAAGATCTTAAGCATTGCCCATTTGCAGAGGTATTTGATACTTTGTTAATTCATTATTGCTAGAGAGAATATAAATGATTTGTCTCATTTCTTTTTCATGGCTTCTGAATTGGGCGTTAGTGCTCAATGTGTAAATGCACAACAGAGTTGCTTCCTGTTCGACTTTTTGCAAAATGTGAAACATTATGTAGTTAATCCAACGCTGTTTGAACAAATCTGGTAATGATTCAGGTGTGCTGGTATTTCACTGAAACTTGGGAACAATTCAGAATTCATGGAAGAGTCGATATGATTGATGCATCAAGCTCTGACCCAGATAAACTTAAGGTAATTCCAAAAGAATCTTTACTATTTCATGTTGTTTTTACCTAGACATGTGATAATATGTGAGTTTATTTTTGTTCTACTAGTGATATATCTAAAACTTGCAATCACCTGCAGTTTCAGAGCATGTGCCTCTATCTAGAATTAAGTGTCACTATTCACTAGCTTCTTTTAAGATGTGTTAAAAGCCCTAACTGGAAAGCAACAAATTCGTTCAGAAACTTTCTGTATTCTCGGTTCCTACTTCCATAACCAGAGCTCGGAGAAGGAAGAGATAAGAGGACCCTATGGACAATGTGGTCAGAAATCTAATATAGAGTCCGACCACTACGACCAAATTTATTATCTTCACACGTAAGGATACTAGATTACCTAGTAGAAAAGATTGGAAAATCATCACAAACCTCCTTTGTTTCTTTTCTGTTGCAATTTCTGATAAAAAAAGTTTTCGTAGGCAAATATTTACTCTTTCAATCCCTATTTCATTTGTAGGGTTAACTCGTGAGTTCTCAGATCTCAGAATACAGTTCAGCACTTTGCTATGTTTCAATACCATGCATTTCTGATTGTACTAAGAGCATTTTCTTGCAAGTATTTCATAGTGAAACAGTGGTGGTTTCTTCAACAAAATTATATTGCTTGCATACTTCTGCTCTAGATACCTTGAATTATCTGGCAAGCCGTATGTTCTGGTTTTGTATTTAATTCCGTTGATTATTTCAAACATGTAAAAGATAATCAGCTTAATAGGGTAAAAGACTTCATAAAAGCTACATGATCAGTTCAGAACATTTCGAAAATTATCAAAATTGCTTGGTGCGTCAAATGACATTTGCTTCATAACTGGTCACTTGATGAGATGTCTTGTTATGTAACGTATTGATATTTTTTTTATCACGCTATCTGTAGTGTTGAACTGTTAATCTCTATAAAGAGAGATCTACTTCATCAACTTGATGCAGTAATTAAACTTACTACCTCAATTATTTTCTCTTGGTAAATAATATATTTTCTTCTGCATATTCTGATAATATCAATTCAGCAAAGAGAGGCAGCTTGGTTTGCTGGTTCTGCGAGATCAAGACTACAATATTTGGGGCCTACTCCAGGGCTTCCTTCTCTAGATGAACAACAATCACATGATTCATTGGATTCGTCTGCTGGTCCAGTCGATGCATTCTGCCTTCTACTTCTGGACCCTGAGCAGGTCTGAGTTTTTCCCTGGTCATGTAACTCTCACGAAGAAGAATGTTCATGTATAACTTCTCACTATCTGTGTTACTTACAGGTTGATTATCTGAACTTGAAGAGTAATGAGAGGCTTGCATTTACTACTGCGCGAAGTGTCAATGGTGAGAACTTCTGGACACAAAATAAAGTCAACCCATGATATTTGATTTTTCATCTCACAGATTATCCCAATCAGACTATTGGTATATGCACCATAATGAATCTTTTTAGCATTATTGAGATAATTTTGAAAGGAATATTGTTCTCTTTGACTGAATAAACTAAATATTTCATATGTAATACGATCTCCATTACATTAATATAGAACTTTTCTGTCAGAATTATGAGATATAGGAAAACTCTATAGGTTATATTAGTCATGGTTGCATACCTGGCTACCAAAGACTTCTGCTATTCTTCTCATTGCGCTCTACTTCTGATCTGTGCTATGATGATCTATGTTTTGGACCATGATATTGTTTCTGAGATACCTCACAAGTAGGTTAGCCTTCCCTGCAAAGCTTCTTGCCCAAATGAGTATTTCAAGTTATTCCAATCCTGAATAAGGGCTGTTACTTTGTTTAATGAGATTGTGGAATACTCATTCGAGCAAGAAGTGTCCCCAAGGAAGGGCATGCTAGATGATTATCCCTCTTTGTAAAAGTAAAGGGCCTATTTATATTGTTTTTCAGCTAGTTTTCTGCCAAGACTGTGTGATAGAGAGTTGGTTGTGCTAGCCTTGCAAGTTATAGAGTCGATCAAGTTTATAGACACTTCTATCCTTGTACTCAGGGGTCTTTGTTAAGTTGTTAAAGTATGATCTATAATTATTTCAATTGTGAATTAAAAATGGATTTGTTAGATTTCACAGTTCCTGATGAAAGAAATCAGCTGAATTTGAAGCACATGCGTACTAAGGTACCTCTACCTAATCTCTAATGCTTCAGTTTCTGTCTGTGGTCCCTGGTATTCTTTGTCACTTGCTGGAAGCCACTCACCATTCAGAACATTTTATTCAGAGAATACTGGTAGCTTTCAAATTTCTCCTACAGGATCCCTTCATTTCTATCTTGTGAGTTGTGATTTACCAATCTATAAATTGACAAAGTTTATGGTTGAGATGTTGTGACAATTTGAATGACCAAAATGCTTGTGCTAAGCACTTGCTAGTTGTACTTGAAGGAAATGTTAACGCTGTTTTTTTTTAGGTAGTTAATTAGTTATCTACCGCCTAAAGGCATGCTTGGTATTACCGGTTTTCATTCTTAGTAAGCGTAGAAGAGAAACTGGGACTACCAGAAGCTTCTTGGTTCCCATACTTACCATTTGACTTTTATTATATTTCTTATTATTAATCAAACATTTTCCAATTTCCTATATCCGAAACCGTACCTACCTGCATATGTCTGTGTGCCGCGTAAAGGACGCTTTGTCATGATTCAAAAGACAAACGAATGAACATGAAAGATAAGTTCCGATTCTATTACACAGACTTATAAATGTCAACAATTGCCAATTCTTTGAATAAAGAAAATCACTGTATTAGCTATTGCACACTTGGTGGGTCAAAGAATCTCCAATTGGGAACATATAAACTTTCCAGGTTTGTTGTTATCAACCTCCACCCTAATAAACACACATATATCTAGCATCTGGGCAAGTCTGTTGGAGGATGAGGAAGTCTTTCTAATGGCCCTTTCCCATTCTTCACAATGAGCACCACCGATAAGCCCCAAGATAAATGTATCTCCAAATGACAGTGCATAAACCATGCCCCTGTGCATGAAAATGGTCCATCCGTGAGTTTAGTACAACGGACTGTAATGATTATGAAATGAAATTTAATTTCTAATTTATTACCTGGATTGTCAGCAACGAATCGAATGGCAGCCCATCCACCTACTGGAACTCCAATTGTGTTCATATATGGTGGATCCACCAGATTGAAGTTGGCTGTATCTGGATTATAGTTTCCGGTACCATAACCCACAACATAAAAACTGTAGCCATGAAGATGAATAGGGTGGTTCTCCGTGGAGATGGTGCTGGTGTCCTGTAGGATTAGTTGAACCTTGGTCCCATAGTCAAGGACATAGGTCCTAGTTCCATTCAGTGAATTTGTGTCATTAGGAGGATTATTAGGTGCCCCATTCACAAAATCATAGAACTTCAGGGGTACCCCAGGAAAATCTCGAGTGAAGTAACCGCTGATGTTCTTGTAGTAAGCTTCCAAAATTGAGATGTTAGGTTGACTAAAGCTGATGTTATTCATGGAAGCAGCCATGACTCCACCACCTTTAGCTTGACAATCTTTTTGGGGATTCTTGGACCGACATTTTTGCACGTTTAGTCCAATTGTTACGAATAGGTTTCTGTCAATATCTTTAGGAACAGTAACAGGATTAAAACTTCTAAGCCCGTCCATGACTGTCTTAGCGGCAAGATTATCATCAAAATGTGGTAAAGCTGCAGGTAAACTTAAGCCATTTGCTGTGGCACCAAAATACTGGAAATGAGCTATTGCTGTTATGTTTTGAAATGAGACATTCTTAGCAGATTGATAGGGTCCCATGGCCATTGAATATCTTGCTATAGGTTTATCTGCTGTGACTAAGACATTTAGGGTTTGCCCCGGCCCGAGCATGACTCGGTCTGTGGTCAATGGCTTTGTGTACTCTGCATCAACTTCAACAATTGTCAATCTGTGATTTGCAATGGCAAAGAAATGCTCCTGGTTCAAAGCTGCATTGATTAACCTTAACAAGTATGTCTTCCCTGGAACCACATCTATTTTAAAAATATCTGAAACAAATCACCGACACTTTTTAGCTTACAGAAACAGTTAAAAAGTACTCCTTGTTCTCCCAGTTTGTGTGATGCACTTTCTCTTTTGGTTTTATTTAAAAAAGAACGACATATTTCTATACTTTAGGAACAAATTAACTTGAAACTTCTCATTTGTCTTTAATGAGATGATTTATAGCCATACAAATATCTATCACATGTTTTGGACAAGAAGTCTTAAAAGTCTTTTTTTTAAAAAGAAGTCCGTGTCAAAGTCAAAGTGCATCACTGAGATGGATGGAGTAACAAATATGACAAGTTATGATGCAACTTGTCATTTTCCCCTGTTTTTGGATTCGAAAGTTGGAAGTAAAAAGTTGCATAATGAATGTAAAAAATTACCATCAGCAGAGCAATTATAATTAGGGCCGGGTTGGCCATTGATGGTAAAAGCATCAGCCGGTGGTGGGGCTCCGCCACTAGCTAAAACTGCCTGCTCAATTTGCACCATGTTCTTCATCCAAAACTCTCCTGTTAAACTCCCAATTTTGAGAATAGCAAAAGCTTTTAGAAAGTCAGTGTATCTAAGTTAAATCGTTTGAGACAGTCTTCAGAAATAAGATTGTTTTCAGAATGAGTTTTTGAGGAAAAGATTTCTTAATAACATTCTTATTCTGAAAAGTGTTCAAGTTATATGCATCGGTAGAGTAAAGATTGTTTATACTAATGGTGTAGTTATCTGTTATAGCAAGTTGTTTACCATTTACACTAGGTGATCAATCAACATCCATTAAGTAGAGTTATTTTTTTACACTGTTAGCATATAGAACTTATATTCTTCTCAAAAAGAAAGTTAAATGTGTTGAATCAATGTACCTAAAATAATAATATGCTCTGCATATGGGAACTTGAAAGGGTAAGGAACACCATTCTTAGGGTAAACAACAATGGCACCATAAACAGTGGCTCGAAGCCACGAAACATGAGCGTGCCAGAAAAATGTCCCCTTCTGTTGTACCAAAGTGAACTCATAAGTGAAGTTTTGTCCAGTTTGTATGGGGCATTGTGTAATGTAAGAAGGGCCATCAGACCAACACGATAGCCTCTGCCGGATGCCATGCCTGATGAAATCTTGAAAGCTCAGGTAAGCTTAATTTGCCATAATATGTGAAAATGAAAAAAATAAATGGAAGATAATTGAGATTTTCTGTAGTATCAGTTACCAGTGGATTGTGATATTGTATGGGGATTCATTGGTAACTCTGACGATAACTTTATCGTCTTCTTGAGCATAAACAATTGGACCTGGATACATTCCATTGATGGTTGGAATGTTTTTAGTGTTACATAACTTTGTAATCCTAGTAGTTTGCACCTGAAAAAGAAAAAAAAAAGACTTCAGTGACAAGTACATACCATTTGTTTGATAAAAGAAATTAAACCTTGAAATCATAGAATCTTGTTGATCTGCCTCCTCGCCGTTGTGGTCTAAAACCCACAACATATTTGCTATGTTTATTGCAGAGAAACAAGATTAGTAAGAAGTAAATAAACAAAGTAGTGACCAAGTTTTTCATGTTGAAAGTTAGGAGAATAACAGTAGATTGACATGTTATAAGACTAAAGGCTTGATGAATATATACAAGGAAGAGAAATTATAAGATGTTGGCTAGGTGTGTTTATATTTGATAGCTTCCATGATTCCTCTCACATGGTTTTGTAATAATAAGTTGTTGGGGAAATCTTTATTCATATATATTATGCTCACTGATGAGCAAATTTTTTTTTTTTTTTTAAAATAAAATAAAATGTATAGCTAGCTCATTATAGTCACTGACCATACAACATTTTTGCTTAATTGGTATCATATGAGTACATAAAAGTTAAATAGATTATGACTGAGGAAGTGGAGTTTTGCTTGCAATGCAACCTGCTCTTTTTGAGTAGGGAAGACTACTTGTTCCTCAACTTACTATTGCCCTACTTCTGCAGCATACGTTCACACTTTACTTGCATGACATGTTTATTATAACCCGCCCCTCGTTATATAATCACTCACTAAGCAGGGGGCGGAGGTAGGGATGCAAGGGGTTCATCTGAACACCATTCGTGAGAAAAAAAGTATATATATATGTAAGACGAGGCAAAATTTATTTTTAATGTACATATGGTAGTTGCTGAATCTTATCGCTGTTTTGTATATTTAAGCCTTCATATTTCTGTATTGGCCATAATTGACAAAAACATTGTGTCTTAGCTACTTTATACAATCAACAATGAAATATGCAACAAGTTGAACAAGGAAGAAAAATAAAAATAAAAACTTCTACTAAGTTTTGTATGTAAAGCTAGACAAATAGAGCTGTATATATGATCATGCATTGACCCCAATTTGACTCAATTGTATGAATTCCTCTATATACGTTTGATAAGTAGTAGGGCCAATGTAAAGTGTTAGTCGAGTAGCTTTGACTCAGATCCTATATTTGTGTTAGGGACATCGTTAAATAAGTAAAAAAAATTGGCTTCAAATCAATAAACCAAACGAGTTATGATGAAATTCAGAACTCATATTGCTAAAGTTCAAAATTTTGATCCGGACTCTGATGGTTGGAGTAGGGTTGTGTGTATGGTTGAGACTTGAGAGGCGTTTTAACAACATTAACAAACTTTGTATATACACACATACCTTGTAGAATGTTTTTGATAAATCCTCGACTCAAAATGGCGTTCAAAGAAGATGGAATTTGGCAACACGTGAGATGACAAGATGATTAGGGGCAACTAAAAGGGTATGAAAAAAGATTTCAGTGTGTGGCCTTTTATAGACATTTTTTGTCACTCAAAATCATAAGCAATTTATGCACGCCTGAGGGCCCTAAATTAAATCCTCTCTTCTACAATTATATTTTCCCAAATTTTCCTAAATGTGTTATGACTAACAGACAATTGCATTTCTTTCATTTTAAGGGAAAATATTCATAAAAATCATAAGGAAAAATAATTACAGAAATAATATCGTGTAGCTGCTTTTATTAACTTATTCCGCTTTTTTTACTTTGCTTGTTCTATCGTCTACGGGCAAATCTTCAAGGTTAAAAAAGTTTTAAAAATTTGACATCGATTGATCAAGTCGGGGAAAAAGTTCAAAAACATTCACCTCTAACAAAAAATTACACCTAATAACCTAAAAAGTGTGTCTTTCAACTTTTGAGCATCACTAGTCCTATGGGCAGACCTTAAATGTAAAAAATCAAAAGCGTACAAGACAAGTTTTATCTGGACAATCGGAGTCCAAGGTTCAAGACCATTCATTCTAAGGTCGTTCTTGTAAATCACCGTATAGCTACCTCCAAAGCCATACTTACAAATCAACTGCATCTCCTACCTAATGCAATTGATCGGCCCGTCATTTCTTTTCTTCAATAATGCCTTCGCTTCACTTCAAAACGCTATTAACCACAGTTACTTGACATGCATACGTACTAGTAACTTAAAAGGTCACACAACCTATAAATTAATCTCACTCTTTAAACTTCTCTTACAATTTGTGCTTTTGATAAGATGAAAAGAGTTGGAAAATAATATATACAAGAAATTATGAACGTAAGATTTAATTATTATACATGTTTTGTAAATTTCTTCATATAAATATAGGATTGAAATTAAAGTTATTAAGTTTAACTGAAGTCGTACATAACTTTCTACCTCCAGCCTTACTTAAAGAGAACATTCATCTGCAAACTGGGATTAATGAAATTTCTTCATTTTTAACCAAAAGTTATGAAATCGTGTCTTGAAATAAAAAAAGTATTAATACTAAGTGTTTCTCTATTAATGGGCTTCCACGACGTCAATTTGATTAGTCAGGCCAGTGATTCATAGTATTAAAGTGTATTACCGTCTCATCTTAAAAGTTTAAGTTACTAAACATACCACATTCTTATTTACTATTAGGTGAAAAGACAATAGCTAAACAAATCTTTTCCATCTTTCCAATTCATTAGGGTAAAGGGTTAAAATTTGTTTAGATAGATTTTTCTCTCTCTCAATTGGACATGTGTAAGCAAAATAAGAGTAACTACGAGACGATTTGTTAACAACGTATGAAATAACCAAAAGAATATATCATCAAGAACAAAAGCAATTTCATCGATCATAACAATCAAATTTGAACCTTTTTCCCGATCTACAACCATATACATATCTTTCTAGCAGCTTTACGCATGCATATAGATATCTACACATCTTCATAAATCAAATCAAGAAGACGAAAACTTAGATTGGGTAAACGAGGCATGTTTTGTGAATAAAAGAGGTCGATTTTTCCCTTCTTCATCATCATCATCATCGTCGTGGAATGTACTAATGGTGATACACGAGCATCGTTCGAGGGATGCAAAGAAGGCCGATGCCAAACTTGTCCCAATCCTATTAGCCATTTTGTCCAATTTATCGCATGAAACAAAATTGCAATTCTGCTGCGACATGGCAAATTTGTGCTTTTTGTAGTACTATAGGTTAAATTTTAATTAAAAACGAAAGTATTTTTTATAAATGGAAAGAAAGAAAGATCCAAACGATCGTCCACCAAATAATATGATGGGATGGATTGAATCTTTCTTTCTAAACAAAAAGTCTTGAATTCGCCCCTTTGAAAATGGGAAAAAAACTCTATGGATAAAGAATGTGTCCCATTTAATAGGTCTTATATGGTGTGCATTAGTTGAGTACGTTAGTAATAGCTAAATAGTTTCTCATGAATTTTACTGAGGGGATATATTTTTATGAAATAGTTTATTATAAT
This sequence comes from Solanum sitiens, assembly GCA_016801875.1. NCBI lineage: Eukaryota > Viridiplantae > Streptophyta > Magnoliopsida > Solanales > Solanaceae > Solanum > Solanum sitiens. The sequence continues at coordinate 1,675,597 of JABWTJ010000078.1, read as the reverse complement.
TACCACACGTTTATAGACAATAATGATTGTATCATAAATTTATTGTTTCAGTATTTACATTTGGCGATACTTATATGATCACCAAATAGAAAAAAAAATGAAATTATTTTTGTTATGCCATAATTCTTTTAACCATTCCGAAAGAAACTAGTATTAGATCCTAGTTTAATGTAGTTTTTTTTAAAAAAAATATAGTTTTGGGCTTTATATATTTTATCTGAAAAAATCACATATATATATATATATATATATATATATATATATATATATATATATATATATATATATATATATATATATATATATATATTACTCTTAAATATGTTATTTATTATTGAATTTACACTTTCACTACCATCAATATTGTTTCAAACGAAAGCTTCTTTTTTTTTTTTAATACAAATAATATTGTGATGAAAATTTTGTACCTAAATGTATGTCTGAGGTTGGATTTCATATAGATTGAAGTTGAAAGTCATATGTACGTCAAATTCATATAAATTGTAATAATTCAACCCTTCTCAAATCCTAAAATATTGCTTTATTTTGCTTTTCAATTTAGAAGAAGAAACTCAATTATCTGCTTAGTTTAGCTAATTGAATCGTCAACTTTAGTTAAATTTGTGTAGCTAATAAGCTTTTTAAAACTTGTGGCCTTTAACATACCCTTCGTGGAATTTCAGTGGATATGTTATTGTCGTATAAAAGTATATTGTTAACAAATAATGGAAAATTTAAGTTAAATTATTTCCAAATTTAGAAACCTGTCTAAAACGAAAATGATGTTAGGTAAACTGGAATGGATGGCGTTAGTAAAATTGTAAAAGACTATTTTATGGATGTGAAATGTCATTAAAATTAGTTGATAATCAAAATATAATGGAATGTAGATATTGCTAATTTACACCTATTTTTGTTTATTAATCAAAGCAAGATTCTTTGAAAGAAAAATAACGATAGCTAAATAGCAAGATGAACAAAGCAAATGAAGCAACGCGTCGATACTATGTGAATTCTAACTAATAAGAGAAGATGGGAAGAGGAGACCACCCCGTGTCCAACATAAAAGTACTACAACATTCAACTACCTATTATTTATATTACAACACGTAACTATCTATTGTTCTTTTACTGTAATACTCGACTTCCAAATATCTATTGTTTCAACTTTAATTTGAAATATTGTTTACAGATGTACAATTTGATCCATCATTTAAACTAGAGAAAATAGTCAAATGCCCCCTTAATCTATTACCGAATTTTCAATTACACACTCATACTTTGCGGGGGTTCTAATACCCCTCTATACATTTTAAAAATGAAATATACAGCCCCCTAAAAGGTCACACCCAAATTTTTGTTAGAGTGTGAACACACTCACCTGCCACGTCATATATATTAATTTTTAATAAAAAATCTATGATATCTTTCTTTGTTTTATTTTCCTTTTATACTTTTTTCTTTCTCTTTCCAGCCATTTTCTTCTTTTCTTTTTCTTTCTTCTTTTCTTTCTTCTTTTCTTTTTCCTTTTTTTGCCATTGAAGAGAAAATTTCAAGTTTTTTATTTATGCTAGTTTTAAACTTACATTTATAAAATGTACAGTTATGAAATTTCAATTTTTATTGTTAAAAGATAAAGTTATAAATCTTTGATAATCTTTCATTTTTTGCAATTGAATAATTCTTTTCCACATTTTCATCTTCTTGCAAAAATTAAAAGTTTATCAATTTGAAAGGTAAAATTTAGTAAGAATTTTATTTCTAACCGTTTCATCTACTATTTGATTGATACTCAAGTTATTTTCATGGATGAATTTGTTGAATTCTTTAAATTGAGGTAATGGATACATAACAATGGATCTTTTCATTTCTATTTTCAAAATCACATATGAGTTTCGTTGACAATCCAAAATTCTTTCTGAACTTGAATTAAAATTATTGAACTAGGGCACCAAAATATCAAGATAAGAATTTGCTAACCCATTTGGTCATGTGGTTAGGCATGATGATTATCAATTTTAATAATATTAATAAAGAGCTGATTTTTAAAATTTCCTAATTTCGTGCACAAATTGAATAAATAAAATTCTAGAATCAAGAAGAATAATGAAATTTCATGGTGAATCCAAACTTAGAGAAGGTGAGTGATGGAGAGATTTGGTTTATGTTGTTGTGAAGAAGAAAGGAAATAAATAAGAAAAAAAGAATAATTAAAAATACACATATTTATGAAAAGAAAATTTATTATTTGTACTCACTGTGCCACATAAGCGTTTAGAGAGTAAATTATATCAGTTTTAAACAGTTTAGGTGGATAATGGGATACCCGTGAAGTTGGAGTGTGTAATTGAGATTTCGGATATAGGTTGGGGGGGCTTTTGATCATTTTCTCTTTAAACTATAATTCGAAATATGTTGAAGTGTGTGACCATTTCATCTAAAAATTTAATCTATTAGAGAGAGCACACTTTTATTATTTAAGTATATTCTCAACACGCACCCTCACGTGCAGGTCTGATTTTTTTTCATAGGTCAAGCACGTGAAAATTCTTTTCAATATGAATGGCAGTAAGATTTGATCTCAGAACTTCTACCTACTCTGATACCATGTTAAATTGAGTTTTAGATCTAACTCACATCCAAAAGCTAGCTCTTCAATGGACTTTTGTCACACACTTCAATAAAATATTATTTGCAAATTGCTTCACACCATAGACTTTTGAAGATTCATCCCAAGAAAATGATAAAACTAACATCCAAATATTTTAAGATAACAATAGTAAGACAAGAGAAAGAATCCAAAATAGTCACAAAATCATTATTACCTAATAAAGAGAGAGTAGGGTCAGGCCCCATACATAAAAGTGAACTAACTCAAATAGTACACTATAATAACTCTCATTATAAGAATATTAATTACTTTAGAATATGCTTAGCCCTCTTACAATTTCCATTAAGATTAAATTGACTGCTGGTGTTGAAAGTTATAAGATGAATAATTCTTTGACTTGTTGCTCTTCCATGGTATGGCCTTCTTAAAACCCTCAAATATATTTGCCTGTAATTTTATCAACAACAATGAAGTTAAAATAGAAACAAAAGACAAATAATTCTATACATGTCCTCACGATTATGATAATATAAAATAAAGCTACTGAGTTCGTTCAAGTTCATAAACTAAACTCTAGTTAGGCCCTAGTTTAATGCACATCGTAACTACTCCATTATTATTTATATCAACATAAGTATCAATTACCTATGTCCACCAACTTTAAAACAATTGCACGTTAAATATAATTATATTTAATATCGACTATATAAATCTTCACTTACCTGAATGTGACACAAGTTCCCAAAATATCATAAATTAAACAGGCCCATCCTTTATAGATAGAAAATTGATCACACCCTATAGGTGAGGGTAACACCTACATTTCCATCATATTTATGCTTTTAATTGCCTAAGATAGATATATTTATGTGTGTTATGTTTAGCATTTCATATCCAGATGTGTAAGTAGATTGATTGGCTGTCTTCTTCAGTTCAACTGCCCCTATTACTATGTTGTCTTGTCCCATGTGCTTAAGTTTATGAAACAAAGTGAAATTTGTTGAAAGTTTGATGAGTTAGGTCATAGATACTTGATTGGTTCATTTATATAGTAATAATAATGTTCGACAGGACACAAAATTTAAGAAGAAAAAAAAGATTCTTATGGTTTAGGAGTCGTTTGGTTTGAGATATAAGGTATAATAATCTCAGGAATAAAATGCAGGATTATTTTATTTTGTCTTTGGTTAAAGGTATTAGATAGTCATGAAATTTATCTCATCATTTTTACCTTAGTAATAGAATAGGTTATCTCGTATACATAGTGGAATAACTTATCGTGAAATAATTGTTCTGAAATAACTTAATTGTACCCAACCAACCAACCTCAGAGTCTATTTACACATTTGGTGAGTGTCAATCATTAAGTTAAGAATAAAATGAAAGTTTTAAAAAATTGAGTTGTTTCTAGATATTTAAAGACAATATTTTTTTTTAACTATTAAAAAAATAAAAATATGTCACAAATAAATTTAGCAAAGAGTGCCACACTAATTTATTGATCAAACTGACCCATCAAAACTTTTAATTAAAAAAAAGTGTAACCTAGCATATGCTATTTGAAGACTTAATTTCAACGCAATAAATTAAAAGTTTGCAACAAGAAGTCAATTGAACTTATTGTTATACACCATTTTTTTTTTATAACGATAGTGTCCCACCCTTACGATGCACATCTCAATTATTTCATCGAGTTTCTTCTATCTTTTACTATTAAGATTGAATAATTTTATTTATCAAGACTTAGGCTGAGATGAGAAGAAATTATTAGTTATTTATCTTTGTTTTCTTCTTCTAATTTCTATTGTGATGCGGTATCTAAAGTTCACTCTCATTTCATTAAAATTTAGATCAAACCCTTGAGTGTTAATTATACCAACTTCATCCATTAATCACTTAATCATATTGTGTTTAAGTTTTATATATTATAAGTAAAAAAATAATTGAGATGACTTGGCCATTCATACAGTAATTAAAAATAATTCTATTTTATAATCATTAATTGAAAACATAATAAATAGGGTAAATTGCTTGCTCATAAGTTAAACTACACTAATATAACAAAAAAACTTACTTTACGTTTTAGCGCAATTTAGATGATGTACTGTTTAATTTGTATGAAAAAGAATGACATATTTTTATTTTTACATATATATTAATTTATATTATATATTATTAATGATATAATGTATAAATCACATAAATATCTAAATCATATATTTTAAAAGTCAAATAATATCGATAAAAACAAATTGTAAAAGATAAAAGTCAAATAATATCGATAAGATAACAGCGTTGATCTTATGAACTAATTTTGTTTTCTCAACAAATGCGGAAAATAAACATACTAAAGAGAGAAACAAATTTTAAATAAACGTCTTTCTTAAAATGATAATTGAGAATTATGATTCTTCCCTTCCTCAATTCTTACCAATTTCTTTATATCTAAGTAAATTTTATAGTCAATTGAAGTACATCATATAAATTAGTTTCCGAAAAAGGAACTAACAATTAGCATAGTAATAATTTCAATTTTAAATCGTCTAAAAAGTGATAAAGGCTATTTTCTATCAAACTAAATATAAATTAAAGGGGCAAGTTATTTTCTCTTTAGCATTCATATAAAAAAAAAACATAAGTTGAATTTACTCTTCTACTTTTATATACACCTACGTTTACCCTCCATTATTCTATCGATTAAAATATATCCCAACCATTATACTATCAAACTAAATATATCATATTTTTTTTATTTTTTTTGGGGCAAGTGAAAAGGATAAAATTTAACCCTCTTCTTCCTCTTCAATTTAAAATCTCCACTCAAATAATAATTCGAAACGTATTTTGATTGACTTAAAAATTGATTAAATTAACTTTTAAATTAGTTTTTGACTTTTAAAAGCGTTTAACAAATACACAAATAACTTAAAACAAGTAAAAAAAATTAGTTAAAACCAAAAAGTGGTCCTCTCCTTTTTTTTATTTATTGACTTATAAGCTATTTTTTTAAGTCAATTCAAACAGACTCGAATATAGTCCCAATTTAACCATCCGGACTAAAGTTTGTTAGAGATAGGGATAAATTTAATTGGATAATATAACGATAGAGATATATTTAACCCGATAATATAACAAGAATAAATACAAACTTGATTTAAAAAAAAAAAAAAAAAAACTTACCCATATGATGTTGGACTTAGTAGCATATAGATTAGAAGAGCTTCCATTTCTTCTAAAACTTGCCATTCTTGCACTGCAACTTTTACCTGTAGAATCCATTGAAGATAAAAATACAGAAGAATTATTACTACTAATCTTACGTTTAATATTCCTCTGCCACCAATTTCCCTTTTTCACAAATTGCTCTGTTTCTGATGTTTTACTCATATTTTTGAAGAATCGAAATGAAGAAGATGAAATCTTGTTATTATAATAAGGTCCATCAAGAACAGTGGTGGGTGATGGTGTGTTTATTGAGTAAAGTCTTGGTGGTGGCTCTAAGGATTTTGGTTTGTTGATTGGTTTATTAATGGTGTTTGGTTTTCCTGGTTCTTTTTCCCATTGAAAAGGAACAGAGACTATGGTGTGATGAACAGGGGAAGTAGTAATATTTGACATTTCTTTTTTAGGAGAAAATAAAGGAAGTTTCGATATAATCGATTCTGGTTTCGACTTTGACTTTGGCTTTGGCTTTGGCTTTGATTCTGGTGCCTCCATGAGGCTTTTGTTTGTGGTGGAGAAAGAGGGGAATGAAGTGGAAGAGACAATTGAAGGATTTGTGTTTGGTGGGCAAGGAGAAGGTATACATCTATTTATTTTTTTAAGTGTATTTACTCGATTTTAAAATAAGTGTTATTTTAGTTAATTTCACTTTTATTTGAAAAAATATAATAAATTTGAACTATCATAAATGGTATGCAGATATGTTTCGTTTTGTTTTTAGTACATTGATACTCCTGTCCTTCAAAAACTAGAGCGTATATGTCATTTACTCTACCGGAAGACTAATTAGGGGCACGTGGCACAATCTTATTCATCGGTCCGATGTTAGATCGGTGGATAAGATTATAAAACGTGTATGTCCAATAGTATAAAGGATATATATGCTCTAGCTTTTCGATGGCAGGGGAACCAATGTCCCAAAAATATGACGAAGGGTATCTGCATATCATTTACGAAAATTCCGAAATATATTTATCTTTTTTTCCTATACTAAATATAACATTTTTTTTTATTTTTACTTTGTTTAATATAATAAAAATATATTTTTACTTGTACTTAGTTATTTTTATCATATGAAGACTTGAGAGAAAGACAATTGAAGGATTTGGGTTGGTGGTTAAGGAGAATGGTTACATCTATTTTTTTTGGGGGGGGGGGGTGTTTGTGTTGTTTTAGTTTATTTTACGTTTATGAATTTATAATAAATGCAAGGTGTTTTCTTTTCAATTATTTTACTGGTTCAATAAAATAAAAATAATTTTTTATATGTACTTGTTGATTTTAGCATATTAAGATTTAAGAGAGATAATTTTTTAAGTTTTAGCGTTAGTATTAATTACTTATTAAGTTATTATAAAATAATTTTTTGAATTTATTTAGATTAAGTATAAATTAATATAGATATTATGGTAAAATATGAAAGAAAAAAAATTAAGAAATTAGTAACTATGTTATTTTTTATTATTAGATATTCTTTTATAAAAGAATATTATTATACGAAATAATTTTTAATATTTTAGGACAAAGGATAAGGAATAGTAAGGAAAAGACAAAAAGGAAAAAAATATTAATATGAGTTGTAGTGTAATAACGTTATATTTTTATTTTTATCAACAGGTTTATAGAAAAATTCATATTTTGAGTGTCACTTTTTATATACGATTTATATTGAAAGTCAATACATATTTCAATTTTTATCAATAAATTTATATAAAAATTTATATTTCGAATATCACTTCTGAATAAATCCTACTACGTATAATTTATATCGAGAGTGAATACAAATTTCAAACACCATTGAGAAAAGAGTTAGAGAAAATGACAAGACTTTGATCATTATTACATGGGCAAGCATGTGTTTGACTTTGGAATTATGATATGATGATAGAGATAAGTTCTCTCATGTTAAATCCAATCAACTTTTTAACGTGGAAGAAATAGAACAACATAAATAATTATTACTAAGAATAGTTGCTTAGTGCGTGTTTAATTAAATTTTTAAGTGTCGGTCAGAAGATTTTTTTTATTAATTGGAAACAAAATGATGTTACTAAGAGTATTGACTGATTATATTACTACTTTTTTCATTCCAAAAAGAATAATTTAATTTGATTTAGTACATAATTTAAGAAAAAAAAAATTTAATTTTATAGTTCTAAATTAAGCTAATGTCAATTGTACCATAATATTATTTTTTATGGTCTTAAACATGTCATGTGAAAAGGTGAAATTAAAATGTTATATATAAAAAAAGAAGAAAAGGTAATTCTCTTTGAAATTGATCAAAAAAGAAAGGAGTTCATTCTTTTTAAAACGGAGAGAGTACAAAAGAATGATATAATCTTTTTTAGTCTATTTCAAAAAGAAGATAATACTTTAATTGGTTTTTTCACTTGACATGTTTAAGATCACGAGATTAAAGGACATTTTGGTACATTTGACATAACTTTAATTTAGAATCACAAGAATAAAACTCTATTTCAATTTCAAGTTAAATTAGATCATTCTTTTTAAAACAGGGGAAAGTAATAACCCATTCGATTTATCTAAAAAATAATTAATGTTAATGTTACATTATTAACAGAATGTTTGACTCAGTTTATAATACGTTGGCCGGATTGATTTATTAATGCATCTTCATTTATTAGAAATATTCAATAATGCATCTTCATTTATTAGAAATATTCAATAATGAAACTAGATTACCAAGAGAATGTTTTGACTAAGTTTATAAATTAGTTTGACTAATTTACAAACACCTATTGATTTATATAAAAATATTCCATAATGAAATCAGATTACTAACACTTTGTTTGGATCATTATTACCCATTGTTTCATAATATATTGTATTGTATTATATTCTATTATATTGTATTGTATGGTAGATACAATGTTTGGTTAGACTGTATTATTTGTTGTTGTTTAATAATATTTTAATTGTTTGGTTTGATTGTATCGTACTCTGTTGTAATTTATAAATTTACTAAAATATTCTTAATTATTCTAGGATAGGAGATTTGACTAGATTTAAATAATTAAGATAAAGGGTAAAATAGTATTTTGAAATATTATGTAAAGATATAATTAGAAAAAGAACTTAAGTAACAATGGAAATACACCAAATTGGTTGTTCCATAAAATAGGAGTTTTCATTGTTACGTAACAAGGAAATTTAACAATACAGTACAATACGTTTTAAGTAACAATCAAAACAAACATTGTAGGTGTAGTAACGATACAATACAATGGATAAAAATGATTCAAACATATTATTTGAGAATGTTATCTTAGTCAAACTAACTTATAAATACGTCTTGATTTATCTAAAATTGTTTGATAATGAGATTAGATTAAGATAATTATTAAGAGGACGTTTGATTAACTTTATAATCTAGTGAAATTACTAACTTATAAGCACTTCTTGATTTATCTAGGTGTTTGATGATAAAATCAATCATAAGTTGGTTAACCTAAATACATAATTTATGACTTATAACTAATTTTGATTTGAACAAAGCATTTATAATTTCATATATAATATCTCTTATCATCTCGCAAATACTCTTGGTATAACATAATTTTAAATTATTTTTGTTGTTTGCTTCTGCCTTATTTTTTATACAAAAATGATTTTAAATTTATGTACACTTTGAAATAGTTAAGGACATTTCAACTATTTGAACAGAAAAAAGAAATATTTCAATACTTTTTAATCAAATATTATAATTATTTATAATTAGTTTCAATAATTTCATCTGAATACATAACTGTTTATTTATTAGGTTAAATTTATCATTTAATTTTATAAGCTACGATAAATAAGTCAAGCCAAATCGATCTTGATGATTATTTAGTAGTAGACAATTCTTAAAAGATTAGCTCCATAGAAACTCTCGAAAATGCAACTAAAATTCTTAGCAATAATATTAACAAGTATCACCACTCATTGTCATGAGTCACAGTTAGAAATCTATTGATTCGATTAATTTTAGACAAGCCAAATATATATATAAGAAATAAGCAACAAAGAAATTAAATCAAAAGTACAAGGTATGATAAAACAAACCATAACCCAAAACACATATATAGTTAGGGAGCATTTTATTTGAAATTTTCTTTCACTTGATTTATTCATATGCTGGAAAACTCACACTTCGAAAGTGATCTGCACCATAAAATATAACAGCAACTCCACCTCAACTAATATATCTGAATGGACCCTCAAGATTCGTTTAGAATATCCAACCTAAAACTTAAATTACTCTCGAACGCCTAGAGATCAGTAATAATCCTTCAATTCAGTCAAAAAAATCACCTTCGAAATTGTTAAAATTCAAATTCAAGCTAGTTAACCTAGAAAAGTTGACTTTGGTCAAACTTTCCAATTTTTAAAACTTAAAAACTCACCCAATACTCTTACGTCGCGAATCATGACACACTCATCTTTGCATGTCACAAATAAACTCTTTGTGCAACGAAAATTAAGAGTCCGAAGTCTAAAGGGTATAAAATGTTAACAAAAATTTTAAAATGGTATATGAATTTTTATTTTAACCAAAAGGGCAAAATCGCTGGAAGAGCACCGATTTCGCTCGTCGGAAAAAGTAAAATCGCTGCAATAGCAGCGATTTGCAAAAATAATTTTTTTTAATGATTTTTTATTAAGTAAGCAGCGATTTCTTTAATGTTTTTAAATTATTTATTTGAAATTAAAAAAAAAATTAAGAGCAAATCGCTGCAAGGGCAGTGATTTGTCTCCAAAAAAAATTATTATTTTTTTTTTAAAAAAAAAGTTATTTTATTAAACTTTTTTTAGAAAATTTAATTTTGAAACTTTTTTACTACTTATTCCAAAATAACTTTTTTAAAAAAATAAGTAGTAATCAAAATTTTTTAAAAAAATTGATTTAAAAAAAATAAAATAAAATTTGGAGACAAATCGCTGCAGTTGCAGCGATTTACTCTTAATTTCTCTTTTTTTTTTTAATTTCAAATAAATAATTAAAAAAATTAAAGAAATCGCTGCTTAGGCAGCAATTTATTAAAAAATCATAAAATAAAAAATTATTTTGGAAATCGCAAATTAAAAAAAAATCAAATTTTGTAAATCGCTGCTATTGCAGCGATTTTGCTTTTTCCGGCGAACGAAATCGCTGCTCTTCTAGCGATTTTGCCTTTTTGGTTAAAATAAAAATTCATATACCGTTTTGAAATTTTATTAACATTTTATACTATTTAGGCTCCGGACTCCGAAAATTAACATTAGCTCAACAACTCCATGATTTAAGATTTGTTCCTAATGAACAAATCGTACTATTAAAAAATTGTCACTATTAGATTTTTTTTTTTCATAACAAGTTAAATTATAAAATGTGTACAGTACATTCGTGATAATGTGGCTTACTGATTTTTATTTTTATATACAAATTGATCAAATATGTATGTTAGTAATATTTTCTTTTCGATATTTTGAGATTAGAGATAACTATACAATTCAATTTTATTTTCTTTTTGGAATTAGATGTCTTATTAGCTGAAACTTTGAGAGAAAAAAGTTTTTTTCACATTAAAGTTTGAGCTTCTATAAACCATATAGTAGTATTAACATAATATATTATGTTGACTTTATGTGTTATTGGAGATATATAGTAGGAAAAAAAAAATTTGTAGTTTCAGCCTAGTCATCTTACTTATTAGCAAGAACGTCGGTGAAAATAAAAAGAATCTTTAATTTTTTAAAACTTATATTTAAAAAAAATATTATTTCAATATATTCTTAATAATATTTATTTGCCGTTCATAATTTAGTACTTATTAATTGATAAACATTATACATGCAACATATCAAAAGATTAATAATTAATGCAAGAGAAAGTTTAAAAAAAAAAAACTAAAAATTAATCATGCAAAAGGAGTCAATTTGAATTAATAAAAAATAGTAAATAAATAAGAATGATGGAGAAAAAAGTAAAAATTAATCATAAAAAGGAGTCAATTTAAATTAATAAAAAATAATAAATAAATAAGAATGAATGGAGAAAACAAATTAAGCAATGAAAAAGACAAAAAAGAAAAGAAAAGAAAAGAAGAAAAGGAAGCAAAAACGAAGTGTTGCCAGTGAGAACGGAACCTAGTTGGTTGTGTGACAGACGTACACCTTCGCTAATTAAGCTGTTCGGTATTTCAGTCACTCGGTGGCAATTGTAATGGCAAAATACATAAAATTTCCTCTGAACTTTGCACGAAAATTTGCTTTAGTATTTAAACTACACGAGTGTTTATATATCCCCTTAACATGTTTGATGTGAATTATTTTTATCCTTCCGAGTTCCAGCCCAGTTGAAGGCTGGGCATTGTTACACACACACGCGTTTTTATTGGTCCACGTCGCCTAAGGATTTAAAAAATATCTTAACCATTCCCAAAATACAACCCGACCCACTTATAAACAAATCCCTAAATCTTTAAGATCCGTTCCCAAATACAACCCGATCCACTTATAAACAAATATCCCCAAATTCCCTAAGCCCACGATTCTTATTCTTTCTCTTCTCTCAAACCTAGAAGATCGAATCTGGAGATTTCTCTTCCATTAGCGTAACAAGAATCTGGAAAAAAATCAAATAATAAGAAAAAGGGACGAAATAGAAATCAAAATAATGAGTTAATATCTTAAAAGATCACTCAATTTTAGAAATTAATCTAGCAAAGTCATTAAAGTTTGTTTTGTATCAAAAAAATCACTCAATTTAGATTTTATATCAATAAAATCACTCAACTTTAGGAATTGATCTAGCAAAGTCATTAAAGTTTGTTTTGTATCAAAGATCACTCAACTTAGATATTTATATCAATAAAATCACTCAACTTTAGGAATTGATCTAACAAAGTCATTAAAGTTTGTTGGGTATCAAAAATATCACTCAACTTAGATTTTTATATCAATAAAATCACTCAACTTAGACATTTGTGTTAGTAAAATATTAAACAAAGTTTATCATTATTTTTGTTTGTTTCATATAAAATAGACCCTATAAATAAATAAAATTAAGAAAACTAATTTAATTTTTTTAATGGGAAACTTCTCTAGTGAAACAAATACCTTTATCTTAATATACTAATTACTAAATAAAAAGAAATAATTAGGAGTTCTATTTATTGATCCACTACTGTATGTTTTTGAGAATTAGCACAAATAAATTATCGATGAAATTTGTATTCACAAATCTAATTAGGATTCATTAGAGAATAAGAGTACTAATATAATATTTAAAATTGTGACCTCAATTAACTTTCTAAATATATTATAACTGACAGCTTTTCTTTAACAATGCAAAATTAAACAACATTGCTCTAATAAAATTTGTCATTTTTGTTTTGTAATTTTTTTTCAAAAAATAAAAAATAAAAAAATAACGTTCTTTATTATTGTACTTCTTCATTGAAGCTTAAAAATTATTTTGGCACTGTTAATCTTGATCTTTTTTTTTGAAACTTTAATTTTTCAACTTAATTTTTTGCTTTAACTAGTCAATTTTGTGTAAATGTTTTTTTTTAAAAAATGGTAATAATAATATCATAATGCTTACATACTTAAAAAAAGTATGTATTTCATTAATTAAGTTTGTTCATAAAAGTTAAATAACAATTTTTAAATTTTTTTAATTCATTTATAGGGTTCATATTTATATGACATAAAAAATAATTCTTTTTGCTATATCAAATGTTTTTTAGTAATAAATTTAGTTGAATGATTTTATTGATTAATTTGGTTTTAACTAGTCAATTTTAACAAATAATTTTGTTTTCCATAAAAAATAAAATAAAAATTTATTTTATATATTTGTAGGGTCTATTTTATATGAAACAAACAAAAATAATGATAAATTTTGTTTAATGATTTTACTAACACAAATGTCTAAGTTGAGTGATTTTATTGATATAAAAATTTAAGTTGAATAATTTTTTTGATACCCAACAAACTTTAATGACTTTGTTAGATCAATTTCTAATGTTGAATGATTTTATTGATATAAAAATCTAAGTTGAGTGATTTTTTTTATACAAAGCAAACTTTAATGACTTTTCTAGATCAATTTCTAAAGTTGAGTGATCTTTTAAGATATTAACTCTCAAAATAATAGATAAAGAAGAATAGGTTTGAAGCTTACATTTTGAAGAACAATTATTCCTTCAAAGATTCAACTTTTAGGTTTGAAGAGATAAGATTTGAGGTTTGAAGAGCTAAGATTTGAGGAAAATAAAGAAAAAAAGCATGAATTAGGTCACCATTTTTGGATGATTGGGTTGGTGAGGAGAAGAGGAAATTAGGGTTCTACAAAAGAGAAGATTTACATTCAAATATGTAATGGGTCGGATATTACCGTTGAAGGGTCAAATTTTATTTTTAAAAAATGCTAAAAGATGAATTACGCGCCCTACAAAGCTGTATCAACATGCGCAGAAGGCTGGAGCTCGGAAGGTTGAAAATAATTCACATCAAACATGTTAAGGGGGTATATAAACACACGTGTAGTTTAAGTACTAAAGCGAGTTTTTGTGCCAAGTTCAGGAGGGGTTTGATGTATTTTCTCAATTGTAATATATATAGTTATGATGCATACATATATAAACAATGTTTTTTCTGAGATCACTGGGTGCCGTGGCACCCCCACCTGTCCACGTAGATCCGCCCCAGTAGACAGGGGCAGAGCTAATGTAGCATAAGGGAATTCGACCAAATCCACTGATTTTTTCGTAGATTTTATATTTGTATTAAAATATGATATACAATGTAAATATATATTTCCTACAAACCCATAAACATACTGAAGCGTTTGACCCAGTAATCGTTGTGCACACAACGAGATCGTTCACCCCCTGCTGAATGTGTGTTCAGATCTCGGTAGGCATATACAATATTTTTGGATTAATTTCCAAACGCGTGTTTATACAAAAGAAATAACTTAAAAATAGAATATCGGTAAGGAATAGTATTTGTGTCATAATTAATTTTTTTAAAAAAAATAAAAAATAAGTAAGAATTAATTAAAAACATAGGTGGGTTTACATAAAAAAAGATTAGAAAAACAAAAAATTGTTAATTTTTTTAAAAAAAGGAAAATAGTATTTGTACTATATTCTGAAACTACAATATCTGACTATTAATTTCTATTCACATTCAAAAAGTTTAACTCAATTTTTTATCTCCAAAGTTAGGGTTCTAACATTTATTGTTGATCTAATTGTTGCTATCCAACATCTGGCCTCCGGTGTGTACTCTTGTCTCTCCCTTTTCATTTTTTTCCTTACTTGTTTCCTTATTCGCTTTTAATGATTAAATATTTGTATTTGTTCGTTAATTTGACGATTATTACTTTAGGTTAAGATCATTATTCTTTTTTAAAAATTTAGAATCCACTGACATGAAATACTGACTCCGTCTTTATAGATAGAGGAAATATTTTTTTATTTGTTTCAGTTTACTTGTTTTACATTATTCGTTCTATTTCGATTTATTATGTGACACCATTTGACTATACACAAAATCAAAAGAGAATATTTCAAATTTATGATCCAAAATAAATTTCAGACATTTATATGATTATAAATTATTTTTTAAAAAAAACATTGATATTAAATTATGTTTTATTGTAAAAATATGATATGTTAGAAATAAAATTTGGGCCCTCTTTGGTGTTATGGCAACATTGGATTCTAAAGGATCTTATGGAATGTTATCTTTAGCTCTCCAAGTTGGATTATGTACCATTTTTCCTTACACTTTTGTCTCCTCAAATATTGACAAAACATTTAGCGCGATATATTTTAAATATTTTTTATTTAATTCAATATTTATACATTTAAAATTTTAAAAAAAAAATTGATACACGTTTTTATTATATTACAAAATGAAGTAATTGCAATAGGCATTATAGAGAGGATAGAATGTGTACTTCTGGAATCTTTGTAGTATGATGGACCCTGGGGAAGGTAGGGAAGGGTATTTTCGATAATAAAAAAATACAATCCGAAAAAAAATCATTTTAATCCGTTGGGTAATATTTTCGATAATAAAAAAATACAATCCGAAAAAAAATCATTTTAATTCGTTGGGTAATATTTTCGAATCAAATCATGACTGTTAAAATATTTAAATAATATTCATACTTGAATATAGTTAATTAAATCTAACTTCAAAAGTAAAATTGAATTGAAAAATAAAGTATAAGATGTTTTCTAATTTTGAAATATAACTTTATGCTGAATTTAAAATTTTCATGACAAAATAATAATTTTCACATAAAATGTAAACATTTCGAAAAAAAAAAAGGAATAATTTTTATGGCAAAACAGGCTATGTTTGACAATTACTTGAAAACGCAGAACAACTTGTAAATAATAATGGTATATAACTTATATAGTTTACAAATAAAAGTTCTGATTTCATGAGTGATGATACATTATAAGTTTTTGATTTTTACTAAGTAGCCAAACACTTTATTTTTAAAAATAAAATATATTTATTAATACTTAGAAAAATGATGACTCGAATGAAAATAGAGAAAATAATCATATTTCATATATTAATTGTGTTCTTCCTATTTTTAACACATCTCTAAATTCTGATAGCCCCATTCCTACCCCTTCTTACATAATTTTTAAAAAAAAATTATATACAAATAATTTTAAAACTTATTTTTTGTTTAGTTAACGAACATAAAAAAAAAAATATACATTATTCACTTCTTTTTATTAAAAAATATTTTTTCTTCGTACCAAACACACGGCCTATTACGAGTGGAATCCACTCTAGATTCTCATTAATTTCCTAAGCGCATTAATAGGTACGTAATCCATCCTATAATTGCAAAGACAAATAATCCATATAGATAATGAAGTAAAAAAATTCCCAAGTTAGTATTCATTTAATTTTAATTATAAAATAAAATCACTAAGCAGTAGTATATTTCCTATTTTAGAGACTGTAAAATTATGGGTGGTAAAAGAGTTTTAAGCTGAATTTAAACGAATTAAAATGAATTAAATAAAAAAATTATAAATAGATGGATTATTGACCTACTCAACAATTAGTTGGGCAAAAACATAGATCATAATCTTTATACATGCAATGAAGAACAACTTCTATATATTACTGCTTAAACAAGAAAAAAACAGTTAGATAATCTTATTTAACGATGAATTACAATAAATTATTAAGAAAAATCGTTATTTTACTCAAAGATGAATTTTCATATCTTTTTCAGTGCTTAAGAAAATAAAAGAGCATGTTAGCAATAACAAGCTGTATGGTTGTGATTAGTTAGAAGGTTAAAAGTTAGTTACTAGAGCTGATGATGTGGCAGCAATTAGTTACAAATTGTTAGGATATTTTGTAATTAGAGTAGTATATAAAGGAGTGTGTATGCAGATTCATTGAACACAGACATAAATACAATCTCTCTTTTCTTCTCTTCTTAAAACACTCTATGTAATTTTCTGAAAAGGAACTCCATTAATGGAGTTATCATGGTATCAGAGCATTCGATCTTGAAGGATTAAAGAACAAGTAGCTAAGTAAAAGGTGCTCAGATTCATCATTGTTCAAAGGTGAATTGCAAGGAAGCATCAAAAGTAAAGATCAACCAAAAATGGCAAATGGTATTGCATCTGAGGAAACAAGCACAGTAAATGGAACTTCAAGTCAAGCAGTAAATGGAACTTCGAGTCAAGCTGTATTTCCAGTGATTGATCACAATCATCCTTTATTTCTTCAAAATACTGATACGCCTTCTCTGATTTCTCTGCAATTAACTGGTTCAGAAAACTATGCATTATGGAGTAGATCATTTAGAATTGGACTGGTAGGGAAAAGTAAACTAGGCTTTGTAGATGGACGATTTTCTAAGTCTATGTTTGAACCAATTCTGTTTGATCAGTGGGAAAAATGTAATGCTGTAGTATTAAGCTGGATTATGAATTCTGTGAGACCAGGACTTTTAAGTTCTGTAGTATATGCTTCAGATGCTCGAAAAGTGTGGCTAGATCTGAGAGAAAGATTTGACACAGTTAATGGATCTAGGATTTTTCAGTTACGCAGAGAAATTCACACACTAGTGTTGGGAACAATGTCAGTTGCTGATTATTACTCAAGACTAAGGGATATGTGGGATGAATATGATGCTATTATGCCTTGTCCTAGTTGTCTTTGTCCAGAATCAAGGAAATTTGGTGAACATTGTGATTATCAGAGATTGTTACAGTTTTTGATGGGATTGAATGAGTCTTACTCAACTCCTAGAAGTCAGATTCTTATGATGAGTCCGATACCAACACTTAACAAAGCCTATGCTCTCATTATTGATCAAGAAAGTCAGAGAAATTTATCTAGTTCTACCACTCACAGATCAGGAGCAATAGAAGGCACAACTTTGTATACTCATAAAAGCAGCACATACAGTAGTGGAGCAGGAACTTCTAGAATTTCTCACTCTAGTGGAGTAGGTGGTTTATACTCAGGAGGATCTGGTGGTGGATACAATAATGGTGCTAGTTCTTCTGGAGGAGGTTATAGAGCCAGAAAACCATTTATTGTGTGTGAGCATTGTGGGTGCAGAAGACATTCTAAGGAGCAGTGCTATAAGATAGTTGGATATCCTGCAGATTTCAAGTCTAAAAGGAAGCCAAATGTCTATGCTAATCAGGCTACTATTTCAGAAGAAGATGGAAATGATTTATGTCAATCAGGTGCTGGTACAGGAATCTTCACTTCAGATCAATATCAACAGATTTTACAACTACTTACAAAGGCTGGAGGTGACAAGGTAGGAGAGTCTTCTGCACACAATGCCACAGTTGCAAATGCAGGTAGTTCTCTCACAGCCTTGTCTTGTAGTACTAGTTGCAGTAGTAAATGGATCATTGACACAGGAGCATCTCATCATATACATCTAACATGAACCTGGTTGATAATGCAAAGAAGACACTATTACACACAGATAATAGGGTACATTTACCAAATGGAAAAGATGTATCAATCTCTCATGTTGGAAGATCATATGTCTTCACAGATAAATCCATCTCTAATGTTCTCTTTATTCCTGAGTTTAAGTGCAACTTGTTGTCAGTTTCAAAAATCACCAAAGAGTTACATTGTATGGTAGCATTCTTTCCTGATTTTTGTATTTTCCAGGATCTCTCCACTGGTCAAGTGAAGGGGATTGGTAAAGAAGAGCATGGACTCTACATTCTTCATGAAGAATCAAGTCACAAGTCTAGTTCACAGAAACTAGCTAATAATACTAGTATAGATCATGTGTCTGATAAGCCTATATCTAGTGATGTTTGGCATAGAAGGTTAGGACATGCTCCATTTGATGTAATAAAAAAGCATGAATTCCTTAAAACTCTAAACCTCACAGATTGCTCTCATTGTACTGTTTGTCCTGTAGCTAAGCAATCTAAACTTCCATTTCTTTTAAGTGTTCATAAAACTACTGGTGTACTTGAATTACTTCATTGTGATTTGTGGGGACCTTACAAAGTTCCTACTCATAGTGGTAAAAAATATTTTATTACTATTGTGGATGACTTTAGTAGATACACTTGGATATTTTTGATTGCTTCCAAAGCTGATTCACTGGTGGTTATAAAGAATTTCCTCACAAGAGTTCAAAATTTATTCTCCACAAGTGTTAAGACTTTCAGGTCTGACAATGGTTGTGAGTTCTTAAGTTCTGAATTTCAGACTCTATTGAATGGCATGGGCATTCTACATCAGACCACTTGTGTCTATACCCCTCAGCAGAATGGGGTTGCCGAAAGAAAACACAGAACCATTCTTGATATGGCCAGAGCTTTACGATTTCAAGCTTCTATACCCTTGAGATTCTGGGGGGAGTGTGTTCTCACAGCTGTGTACATCTTGAACAGAATCCCTACCAAGTTACTAGGCTACAAATCTTCCTTTGAGAAATTATACATGTATCCTCCAGACTTGTCTCATCTCAAGGTATTTGGTTGTTTGTGCTATGCTACTAGTCCACAGAGGCTTGATAAATTCTCTGCAAGAGCTGTTCCAACTGTGTTTATGGGATACTCATCCACTCAAAAGGGTTATCTTTTATATGATATTCATACCAAGGTGTTCTCTGTTAATAGGAATGTTGTGTTTCAAGAAGAGTTGTTCCCTTTCAAATATCTTAAAGCTTCTCCAGATACTATATTTCCAATCATGGATTATGTTCCTCCTTCCACTCCTTCAGTTATTTCATTTCCAACTACTTTACCTGATGATTCTGCTAGAACACCTATAACTGAGTCTTCTGGTGCACTCTCCTTAGCTGATGAAGTACCTCTTAGAAGGTCAACTAGATCAAGCAGGCCTCCTTTATGGCTTCAGGATTTTGTTACCAAACCTAAGTCAACTGCTTGTTCTTATTCTCTGGCTGATCATTTATCTTATGACCATTTATCAGATACATATAGATTGGCTTTGAGTGCCTATTCAGCTGTTTCTGAACCTAGATCATTCTAAGAAGCTGCTAATGATCCTAAGTGGAGACAGGCCATGCAACTAGAGATTGATGCTCTGGAAATTAATCACACCTGGAGCATAGTTGATCTACCACCTGGTAAGAAGCCTATCAGCTGCAAATGGATTTATAAGATTAAGTTTTTAGCTTCAGGGGAGGTTGAAAGGTATAAAGCTAGACTTGTGGCTAGAGGTTTCAGCCAACAGGAAGGTCTAGATTATAGTGAGACATTTAGTCCTGTGGCTAAGATGGTCACTGTTCGATCTGTGGTTGCTTTGGCTGCTTCCAAAGGGTGGTACATCTATCAGATGGATGTCCAAAATGTATTTTTGAATGGTGATTTGCATGAAGAAGTTTATATGAACATTCCTTGTGGTTTTGCCAGACAGGGGGAGAGTCAGAAGGTCTGCAAACTCCACAAGTCATTATATGGTTTGAAACAAGCACCTAGACAGTGAAACATGAAGTTAATTGAGGCTCTAGTTCAGATGGGTTTTAAACAAAGTCATTATGATTATTCTCTTTTCACACAGCAAAGTGGAAGTGATATTGTGGTGATACTAGTGTATGTAGATGATCTCTTAATTACTGGGAGCAATCATCAACTCTTATGTAACACAAGACAGGAAATTCAAAAGAAGTTCAAAATGAAGGATTTAGGGGAACTAAAGTTTTTCTTAGGCATTGAGTTCTCTAGATCAAACAAAGGCATTCTAATGACACAAAGGAAATATGCCTTGGAACTGATGTCTGAAACTGGCTTAGGAGGAGCAAAGCCAGTGTATACACCATTGGAGATGAATAAAAAGCTCACATCAGTGAAATATGATAGTCATGTAACTGGTTCAAGTTCTGATCATGACAAACTACTTTCTAATCCTACTATGTATCAAAAGCTGGTGGGAAAACTTCTATATCTAACTATGACTAGGCCTGATCTTGCTTTCACTACTCAAGTACTTAGCCAGTTTATGCACTGTCCTAAGGAGTCACACATGGAAGCAGCACTAAGAGCAGTCAAGTATATCAAAGAGACACCTGGTCTAGGATTACTTATGCCAGCAGAACAGACTACACAACTAACAGCTTACTGTGATTCAGACTGGGGGGCATGTGTTGAAACAAGGAAGTCAGTTACAGGTTATTTAGTGAAATTTGGAGGAGGATTGATATCATGGAAGTCTAAGAAACAAGGAACTGTGTCAAGAAGCTCAGCTGAAGCAGAGTTTAGGAGCATGGCTACATGTGCAGCAGAAATAACTTGGTTACTAGGGCTATACAAGGAGCTAGGAGTAAATGTAACAATACTAGTGAGAATGATATGTGACAGCAAAGCAGCAATACAAATAGCTGCAAATCCTATTTTTCATGAGCGTACAAAGCACATAGACATAGATTGTCACTTTGTAAGAGAAAAAATTTGTGAAGGAATACTGCAGACAGAACATATCAACACAAAAAATCAGCTGGCTGATCTACTTACAAAGAGTCTTGGACGAGAGCAACATAATCTACTACTCAACAAATTTGGTATGAAAAATATATTTCGCCCATAAGCTTGAGGGGGAGTGTTAGCAATAACAAGATGTATGGTTGTGATTAGTTAGAAGGTTAAAAGTTAGTTACTAGAGCTGATGATGTGGCAGCAATTAGTTACAAATTGTTAGAGATATTTTGTAATTAGAGTAGTATATAAAGGAGTGTGTATGCAGATTCATTGAACACAGACATAAATACAATCTCTCTTTTCTTCTCTTCTTAAAACACTCTCTGTAATTTTCTCAAATAGGAAACTCCATTAATGGAGTTATCAGAGCATATGACTGAAGTTTTACATCTTAATTTATATATTGATACTTTTTGAATTTTGAGACTCAAACGAAATTTTTTTTAAGCACAATTTTTTCATATGTCATTCGAATATTTAAAATTGTAAACTATTATGACTTATACTACTTATTACATAGTTTTCAAATATATGTAAATCTTATTTCTAAAGTTATATTTTTTTTAAGAAGGGCAAAAGACAGAAATCACATACTTTTAAGGTAAAATTATCATTTATCCCTTATAAGTTTATAATTACAGAAATCCCTCAAACTAATATAATAATATAAGCGTTGATACTTTAATTTGATGCGCGAGATACATTAATCGTTAAGTAAGATATATTACATTTATACATGATACACTAATCTTATGTACATTTTATACATGTTACACTAATCTGATGTGTGAGATACATTAATCTGATGCTTGAGATACATTAATCTGATGCGCGAGATATATTAATTTGATGCGTGAGATACATTAATCTGATGCGTGAAAATGAGAGATTTTGGGACTTTATAAAAACTAATAGGGAATAATGGTTATAAGAAAATTTAAAGGTGAGATTTTTGTCATTTTTTCAAATAATAATAATTCCATATATGTCTGAATAAACTAAATAAAGCTGAATCTCGATATCTGAAGTATATCATATGAATTACGATAGAGGGAGTACTATACTATAGTATACAATAATTATACAACTCAATCGTCTACTATATAAGATCATCACTAGGAAACTCCATACCACAAGAATAATTCCATTGCCATACCACAGAGTTAAAATAATTATCATCACTTTCCGATGACAAAAAATAATCTTTTCCGGCAATATCTCTTAATTCCGGCAACTCAATTTCTTTCCAAAAATCATCGCTACAACGACGATTTTTATCGTTTTTTTCCTTCACAATTCCCATATTCGCTGCCATTGCCGCTGCTGCTTGAATATCTCTAGCCCCGGAACTAACCGGCCGCGGTAATCGCGCTATTTCATTAGGAAAATTCAGCTCCGCTTTACTTCCCTTGAGACAATAAGCTGCCACGTCATAAGCTCGAGCTGCCATTTCTGGTGAAATAAAAGAACCTAACCAGATTCGCGATTTTTTTCGTGCCTCTCGAATTTCGGACACCCATTTTCCCCAACGTCGTCTACGGACACCACGATAAATCTAGTGTCTCGTACTAATTTCCCCACCCCCTCCCCGACAATTTATTATTGTCGGGGAGGATGGTGGTGATTTTACTTGCTCCATTATTGAAAAGGAACAAGTTTTTTTTTTTTATTGTTTGTTTGTTTTGTTTTGTTTTGTTGAAGTGCTTTAAATATATATTTACGTTTGCATGGGGACGTGACAAATTTTGTTTTGTATTTTTACGAAATTAACCCTGGGGTTATTAATTTGTGGTCATGTGATAGAATGGAAATGTTGAACACTACCACTCGCAGATCATATACGTGAAAGCTACGTATGCTAAAATGAGTTCATATTTTATTTAATTTGATCGGTTTTTTTGGGACGAATGAATGAATGGATGGATAAAATTGGGTTTCAACCTATATTTATAAAACGTAAAAATATGTATATTTTTAATAAAACAATGAATTACATTTATGGATAAATTAATCATGAGTAAGATGTATTATATAAGATTAAGTAAAGGTTATAGTCTTTAATTCAACAAAAAAAAAAAAAGAGTAAAGGTTAGTCTTATATAGATAATGATGGATTAGTAAACATGAAAATATTTTTTTAACATTAGTCCACAAGATAGAGAAGATATATAGCCTAATGAATTATCTTCTTTATCTTGCATGTTTTGTTTGTATTTTTAATGATAACTATAGAATATTTAACGATTCTTAAATTTGACACAAGTTATTAGTTGCACACTTCAATATATTATTAACCTTTAACTTGCTTAAGGGTAGCTCCGCTCCTCACCCAAACACCATAGAAATAATTGAATGATTATGGAAAGAACTTAATGCATGTAACACAGTAAAATGCATGTTATGTATGATCAGAACATCACAAGTTCAAACTATAAAATAGTATTTTGCAAAATCATAGAATAAAATCGTGTATAATAAATCTTTATAATATGTTTCTTTTTCAACTCAAACATACATATAGCAAAAGCTTAATAAATCAAACCGTCTTTTTTTCATAAAGAGGAGGAGTGGACTATAATGCAAAATTGTTTTGAATGGGGCTGCGGGTAGAGATTTGGAGGGTCATTTTCTGGGCAAAAATATCATAACACCACAAACCTTTTTCTTCGGCGAACTCATAATCTATAGATAATCTTAATTCGTATTCAGAGTTTAAAATTTAAATATAATATTTTATAATTTAATATTATAATAATAATAGAGTATATAACACTAAATATTCATTAACATTTAGTAAATTTCTTTATATATATATACAAGATAAAAACAAAAATTAAACTACTAAATTTACGTGAATCTATTACGTGACTATTACATTCAATCCACCCTGGTCCCATTATAGATAAAATATTGTTGGTGTTAGGGGGAGGTTCACATGTAGGTGTTAACACGAGATGCAAGTGACCTACTTTGTTGTTTTATGGTTTTTTTTTAGTAACATCTTTAATTTCACACAATACTTCACTAGCTCCATCAAAAAGTATTTATGCAACTTGCTAGAGATAGCTCTACCTATTTTTCTACTAATAATGTTTCAAATCGATCGATGCCTTGCTAGATATACATGACAATAATCACTTTACTACTAGCTAGTATCAGAGGCGAAGCTAGAGTATAGAGTGCTGGTTCGATCGAATTCAACAATATTAGTTCTAACCTGTATTAATGATAAAAGTTTATTGAATATATACAAATAATTAATTTGAAATGAGAAACTTGCAGAAATTTCACTAGTTTAGGAGTTAATTGTTGAAGAAGAAGGAAACTGACGATTGGAACATGTCAAAGGAACAGGTCCAACGCAGTTGACTGACTTGTCTACAACAAGTGTTGATGAAGAAGGAAGCTGAGGATTGGAACATGTCGAAAGGAACAGGTCCAACGAAGCTGACTGGCGAGTTACAACACTGCTGAAGAATTAGAGTCACATTAGGATTAGATTACCTATGTTAATTAGGTTATATTTCGTCTATAATTATATTATTATTAGGATTAGTTTACTATTAGAATTATAGCACAATTAGGATTTAATCATTATTATTATTATAGTAATAATATGTATTGTAGTAGGACTCTAAGTATAGTTAACTTAGGACTCTACAATTCTCTCCTATATAAGGAGTATGTACTTAACATTATTATTCATCAATTCAATATTTGATCACATATCAATTCATTAATAATTGATCACATATCAATTCAATAATTGATCACATATCAATTCATCTAATTGATCACATATCAATTCATTAACAATATGATCAATACAACAATATCGATCAACCTATCAATATCGTCAATACATCAATAAATCCTTGATTTCTCTGCGTGAGATATCTACATGGATTTCTTCATGGTATCAGAGCGGAAAAGTTTCCTTCTTCTTCAACATTAATTACATAGATATATTCTAGTTTGCAATATAGATGCGTCCAGATCCATGTATATCTCGAAATACATGAGGTAAAAATTAGGTATAATTTATTTTAGATACATTATATCCAAGTGAGACACTTTAGTACTAGGTTTTTAAAGTATAAAAAGTATCTATTTACAACTTAAATTAAAGTATAAAAAGTATCTATTTACAACTTAAATTAGGTTAGACGATCAACTCGATATTTTATAAATATTTTTTTATATTCAAATACTATAAGTTATAATTTTTCTCATTTTAATTTAATAGGAAAAAATATATATTTTTAAAATGTTAGTCAAAATTCATATTAGTTGACTCTTAAAAAATAAAACATGACAACTAATTTGAAGCAAAGTAAATAACTAGCAGGATTATCTCTTTTTCCCCCTAAAGTACCAAACATTGGATATTGCACGTCTTTAAGCTAGACTTACCTTGAAAAAAGAAACCAAAAGCAAATATAATAATTGAATATAAAGATTTAACCTAAGCTAATTTATATTTATATTTATGCATTTTTCTATTAGATTTATAAGAGTTTATGGGCCTTGTAGTACCCAACTATTCTTCTTCTTTTAATGGCTATGAACTTCAGACTTGAGCTATGCAAATTTCAAATATTTAGATCTGAATGGTTAATTACTTATTAACTAGAATTGTAGCTTACTTATGTCCACTTTAAATTAATAACCCCATTTTCTAGGGCTTCTTATGTAATTGTATAGATGACAAAGAAAAATTTCAACAAAAATGATTGTATGTATATAATCTATGTGTGTATCAATATTTTATAATAGTTATGTAATGTATCAATGTTGTATAAATAGTTACGTAATGTATTACTATTGTATAGTTATTGTATAATTATGTACATATGATGTATAACTATATATCAGAGATACATGTACATTCATATACACTATCTATACGATATTTACTCACACATTGAGATTAAATTTTAACGCTTGCTCAAGGATGATGTGAGATGGTGATATTTGGGCAAAAATAAATATATTTAGCTATTACTTTTCTCAGATGTTAATAGTTTTAATTTTTCTTTTTGTATATTTACTCATAGATGCATAGAACAATCAAATGAAGTTTAGCAAGGAGTATACCTTTGATACCATCAATATATATATATATATATATATATATATATATATATATATATATATATATATATATATATATAATTTTATTTTTGTCAAGAAATATGATGTTAAATTTTGTTGTCATTTCAAAATTGAGGTGGAGTCAATATATAGTAGAAACATGATACACACTAATATTGACTCATGATAAACACACCTCAATTAATAAGAATCATTCTTCTCTTTCCCTCTTTATTATTGTAGTTTGATTAATTGATTTGAATTATTACCAAATTGTTTTTATAATAAAAAAATCAATTATATACTTACTTGAATTAATTATTTTACTTGTGATCTCAATTTTCTTATAAATAAATGGTTAACCTAGTAAATAAATTTTAGATTAAATAACATCACTATGAGTTTGTTTTGTTGCCAAATTAACAGTAATAATTATCAAAAAAATATTATCCTAAAATTTAAAAAATATAAATTACTTTTTAATTGCAGACTATCATAAAAACGTGGTACAATGGAGCGAGTTATTTTATTTCTTAATCAAAAGTCTTAAATTCGAGCTCTGGTATAAGAAAAATCTTGGTGGAGTTCGTTTCCCCCGAATATACCCTTCACAATAAGAATTTGAACTAATCCAATTCTAATACGAATATCATATATTGAACGAAAAAATTGAATTAAAAACAGAATGAAAAAACTCTCATTTATTTACTATCTCCATTGCACCAGATGATTTATGGTTATATATAAAATTATATATTATTTATTGCAAAATTAATTTTTGCCATACAATTTTAGTATAATTAGATGGTAGAGTGTAGAGTAAATGTCATTTACATACTTTAGGAGGAAAAGTATGTTTAATCTAAATTGAAAAGCTTTTATTCGATCATAGATTTTAAAATAAAATTTTTATATTTTTATATTTAAATTACAACATGTGATTATTGAAATTTGAATTAGTATTTGGATATGCATCTCACTTAAAAAAAAGTATAAAGTTCAGTGAGAGAAAGTTTCAAAAATTAGTCTGGGCTAATTTTATAAACTTGAAATTGAAGATTAAATTTTAGAAGATAAATCTTCAAAAATTGAGCTGTAATCTATCGTCAAACATTGTCACGCTCCAATTCATCGGGACATGCGTGGACACTCCCTCTAATATCTAGATTAGGGAAAAGGGTCAAAATTATCCCTCAACTTTGTTTTATTGGTTGACTTTACCTCTACCGTTCAAAGTAAGTTATTTTTACCCTTGTCGTCAATAAACTTAACAAACATACTCCTCCTTGGATGAAGAATCCCAAATCAATTAAAATTACCCGTTGGCTTTGGTGATAGGGGAAAACAAAGTTGATAGGGTTAATTTTTTTTAATTGATTTGGGGTTTTCCATCCAAGGAGGGGTATATTTATTAAGTTTATTGACGGCAGGGGTAAAAATAACTTGTTTTTAACGGGAGGAGTAAAGTCAATCAATAAAACAAAGTTGAGGGGTAATTTTGACCCTTTTCCCTAAACATTAAGACCATGAAAGTAAGCAAAATTCAATTTATCACCTTGCTTTAAATACAAAATGACTCTTAAATCTTATAACAATAAAATGCTCCTGAAAATATACAAAATCCTCCTTAGAACTAGTCTAAACAGGTACACGAGCTTTTAAGAGAATGCAATATCTGAAAACAATAAGACACAACTCCAACCCTAGAGAGAGATGTAAAAATTATTGGAGATCGTCGTTTCTAGCCTTAAGAAATATCATTAATACTGCAACCAGACTATGCCAAGTGGCATAACAAGAGTAATACAGAACAAAAAACATGTAATGATAAGCATCATTGGTCAACACGAACCCACCGTATAATATCATGTAAATAATCAGAGAAAACATTAAACTTGAAAATATAATTATATTTTCAATCACCACCCTTACTATCGCGTAGTACTACATTTGAATTCATATATTCTAACTCAAGTCAACGCATCTTATTTCCGTTGTCGACTCCACCATCTAGACCATGTCACCCCTATTTGATCATAGCCTAACCCTTTTATCGCATAAGGATTTTTCGAAACTACTCACTCTACCAACTCCAACACTCCCCTATTGTTTCCCTTCATGAATCCAAATCCACCACTAACTTTGTTAACCAGTTTACTATCCCCAATTAGGCTCTCATGTCAACAATAACTAATCTATAAATTTTTCAAATAGTGTGTACTATCCAAGGATCCCTAAAATATCACCTACGATGTTCTTCACATAAGCCTTTTCAAACAATTTTACACAAAATTTTGAGCATTCATGGATCTGTGGGGTCCATCCCCATGTACCAAACTTTGAATAACTTTCTGCCAATTTCAAAGTTTGGAAAAATTGGTAAGCTATGAAGAAGAAAAAATTATTTTTTGCCAATTTCAAAGTTTGACAGAGTTGGTAAGCTATGAAGAAGAAAAAATTATTTTTTCTTCTGTAGCACATTTGGAGGGTATTGTATTTGTTCTCTATAAAAGGGAGGACAATTCTTCATTCTCAATGTACAAGAAAAAATACAAAGGAGAGAAAAGAAGAGTGAGGCATTTCAGAGGAAAATAATATGTGAGGAAAAATAGAGAGTGCGAGCGATATTGTAGTGAGGTGGAAAAATCAAAAGAGGGTTATTTCTCTTGAGTGTGTAGTGGTCTTTGGAGTTTTACTCAGACCTACAAGTGTAAAAATCCTTACTATAGTGATATTCGTTGCTCCTCTCGGGTCGTGGTTTTTCCCTTATTTAGGAGGGTTTCCACGTAAAATCTTGGTGTCATTATTTCTCTTTTTTATTCTCGTTGGTTAACAGTATTGTTGTGTTCCGCTTTTATTGATTTTATTACCACAAATATTATTTCTGTTACGAGTTTATTCCCAATAATTGGTATCAGAGCACAGGTTCTGCTCATTTACAGAAATATTTTTGCAGCTTATTGTACTATACTCAGTGGAAAAAAAATGTCTGGAGTAAAGTACGAGGTAGAAAAATTCAACGAAGATAGCGATTTCTCAATGTGGCAGAGAAGGATGAGAGACTTGCTCATCCAACAGGGTTTGCACAAGGCACTAGGCGACAAATCCAAAAAGCCCGAATCCATGAAACTTGGGGATTGGAAAGAAATGGATGAAAAGGCTGCCAGTGCAATCAGATTGCACTTAACAGATGATGTAGTTAATAACATCATTGATGAAGAGAGTGCATGTGGCATTTGGACAAAGCTAGAAAATCTATACATGTCCAAAACGCTGACAAATAAATTATACATAAAGAAACAGTTATACGCGCTACATATGGGTGAAGGTACAAATTTTCTGTCTCATTTAAATGTACTTAATGGACTAATCACGCAGCTAGCAAACCTCGGAGTAAAGATTGAGGATGAAGATAAAGCCATAGTGCTCCTAAACTCGTTGCCATCTTCCTACGATACTTTAGCAACAACGATTTTACATAGTAAGGACTCCATTGAGTTGAAGGATGTCACATCAGCCCTTCTGCTTAATGAGAAGATGAGAAAAAGGCCTGAAAATCACGGACAGGCTCTCATCACGGAAAGTAGAGGCAGAAGTTACCAAAGGAGCTCAAGTAACTATGGTAGATCCGGAGCTCGTGGAAAGTCCGATAAAAATCGAAGGTCAGAAATTGCTACAATTGCGATCAACCAGGACACTTCAAAAGAGATTGTCCAAATCTAAAAAGGGGCAAAGGGGAAAGCAGCGGCCAGAAGAATGATGACAACACAGCTGCCATGGTGCAAAATAATGACAATGTTGTTCTCCTCATAAATGAGGAAGAAGAATGCATGCACTTGGCAGGTGTAGAGTCGGAATGGGTGGTCGACACAGCAGCATCTTACCATGCCACACCGGTAAGAGATCTTTTTTGTAGATATATAGACGGTGATTTTGGCAATGTGAAAATGGGTAACACAAGTTACTCAAAGATTGCGGGGATCGGAGACATTTGCTTAAAGACAAATGTTGGATTCACATTAGTGTTGAAAGATGTGCGTTACGTACCTGATTTGGGGATGAACTTGATCTCGGGAGTTGCTTTGGACCGAGATGGATATGATAACTACTTTGCAAATCAAAAATGGAGACTCACCAAAGGGGCATTGGTGATTGCAAAAGGAGTTGCTCGTGGCATGTTGTACAGGACAAATGCAGAAATATGCCAAGGTGAATTAAATGCAGCTCACGAAGAGAATTCTGCAGATTTATGGCATAAAAGAATGGGTCATATGAGCGAGAAGGGATTGCAAATTCTTTCCAAAAAATCACTCATCTCTTTTGCCAAAGGTACAACGATAAAACCTTGTAACTACTGCTTATTTGATAAACAACATAGAGTCTCATTTCAGACATCAACTGAAAGAAAGTCGAATATACTTGATTTGGTATATTCTGATGTTTGTGGTCCAATGGAGATAGAATCGATAGGAGGTAATAAATACTTTGTTACCTTTATTGATGACGCTTCTCGAAAATTGTGGGTTTATATCTTGAGAACCAAAGATCAGGTGTTTCAAGTATTTTAAAAATTTTATGCTTTGGTAGAAAGAGAGACAGGTCGGAAGCTAAAACATCTCCGAACTGACAATGAAGGTGAATACACTTCAAGAGAATTTGAAGAGTACTGTTCAAACCATGGAATCAGACATGAAAAGACAGTTCCTGGAACCCCACAACACAATGGTATAGCTGAGAGAATGAATCGCACCATTGTTGAGAAGGTGAGTAGCATGCTCAGAATGACTAAATTGCCCAAGACATTCTGGGGTGAAGCAGTTCGGACAGCGTGTTATCTTATCAATCGTAGTCCATCAGTTCCGTTGGAGTTTGACATTCTGGAGAGAGTTTGGACCAACAAAGAGATGTTTTACTCGCACCTAAAGGTGTTCGGTTGCAAAGCTTTTGTACATGTATCAAAGGAGCAGAGAACCAATCTAGATGATAAATCAGTTCCCTGCATATTTATCGGATATGGAGATGACGAGTTCGGGTACAGACTATGGGATCTTGTAAAGAAGAAGGTCATCAGAAGTAGAGACGTAATCTTTCGAGAAAGTGAAGTTGGAACTGCTGATGATCTATCCGAGAAGGCCAAGAAAAATGGTATAGTCCCTAATCTTGTTACCATTCCTTCTTCTTCTAACCATCCCATAAGTGCAGAAAGTACGATTGATGAAGTTGCTGAGCATGAAGAGCAACCTGATGAGATTGTTGAGCAGGGAGAGCAACTTGGTGATAATACCGAGCAAATGGAGTACCCAGAAGAAGAAGAACAATCTCAAGCTCTGAGGAGATCAGAAAGACAAAGGGTAGAGTCATCCAAATACCCTACCTCAGAGTATGTCCTCATCAATGATGAAGGGGAGCCAGAAAATCTTAAGGAGGGAATGAACAAAGTTTCTTATTCTTCAGCAGTGGGGAATTTGATGTATGCAATGGTGTGTACAAGACCTGATATTGCTCATGCAGTTGGTGTTGTTAGCAGATTCCTTGAAAGTCCTAGAAAAGAACATTGGGAGGCAATTAAGTGGATACTCAGGTACCTAAGAGGTACCACAAGAGACTGCTTGTGTTTTGAAAGATCTGATCCAATCTTGAAGGGCTATACAGATGCTGATATGGCAGGTGACCTCGATAATAGAAAATCCACTACTGGATATTTGTTTATATTTTCGGGGGGAGCTATATCATGGCAGTTAAAGTTGCAGAAGTGTGTCGCACTCTCTACAACTGAGGCAGAGTATATTGCAGCTACTGAAGCTGGCAAAGAGATAGTATGGCTGAAACGATTTCTTCAAGAACTTGGATTGAATCAGAAGGAGTATGTCGTCTATTGTGACAGTCAAAGTGCAATAGACTTGAGTAAGAACACCATGTATCATGCAAGGACGAATCATATCGACGTGAGATATCACTAGATTCGTGAAAAGATAGAGGACGGATCTATGCAGGTCATGAAAATCCCTACTAGTGAAAACCCTTCAGATATGCTGACCAAGGTGGTATCAAGGGACAAGTTTGAGCTATGCAAAGAACTTGTCGGCATGCACTCAAGCTAGAAACCTAGAGCTACCTCCTTTAGGTGAATGGGTCTGGAGGGGGAGATTGTGGTGTCTATCCCCATGTACCAAACTTTGAATAACTTTCTGCCAATTTCAAAGTTTGGCAGAGTTGGTAAGCTATGAAGAAGAAAAAATTGTTTTCTGCCAATTTCAAAGTTTGGCAGAGTTGGTAAGCTATGAAGAAGAAAAAATTATTTTTTGGAGGGTAGTGTATTTGTTCTCTATAAAAGGGAGGACAATTAGTCATTCTCAATGTAAAATACAAAGGAGAGAAAAGAAGAGTGAGGCATCACAGAGAAAAATAATATGTAAGGAAAAATAGAGAGTGCGAGCGATATTGTAGTGAGGTGGAAAAATCAAAAGAGGGTTATTTCTTTTGAATGTGTAGTGGTCTCTAGAGTTTTACTCAGACGTACAAGTGTAAAAATCCTTACTATAGTGATATTCGGTGCTCCTCACGGGTCGTGGTTTTTCCCTTATTTAGGAGGGTTTCCACGTAAAATCTTGGTGTCATTATTTCTCTTTTTTATTCTCGTTGATTAACAGTATTGTTGTGTTCCGCTTTTATTGATTTTATTACCGCAAATATTATTTCTATTACGAGTTTATTCCCAACAGGATCAACATGTAACAAATATATTATGAAGTGTAAATTCGGTTCACTCGTAGAACGAACACATATGAACAATCAAACATGTACCACTTGTGGTATCCGATGTAATCGATATTGAACCTATTGTACACGTGGTATCCGAATCAATCGATAAATATTTCATATCAAACATGATATTTGAGTCATCTGATAATATGTACCATGCGTAATATCTGAGTCAATCAAGAGATATCATATATCATGTGTGGTAATCGAGTCAATCAATAATATGTACTAGGTATTGCACCTGATTCAATCGAGAGATATTTTTTACTAGATATGGTACACGAACCAAATAATAATATGTACCAGGTGTGGTATCTGAGTCAACCAAGTATCACACATCACATAATTACAATGAGCACAATTACATTTTTAAAACACCATCAAATAACACAATTTTATTGCATGAAATCGTCAACAAGATATCATTTCAGTTTAATCCTTCTCTATCTTCCTAATAACCATGTATTGTACAAGTAATACTAGTGAAATAGTTAACAGATACATATAATGTAAACGGGAAATAAAATCTACCACCACCTACCCGAAACGAATCTTCTTATACAATTTTCAACTCATAGTCTAGTTACCCATAGTTTACCAGCCCTAGGATAATACCTAATGATTATCATAAGATCAAGATGATACAATCTTGGTCTTCACAAGAACCCTTCAAAACTTAAAACACAAAAAATTTGTCATGGATCAACATGTAACAATTACATTATGAAGAATAAAATCTGATTCACTGATAGAACAAACACACAAATGAGCAATCAATCAAGTAATAAGCATGATATCTAGCCAATTATTATATAACATGTATCAAGTGTGATACTGGAGTCAATGATATGTATCAAACATTGTTCTCAAGCTAACCTAGAGATATCTTCTAATAAGCATGGTATCCGAGCCAATCGATAATATGTATCAGGCATGGTACCCAAGCCAATCAAGAATCACATATCACATTATTACAATCACACTTGTAAAACACTAACAAATATAACAAGTTCATTGCATGAGATTGACAATACGATAACATTTCAATTTCATTCTTTTCATTTTTCCTAAGCATAAATTGTAGAAGTAATACTACCGAAATAATTAACATACATATATAACGTAAATGAGAAATAATTCAACCATCACCTACCTAAGGTAATTCTTCCTATACAATTTTAAGCTCATAGACCCTCATGTTACCATCCCTAGGATTAACTCTCATAAGGTCATCATTTGCTAATCAAATACCATGCAATCCTAACCAACAACTAATAATGCATTTATCCTCTTAGACTCTGTGTTTGAGGTCTGTGTATGAAATTTCTTGTTAAATTTACAATGTATTAAGGCCAATTTGGACCCCAAGTTTAATTTGGCAGTACATTTCAAAAAAATTCAAAATTGCATACGAGTTGTCTTTTGACTAACGACGAAATATGTAGTTACAAACACTAACACTATATTTGGATCATTGTTATCCATTTGGTTGTACCTACAATGTTTGTTTTGATTGTTACTTAAAATGTATTGTACTGTATTGTTAAATTTCATTGTTACGTAACAATGAAAACCCCTATTTTATGGAACAACCAATTTGGTGTGTTCCCATTGTTACTTAATTTCTTTTTCCAATTATATCTTTACATAATATTTTAAAATACTATTTTACCCTTTACCTTAATTATTTAAATATAGTCAAACCTCCTGTACTAGAATATTTAAGGATATTTTAGTAAATTTATAAATTACAATACAATACGATACAATCAAACCAAACAATTAAAATGTTACTAAACAACAACAAACAATACAGTCTGGCCATACATTGTATCTATCATACAATACAGTATAATAAAGTACAATACAATATAATACATTACAAAATAATACGTAAATTTAATCCAAACAAAGTGTAAGTACATGGCTCGAACTTGTTTGAAGAGTTGCTCAAAGACGAAAAATGCACATGTCACTCAAATCTATCGAAGAGATTTTAAAAGATAAAGTATTTAAATATTGATTCATAACATATAATCACTAACCAAAGGACTTGAATTTGATTGAAAAGTTCCTCAGAAAGTAACATGCGCTTAGTTTAAATCTAATCAAATTTTAATGATCAAATAAATTTTAAAAGAAAAATCTTTAAAATTTGAACAAATTTAATGATCAAACTTTAAAGTCTAATTCATAACCTATAGTTACCTACCAAATAACTCATACTTGATTAAATAGTTGCTCAAAGAAGGAAAATACACATACCGTACAAATTTAATCAAATATAATGGTCATATTTAAAAGCTATTTTCTTTAAAAAAAACAAAAAAAACAGATCAAATATAATGATTGAATGTTTTTTAGAAAATAAGTTAAAATCGATTTCATAACCAATAATCACCGAGTAAATGACTCAAATCTAATTGAAGAGTTGCTCAAACAATTAATTTAAAATCAAATATATTATAAAAAAATTAATTAAATATAATGGTCATATTTAAAAGCTTTTTTAAAAAAAAAATTAAAAAAAGCTGGTCAAATGTATTTTAGAAAATAAGTTAAAATCGGTTTCATAACCAATAATCACTAAGTAAATGACTCAAATCTAATTGAAGAGTTGCTCAAACGATTAATTTAAAATCAAATATATTATAAAAAATATCAAATATAATGGTCATATTTAAAAGCTTTTTTTCTTTTAAAAAACAAAAGATTTTTAATTGAACACATTATTCAAATTTAATTTAATAAATTTTAAGAAAGTAAATCTTTAAAATATAATCAAATTTTTATATCCAAAATCATTTTAAGAATAAGTCTTAAAATCACTAACCAAACTCGAATTTTATTGAAAAATTGCTCAAAAAAAATAAAATGCACATTATTCTAATATGATCAAATTTAAAAAGATTAGAACAAATTTTATAAATATATTTTAAATAAATAAATTTAATCAAATATATATTAAAAAATAAAATATAAATTTAACCCATAAATCTATTATCACTAATTAAATAAAAAGTTAATTCCCCAAAAGTAAAATACACACGCCATAAATGTGGGTGCACATGTTTGTGTCATCCCATCTTACAAAACGTGTCAAAGTGAAACTTCCCCTTTTCCTCATTAAATAAAATCCCTTTTATTCTCTTTTTAAAATAAATACTCACAGAAAAGGCATGCCGACTGTTTCTCATATATATTTTTTTTAAAATTAATAAAATTAAAATAATAAAAATAAGTTAAAACTTATATGACTTAAACCTTGTTTGATTTAATTTATGTGAATTTAAGTACTTTTACAAATTATTTTTAAATAATATTAATAAAAAAAAATGATAGATTAGAATTGTAAGTCACGAGTGTTATGCTTGTAAGTCACGAGTTATAAGCCTATCGAAATAGATTCTTAATACAAGCCCAACCATGGTTATCTATTTAACCCTTTAAAAACCTAAAACCATAGTTTATACAAAACATGCAGTTTGGATTTAGAAGAGACATACCCTTAATGCCCTCTTCTCCAATCTCCTATCTTCCCTCTTTTCTTTGCAAAGATGAAAAAAAAAAGTGATGTTTGAGCAAAAGTTTGAATTTTTTAGTTTGAGGATTTCAAATTCCTCATAAGGGTGATAAGAGTTTTTGGTTGCTCTACTGCTTCTTGAACTGCAAAAACTGGTTTGTTTCTCTTTTTATGTTCACTTTTATATCAAAGTTTATATGATAATTTGTCTTTATATAGTTAATGGTTACTTGGGGTTTCAAGATTTTGAGATCTGAATGTGGTTTTGTTGAATTTTGGGTATTTAAAGAAGAAAGATTGAATCTTTTTGAGGTTGAGGGGTGAGATAGGTTTTGTTTTGGATTTGATTGAAAAGGAGTGTGTGTGTGTGTTTTTTTGAAATTTTTTGTGGGGTTTCTATCAATTTGGAGGAAAGTTGAAGTTTTTAGCATCTGGGGTTTTGTTAATATTTGTTAGAAATGACTATGTTGTGGAGTGATGAGGATAAGACTATGGTGGCAGCTGTATTAGGAACAAAAGCTTTTGATTACTTGATGTCTAGTGTAGTTTCTGCTGAATGTTCTTTAATGGCAATGGGGAGTGATGAGAATTTGCAGAATAAGCTATCAGATCTTGTGGAACGTCCGAATGCAAGTAATTTTAGTTGGAATTACGCCATTTTTTGGCAGATTTCGCGGTCTAAGTTGGGGGAGTTGGTGTTAGGATGGGGAGATGGTTGTTGTAGGGAAGCTAGGGAAGGAGAGGAATCTGAACTTACTAGGATTCTTAATATACGCCTCGCGGATGAGGCTCAACAAAGGATGAGGAAGAGGGTTCTTCAGAAGTTGCATATGTTTTTTGGTGGAACAGATGAAGATAACTATGTGTTTGGATTGGATAAAGTCACTGATACTGAAATGTTCTTTCTTGCTTCAATGTACTTTTCGTTTCCTCGAGGGCAAGGTGGTCCGGGGAAATGTTTTGGTGCTGGTAAACATGTGTGGTTATCGGATGTTATGAGGTCGTCTGTAGATTATTGTTCTAGGTCTTTTCTGATGAAGTCTGCTGGTATGCAAACAGTTGTTTTGATCCCAACTGATATAGGGGTTGTGGAATTGGGATCTGTACGAACTATACCAGAAAGCTTAGAGCTTGTACATTCAATAAAATCTTGCTTCTCGTCGTTTTTGGCTCAAGTTAGGGCTAAGCAAGGGGCATCGGTAGCTGAGACAAAGAATGGAAACAATTCTATGTTTCCCAGCTCTTCTCCTTTTGAGCAGTCAAAGGGAAATCCGAAGATTTTTGGGCAGAATTTAGAATCTGGTTCTACCGAGTTTAGGGAAAAACTTGCTGTCAGGAAACCGGTGGATGGGCCACTGGAAATGTACAGAAATGGAAACAGGGCTCCCATCATAAATACACAAAATGGTGTACGCCCCGTATCATGGGCTTCATTTGGTAATGTGAAGCCAGGGAACTCGGTGGAGCTCTATAGTCCTCAGGCACCACCAAACAACTTACGAGAGTTTGTCAATGGTGGAAGGGAAGAGCTCCGGTTAAATAGCCTCCAGCATCAAAAGCCTGGTGGAATGCAAATAGATTTCACCAACTCAAGACCCGTTGTTTCTCCAGTGCCCACTGTTGAATCCGAGCATTCAGATGTTGAAGTTTCATGCAAGGAAAAACATGCAGGACCAGCTGATGAAAGGAGGCCTCGAAAGCGTGGAAGAAAACCAGCCAATGGAAGGGAAGAGCCCCTCAATCATGTAGAAGCTGAGAGGCAACGGAGGGAAAAGCTGAACCAGCGGTTTTATGCATTACGAGCTGTTGTTCCAAATATTTCCAAAATGGACAAAGCTTCCCTCTTAGGAGATGCCATTGCTCACATCACTGACATGCAGAAGAGGATCAGGGACGCTGAATATAAGCTGGAAAGGCGAGGAAGCACCTCTGTGGATGCAGCTGATATCAATATTGAAGCTACCAGTGATGAAGTCATTGTAAGAGCTAGATGCCCACTGGGAACCCATCCTGTAGCAAAGGTCGTTGAAGCGTTCAAAGAGACACAGGTCAGCGTTGTTGAGTCAAAACTTGCCGTGGGGAATGATACAGTATATCATACATTTGTGGTCAAGTCCAGTGGACCCGAACAGCTAACCAAGGAAAAGCTAATGGCTGCATTTTCTGGTGAATCAAACTCTCTCTAGACATTCTCATCGCTCCGTAGGATAACAAAGGCACTATCATTTTAGTCTACATTCCATATCTTTGTTTCTGCAAAGGTTTTGGTATACAACAGTTCAGTCTAGGAATAGAGAAAATAACTAGCTATTGACAAAGTAGCGGCAATTCTTTCCTATATCTGTTTATAGTATACATGCTTGTCAAAAGAAAGCTAGATGAATCGCTTTGTAAGCTTAAATCTCTTTTGCTTATGCTAGTTTTTTCATATTTTTACTTGGTGTTGTTACTTGTTGAGTTAATTACTTCTCTAGAATCTTAAGTCCAGGTTTTTTTTGTAAGTCTAGCATGAAGCTAATCAAGTATAACATGTTATGTTGCTTCACTCTTCAAAAATATCGACAGTTAGCATGTCAGATCTTTCAAAAGTTAGTGCTTTTTTCATTTGGAGGATATGACACGAGTGTGTCAACTTGTTTTGAGGGTTTGAGTGACATTCATGTGCCTAGAGATCTTGAACCTAATATATATCCTTTTTGAGAAATGTTGGTCTTATGATTCTTGATGATATAAAAAGAATGGTAGTATTGGAACTTGCTTGAACACGAATAACTCCCTTTGATATTCTATGTACCCCTTACAGGACCCGATGTATTCTCAGTTGTTTAAATCTTGATGAATATTTGTGTTGGGAAAGTATATAGTGGAGATGTGTGGAAGCTAGTTTTGGCCCCCACCATTAGAAAAAGAAGTGTGTTTTTTTTGTAATTTAGGGTGGAAAAGTAAGTGGCTAGTAAATGGTTTCATTAAACATGCCAAAAACATGTGAAAGTGTAGGTGGTGAAAGTTGGAAAAAGTAAATTAGAGTTTTTTTCAACGAGGAAAAAGTGATAAAGTAATTTCATAAACGTTTAGAATATGACCATAATTAATTATTAAACTACTACTGTTTAATAATTAATTAAACGTTTAGAATATGACCATAATTAATTATTACGTTTAGTCCATCTTTAATTATTAAACTACTACTGTTTGTGTGCGTTTTTTCAAACTTTTTCTTGTGAGTTTTCTTTTAATGGCACATTTAAGAGTACTATATGCCGGCTGGTTAAATGTTTTACTAGATTCAGACGTGATGTTTCAAGTTTATTGTCTCCTCGTCACTCATTTAACGTCCTTAACCTAGTAAAACATTTTCCTTTGTATTGTACACACCCTTAACGGTAATTTGGTTAGGAACAAGTTATTTCGAGATAAGTTATTCTATCATGTATATGAGATAACTAATCTCATCACTATGGCAAAAATGCTGAGACAATTAAATAATCCAACGACTATATAACACCTCCAATCAAACGTGGGATAAAATAACTTTATATTTTATATTGAAATTATTATATCTTATATTTCACACTAAACAACAAACAAAAAGTCGAAGTGGAATTATGCTTACATGGTCATAAATATATTTGAAAGATGGGCATATCTTCTAAAATCTAAATAGCATGCATGCAATAATACAAAAAAAAAAAAAAATAGAAAAACAAAGAGATTCATGTGAGTTTCTTCTTCTAGTGCTATATTCATTCAGATTCCTAATTGGACATTAGTACAATAGCTATATACCTAATCTAAGAAAGCAACAAAAGGAAAATAATGAAGTTCTCATTTGATGAGATAGAGAGTGGGGTCATGGCTCATAGGGGTAAGGACTACTTTGTTCATTGATTAACTATATTTTACTAAGGAACTATTAAAGGTTAATAGGATATTAATGGTAATTAGTTTTTGTACAAACTTGTTTTCGAGGTAGAGTTTTGAAGTAATAATAAAGTTATTTTTATGTGACCTATAAATTAGAAGTTTTTAGCCAATAAATAAATATATGTGTTAAGATAGGGTGCTTAAATCACACTCTAGGGTGTATGTTGGTTCGAGCAGCGAAATTAGTCGTTAATGTTTGTGTTAAGATAATCTGTTCAAATCATATTCCTTGAGATGTATCTTTGCCAAGAACATGGGTTGATACTTATACGAAAATAGTATGTCTAAATTATACTTTTTAAAATGCAATATTTACTCAAGTTATGTATGAATATGAAATACTTTGTGCATCGAGAGCTGACAATTATGTTTTTCATGCTATTCCAATATGTTAGGTTATCAATCTGTTTTTGCCCATAAAGTTTGTTGAGGTATATCTTAACATCTATGATGATTAAAAAAAAAAAGAATAAAATAAAAAAGCATCAAAGGTCCTTTTTAAAAGGATAAGGTACAACTCATTTCTATATAATTTTGTATAGAAAATTGTTCCCAAAAACAATTACTTATTAAACGAGTATTTTTTGAAAAAATTAATCTTAATTTGCAAAAAATAAAACAAAAAACATTTCTAAAAAAAACAAACCCTTACAACTAATTCAAACGCTCAGAAAAATAGGAAAAGAGAAAAAAAAGTTAACATCAAAATTCCACTTCTAGATACAACATATTAATATATATTTTTTTAGTGTACGATTAGTTTATCTAAAATATTAAATTATTAAATAAATATATTATTATCACTATATTAATATTGACATTTTTAATATTATAGCACTCGCTAGTCACTATCATAAGCAAGATGTAGCTTGTATTAATGGTCCTTTGACTATAGATTAATAGGGATTTTTCACTCAAAATAAGTAATTAGTGATAAATAATATTTTGTAGTTAAATAGTAAAAAATATCATGTTAATCCTACTTAACTATAAATTAGCAATGGATCTAAGAAAATTAAATTAACTAAGAGCTATTTTGCTATGAATTGATTGAAAATTATCGATAAATTTCATAGTTAATTTTATATTTTCGTGTTTGTGAATTTATAAGCTCATCAAAAAAAATTATATTTATAAAATTTAATATATATCTAGATAATTTAAAACTAAAAGTAACTTGAAAAGATAATTTATTTGTTGTTCAATCAATTTGAAATTCAATTTTTTGCACTAACTCGTCTCTCATAATTAGTGTCAGGACATGTAAGTTATTTTATAGAAAATATTTACTGATATTTCTTTTTATCAAATATTTAAATTACTTATTTTCATTTTTAATTCTTCGATCCAAACGTGTAATAATTTACATGTTAAATCAGTCTCCACACCTTAAAATTACTGAGATACTTTTTGGCATATTAAATAAGTAGTGCATACCAATTTCACAAGTCACACGTTTATTAGAAATAAAGATTTTTTCAATCATAAATTAGTGAGAAAATTATGCTATAAATATAAATTTTATTATTAATTTTTCACCTAGAAAAATACATATTGTGATCTGTAAAATAGATTTTCTTTAAAATAGTAAAAAACTTTCTAATTTTTTCATATAAAATATAAAACTCTTATTTTTTTTCTTTTAATTAATTCAATTAAAATATTTATAAAAATAATCGCTAGACATTTTTCAACGGAAAATTTAATATTTTTTCCGCAGTGACAATGCATTGAGTGATGGAAATTGACTATTCAAGTTTGACAATACACAATTGATTATTCAAGGCCTAGCTATAAATAACTACCATAATTTCTTTTCATCTTTTTTTTTTTTTTGAGGATCAACATCAATAAAGTACTTACGTGTTATTTTTTTTCTAATTTTTAAATTTACATCCAATAGTAATTTCCCCCAAAACAATTGATTTAGTGATCATGATCTAAATTAAACATCAAAAGGAATTTTTGTTTATGTCAATAGGAATTTGGACGAATTGATTTGTTTTTTTTTTTTATCAAGATAGATTTAATTTGATTGCATATTGTTCTTAAGATTTTTTTTTGTCACGCATAGATTTCAAATATAACTTAAATTCAAAAGTTAGTAAAAATATCATAATAATTCAAACCATATTTTAAAAGTTCGCTCGAATGATATGTTAGGACTCTTCATGCATGTCAATAGACTCTATCAAATTTCATGTTAAAGTCCTATGGTAAATTCACTCTTTATAAAAGCAATTTTATTGAGAGCTCAAATTTGAAATTTATAATTAAATCTGAATGAATACTTATTATTTTATCATAACTCTAGTTATTATATCAAAAATGATCTTTAGCCATAATTAACAAACGGTAATAGCTTAACTGCCGCTAAAATATATTTTTAGCAATAACTAATAATTTTTGTACATGTCCCTAAAATTTTGAAGACCTTGACTCTAATGACAACCAACTATAGCAATTTTAATATTCTTTATTAATATATATATATATATATATATATATATATATCTTCGCTGTTAAAAATTGTTTTTACTGCTGTGAGTTAGTTATGAAGATGTACTCATATATTTCGTGTAAAACGTTTTACATCCAATGATTAAATATATATCCTGTCTACACACTTCTATTGACTGATGACTCCACTAGTCCACTCCACCACCAAATCAATCCCTTTTAATTAGCCTTTTGTTGGTTAAATAGTATCCCACTTGTTTCATTCTTATATTATATTATATAATTAAATAATTCATTGCTTTTGGGGTTCAAAACCACACTATCCAACGAATTAATTTTTTTGCAAAAATTATTTACTAACAATAATATAATTATCAATATATTATATTTGCTGATAATAATTAATATAATATAAATATTTATGATTCACATTTTATATAAATAACGCTAAAAATATTATTCGAATTTTGCATTTTCAAGATGAGAGAACAACTCTATTTCTAACTTTAGGAAGGCACATATAATGCCATATTTCCTATTAATAACCTCAATTGTACGGTTAGGTAGAATAGTAAGTGTTCGTTTATTCTTAATTAGATATTTCAATTTGAGGTCTGAATGTGGAATCATTTTTGTTAGAGAGCTTTTATATCTATACTTCTTGATGTGCGAGACTTTTCAGTGTAAATTCAAATTTGATCAGACTCCAATTACCATGATAGAAACTGCTTATGTATGATTTGATTACGTGTGCATCATGAATTGTTTGAATATATTAATTAAGAAGAAATTGAAAGTCAAATATGTATGGTGGCCTTTTAATTACTTGATAGTACGTCTATGGACTTAAAGAAATTCCACAAGTGGTCAAGAGGTGTTAAGAAAATAAATAAGAGCCAATGACGGTTACTACTAAGCACTGTGTTTACCATGCATTAATTTATTAATTTGATATAAATAACGAATGAACACATTAATATTTAGTGCATGGAGAGCGAGTGAGCATATGCAATGCTCTTTGATCCTTCTAAACGTATTACGAATACTCTCATCAGTCATCACAAATACAAAATTTCCAATTATATGAAGAATTTCCAATTTGTTCAAAATATAAGTAGGAAAACAATCTAGTAGTAGTGATTAATTGCACATGACAAAAACATATGGTGAGCTTAGAAAATAGATTTTACAAGGAAGAGAAAGTGATAAAGAAAATTCATAAAAGTTTTTCAAACTATATGGAGTAGTTTATAGCCTATGGACCTAGCTAGCAATATATGTTGAGCTATATGAAAAATAGTTTTTTTAAGTAATGCATGTACTCTTTGTTGACTTATAGATAGTAAGTAATAGTAGTATTATTGAATATGAAAAAAAAAAAAAACATGTGAAGAAAA
The DNA here is from genome assembly GCA_016801875.1 of Solanum sitiens. Taxonomy (NCBI): domain Eukaryota; kingdom Viridiplantae; phylum Streptophyta; class Magnoliopsida; order Solanales; family Solanaceae; genus Solanum; species Solanum sitiens. The sequence continues at coordinate 1,630,621 of JABWTJ010000078.1, read as the reverse complement.
GTATATGGTTATGATGTACAAAGGGTAGGGTAGATTGACTGATTTTAAGAATGATAAATTTCTGAAGATGACACGATGCGCACACATGTAACATGACAATATATTAGGTAAATCACGCAATAAAATATTTAATTAAAATTTTATAAATATCAAACATCAAACTAAAAATTAAAAAAGTAAAAAGATTCCCTATCATATCATGATTCATGTTATAATATACGTTTGATATAATTAAAAGTGGGCACATTGGATTAAGATTAGTCTAATTGAGTAGAAATTACTAATGTATGATTTGATAACATGTGTAGCATGAATTTTATGACTATTACTCTTAACTTTCACATAAATTATTCATAAAAATAATGAAAATTCCCCAAGTCAATATACTTTTGAGCTTATGGTCCCCTCCCTTTATTGGAAATTGATATTTACAAATGGAAAGCACGAGTTGGTTGAATGTTAAAGAAAAATTAAAAGTCAAATATGTATGGTGGCCTCTTTACTTGATATAGTACTTATATGGACTCAATTAAGAGATTCTAAGTGATCAAGAGGTGTAAAAAGGACAAACGTGAGTGGCTCAAACAAAGAAAATTAAGGAAGAATTAGTTCATACATCACAAAAATGTAAATAGTTACTTGCATTCGATGTATAACAAATTAAAATGCATGGAAGTTCATATTACTTATTCATAATCGAGTTATATGTGTGTGTATATGGAAATATATGTATTTAAGAATTTAAATATAACATTTATTGATTTGTTATATTTATCAAATCGATTATAAATATTGAGCACTTAGGTTCACGAGTTGACATTTTACGTCGAAAATAAAAGTAGGGGAACATTTGAGGTTAAAAAGAAGGGAAAATTACGCGGTTAAATAAACTTATACTACTTAATTACTCATCATAGCTATAGTTTGCTATAATTACCACTCACGACTAACATTATACATTAATTATGTGGACTGACTTTGAGTTTGTATAATTAACCACATTTGTATATGTATAATTCGCCAGAATATACAAATACATATGTATAATATACAATTATCTAATCAATATACATATACAATTCACCTATCTCCCACTCTCTGCCCTCTCTCGCTTGCCTCTCTCCTCCCTCTCCCAGTCTCGCTCGTCTTTCTCCTCTTTCCCAATCTCGCTTGCTTTTTATACAAATGCATATGTATAATATACAATTATCTAACCAATATACATATACAATTCACCTCTCTCCCACTCTCAGACCTCTCTCGCTTGCCTCTCTCCCAATCTCGCTCGCCTCTCTCCTCCCTCTCCCAATCTCGCTCTCTCCTCTCTCTCCCAATCTCGCTTGCCATATATACAAATACATATGTATGATATACAATTATCTAACCAATATACATATATCTGATGTGATTTGCATGCATATACATCGAATACTAGATACGCGAGCAAGATATAAGAGTGGCGAGCGAGATAGGTGGGAGGTGAGCGAGATTTGACTATGTATCTCAGAATAATGAAAATTACACTAGGTACATACTATATACATATATCTGATGTGATTTGCATGCATATTGTATCTGAGATACCAAATATGAGAGTGAGATATGAGGGTGGGAGCGAGGTGGGAGCTAAGGAGGCAAGTGAGATTTATCTATGTATTCCAAATAAATGTGAATTCAACCTGAATACAATGTATTTAGAACAAATTAAACCTAATTTTGACTCATATATCTTGAAGTACATGTATCTAAAAGAATCTGGACATACTAAAATATGATAAAATTCGTAATATTATAAAATATTATGCACCTAATTAAGTAATTAGTTCATAAACTACTTACCCATTATTCTTTCATTTTTTGGTGTAGTTTTTCTATCAGTATTGGAATTTGCTGTTATTCTTTCGTCTTTTTTTTTTTCTCTATTTCAAGTAAAAAATAATTGTTGTACAAATAGTGAATTGGACAATTAAAGTTTCAATTGTACAATAGTGATTATTGTATTTGAGTGGAAAATTAATTAGTCATGTGATGTACTTTTTCTGTTTGTATTTTAATTAAAACTTTTCCTTGCTGATCAGTTCTCATGTGATCATTTATCTATGAATTTGAATACGTCATGGATAACGACCACTTTATCTTTAAATAATATTTGGTTTTGAAAAAAACAAAAATGATTTGTGGCAGCACCTGATATTTTAATGTAGTACAAGATTTGGCATCCTAAAAAAATATGCACCTTAACAAAAAATATTAAAAAAAATTAACGATTTAGATTTGATATTATTATAGATTTTAGAAATATTTACAGATAATATTAATTGCTATTAAAAATTATATTTAATTATAATTAAGCTATTATTGTTAATTACTTAAGATCGAAATTCTCCTATAAACAATTGATGAAATGAGTTGAATGTTGATCACTCGATCTAGACAACATATTTGTTATGGGCTTATATTTTAAAATAAAATAATAGTCCAGATCATTGGACCAATTACCCTATACTCAATAATGGAAAAGTTATACAATAATGTAAATATGTGCTTTGTATTTATTATATATGTAACTATGATTTAAAAATTATAATATTACATAGTTATATTTAAGATTTTATAGGAATTCTCTCCTTTTATCTTCGTATCTCGTTCTCCAGTCTTACTTTCTCGTCTCTCTTCCTCTCTCTCCATTTCTTACTCCCTCTCTCTTTGTGTACTAATATTGATATGTTATGATACGATATAAAAGTTGATTCCTCATTATATATGGGTAATTTTTTGTTCTTCTGAAGTGATCAATAAAGATAATTAGGAGTCTTTAAAAATCTAATATTATGGGCAACATTGAGCTTGTTCAACTAAGAATTAAAAAAGTACTGCAAGATTCTTCACAATTAAGAAATTGTGTTCCTTCATCTTAACATATTGTGTTGATATATATGATTGCAATGGTTGATATAAATTGATACAATTGTATTAGTTGATACACATGATACATAATGAATACACAAGGGATAGATTTTTATAAAATATAGTGAATACACAAGAAATAGATATATTTGATATTTATTGGTATATTTGATATATTTGTTGATATAAATTGTATTTGTTGATACAACTTTATACAACTATATTCGTTAGACTACTAAAATATTATTATTTTTCCACTAAATATTCGCACTGAAAAACATTTGGTGGCTATTAACACAAATATTTTGATCGAATCTATGAGAAGAAACAATAATACTAAACATTTTCATACAGCAAAATCAAAAAAAAATTACATTTCAGTGAGAATCTATAGAACAATTTAGAAGAAAGAGAGATGACAAGAGATCTAATATGTAAGAAGCTAATAGCATGTTGTTCAATCTTATCAATAATGTCGTACATGTTGAATCTTCTAAAAGTAGTGCATTTCTGAAGGATCCGACTTAAATACGCTAACACTTTTGAAAAGTCCGAACAAAACATCCTTTAAATGTTTCTTTAACAACGAAATTATTTTTAAAAAAATTAAGGTTCTACCGAGATTTGAACTCGGGTTACTGGATTCAGAGTCCAATGTCCTGACCACTAGACCATAGAACCATCTGTGTTGGCATTTTTTGTCCCAAACAATAATACTAAGTATTATTTAATTCAATTATAAATTTTTATATAAATTCATGTGCTGCTACTACTAGGTACAAATTTAGTTTAATATTTATGTATAAAAAATTTATATTAGTGAACTAAACTTATATGTTAAATCAATCTTTTTTCTTAATTATATACTTAAAGTTGGATTAAATTTAAATATATGTGCGCAAAATTTTATATTTGGATATATAATCCTAACACAAAAGTTTGTTGGTATTGAAAGCTTGAACTCGAAACACGGTAATTCTCCGGCTTCTCTATTTGCTTATTGGGACTTTCCGGCAATTCGATCTCACCATTTCTTGACGACCGGCACTAGTTCAGGTTAATTTTTCTCTTTACTTGCTAGTTTCTACATTAACCCAGAGTCACTGTTTTGTATTGCAGTCGAAGTGTTTGCGAAAATGCCTCAATCAAAGTTGATATCTTTATGTCAAAATGTGACTTTGCTCCTTGTGATTTTTTGTAATTGCAGTTCAGGGTTTTTGTTGGAGCAGTTGAATAGTGATGTTTCTTCACAGAGTTGGATTAAGAACAGCATTACCTTTATCAAGAAGGTTATTCAGTAGTAGTGGTAGCCATGATATGTCTAAAGCTATTTCTGAGCTCAATCAGGTATACCATAAGCAACTTCTTAGCTAGCGTTTAGCTATACATTTATAGGAAAAAAGTCAAACTTTGATAGAAATTACCCTAACAATTCCAAACTTTGGGCAAAGACTTATTATCCTGCACTATTTAATAGTGTATTTATAAGTGTCCAGCTGGACAAGTTACTATATATCTGGGATTGTTACATTAATTTCGGTCGAAGTCAACCCTTTTCCCTAAATTTATCTTCAAAATATTTGTTTAGTCATGAAATTTAATCTATTTCAAGTTCTCAAAATCTGGCTTAGATCAGTTTTTGGAGTTTTGGGCTTTCGTTCACAAAACTTGAAATCTTTTCTGAGTGAAACGTAGACACTTCAAATTCCAAAAATCGCAACTTTAAAAACTCAAATTTGCAAGTTTCAACTTCAAAATATATGGCTAAATGGAAGCTAATAAAGTTTTGTTTCAACACTTTCTCGATTTTCTTTTAAGACTTTAGGCTTATGCTTACTTATTACATGAATGTTATGGTTCATTAACAGTATAAAGAACTTGTAGTTCAATCGTTAAAGGCTTGAGATCTTTCTGATGAAGACATTTTAAAATTCAATCAGCTGATTGATTTAAATAATCTATCCGGAATCTCATCATGTGTCCCATTGGGCAACTAACGGGTTCAATGTGTTGGTATCGATAGATACCGAGCTATGTTATTTGAAGTTCCTTCCAGAATGTCTTTACTTGATGCTACAGCCTACATTACGTGGAAAATGTGGATAGAGGGCCAATTACCTCTTGTCAGCTTTTATAGAATAAACCTCGGAGTTTGTGCATGAACCATTTATGTTAGTTGGTGAAAATGTTTGCTTATTTGCAGCCAGAGTTTTGAGAATGAGTAAATCTGCAAAGTGTAAAAGATGAGACTTGAAAGTTTACCAGGGTTCTTACTAAGAAAAGTGGGAAAGGGGAGGAGATAGTTAATTCTGGATTCGTATTTTGCAAAAGAAGACATAGCTTTAGTCGTCGAACCTGAAACAATTTTTATGAGCTGTCACTGACCGACTTAATTATTAGCCGTAATTATTTGCTTTATTGCTTGAATCTTGTAAAAATGGCGTTGGATGCTTTCTGAAGCTTCCTGAAAAATTTTGCTCATCTTCTTACTAGGAAATGGAATCTGTATTTGGTGAACCTCCTCCGTCTAGCCTTTCTGGTTCCATTGACAATCAAAGTATGATACAAGACTTGAAGCTCAGTACTGTAGAAATGGATGATAAAAAATCTTTTGCTGGATTGACACATATTGGCAGCAAAGGTGAAGCTCAAATGGTGGATGTATCACTTAAAGATATTAGCAAGAGAGTGGCCATTGCACGTGGCAAGGTTATTTTAGGACAGAAGGTATTTGATCTGGTTTCAGCCAATCAAATGGGAAAAGGAGATGTCCTGAGTGTGGCAAAATTAGCTGGAATTTGTGGAGCGAAGCAAACAAGCAATCTCATCCCACTATGTCACAACATCAACTTGACACATGTTCGAGTGGACTTGGCTTTGAACCCTCAAGATTTTAGTGTTGAAATTGAAGGGGAAGTTGCCTCAGATGGAAAAACTGGTGTCGAGATGGAAGCCTTGACAGCAGTAACTGTTGCTAGTCTAACAGTGTATGACATGTGCAAGGCCGCTTCGAAGAATATCCAGATTACAGATATCAGGCTTGAACGTAAAACTGGAGGTAAAAGTGGGGACTGGTCCAGGGACAAATGATCACAATCTAAAGACGTGTGAAGGCAAGTGCATTAACAGCATGAAAGTCAGTGCTTGCAGTAATGATGTATGTCACTTCCATCAAATGTCCCTTTTGCTATAAAATGTGGTAATTCTGCATTAGGATATAAGTAGATAGCCAGTGAAAACATGGTCCGTCCATAAACATAAAATCATGATACTTCTGAAGTTTATTTTAACTAGGATCTGTTAAGTGTACTACATTTGTTTGAGAACATTTTCCTTGCGCTCCTATATATTAACTACTCTACTAATTATTTTGTCATGGTTAATTAGATTTAGTTACAGGAGCATAAAAAACTTCCACTATGTTAGTTCTTTAAGTACCGATTGAGCAACGTCAAGGCTTTCCTTCGACTGTGTTGGTACTGTGTCATCATATGTCACTGGAAGTATTTGGTACTGTTACTGTGATATCATGACATGTCGCTGAAGTATTTGAAGTTGTGTGTTTTATTTGTGTGTCAATGTATAGCGCATAGCTAAGGTCACTGAAGTATTTGAATAGAACAGTGGGAATACAATAAAGGGTTGATGGCTCAAGTATGTGTTACACACAACCAATTGTTGATTTATCAAATGCTTTTACTGTCAACTTTCTTTCTTGGCAATTATAAGAATGAATTCTTGTGCATTTATCTAAGTGAGAATTTTCATCACAGTTATGTGCTGTATTCTTCACCCCATCTTTTTACATATTGTGTTCCTTCTTTTTTCTGGATTCTCTTTGTCATCTCCTTTCATTTTCAGTAGAGTGAAGATGGAACCCGTGCTGCGTAATCTGCTTACCTTTGAAGGAACTTCTTTTCTTTTTCTTTTTTTCCAGGAATAGTACTTGATACCTTAAGAAACTAGCTTGTCATTTACCTAACATCTACCTCCACGAGGTAAGGAGTAACGTCTGCATACACTCTACTCTTCCCAGGACGCGCTTGTAGGATTTCAATGAGTATGCTATTGTTGTTAACATCTTATGATTCATTGATGTTGCTTTATGACTCTTTCTTCCATCCTTTTCTATGACAATTTTGGTTGGTAGGTGTAGGATTCATTATCTGTATATAAGTAGTGTGTATAATCTGGTGGAAAGAAAAGAAAGAGAGACTTGGTCTTGAGAGGATAAGGAGTGCAAGGGGTCCGAAAAAGTACGTGGTATATTTAAGGTCAATATATTTATTTATGTGTTGCTACGCTACTCTTTGTATTGAAGTTGCTTCCGAGATGATTATAATTAGTTCTTCGAAAGATTTATCAGACGTTAGGAGTATGATTTTGATTGGTGAATATTATATTAGACCCGCTCTTCTATGTAGATCTGATTACATCATTTATTCTACTTTTTTTTTATAAAATTATATAAAAATTATTACCTACTCTTCATCTTTACTAATATTATTTACATTGTTATAGATACTAACTAAAGAAAAAATTATTTTAGGAGATGGAATCTTCACTGAAATTGCTTGTTTTCTAATTTTCTTTTTTTTGTCATCATTTGAACCAGCCCCGTCTTGGCCGTCTATTTACTTCTTATTTTTTCTTTTACGTTTTGACATTTTCTAATAAAAACAAGTCAATATTCTTGATTTTAGGATAGAATAAAATGTCAGTGGCAGAATTTAAGCTAAAAAGTATAACTTGGAAAATACTACAAGTGAAAGGGATATTGACGAAGAGCCCGTTTGGACATAGATTTCTCAAATAATATTTGGAAAAAAAAATTTGGCAAATAGTGTTTGTTCATACATTTTGCCATTATTTGATAAATATTTTTGGCAAATATCCCAAATTTTCAAATACTAGTTTTTTCTAGTATTTCTGTTAAATCTTATTATTTGGGATCTTTTAAAAAATAAAATTTTATTCCAAATTTTTATCTTTTACAAAAACACCCTCCATAGTTATTGCTTACATTGTATTACATAATTTTTTACGTTAATTCCAAAATAGTGATGAAATATTTTGTGAATGTTAAATGATAATATGGTTATTGATGAAAATGATGAACAATCGGCTCAAGATAACAAAGACGTGTGTTATGTTCTACTTCACGATGTATGAAATGATGCTTGTTGCACTCACTCCAAATTACCACATTGCTTTAGTGTCGTCATGGACACTATTTGTTATTGTTGTAGATTCAATTGACTTGTATAATACAAAATTATGGTTAGTTTTGATATTTCTAAAACTTATGAGTATAAATCATATTTTTCTAAAAAAGTGAAATATATTTCTCATATATTATGGTCAAAAATACATGGTGAAATTTCACCCAAATAATATTTTTCAAGAATATTTGAAAATCGATGATCAAACGCTAGCTAACTCTTTCGCAATTAAATAGGATAGAGAAGATTATTAAAAACTTGTGAGTAGATATTCAAATTTTAATAATTATTTAAAAAAATTCATTACTATTTTTCAAATAATTTTAAATCTGAATTTTCCTATCATACGATTGCTCAACGAGTAATTATTGTCTTAAAAATTTACTTTATTAAATAACTTGAGATTTTTAAAATATGTGTTATTAATATCAATTTTTTAAAAAGTATATTCTACCTAATATTAATTAAAACTTGAATCTCTTTTCTTTTATTTAAAAAAAGACTCGAAGGTCTCTTTTAATTTAAAACTCCAAGTTGAAAAATATTGAAAGGACTGATTATTAATTTTGAAATTATTTGGACAGACTAATTAAAATCCAATTGACTAAAAAAAAAAACTTCACAAAAACTATTTAGTATACCGTGAATATTATGATTTTTAAGAATTCACTTGATTGAATTTTTTTTTTTAACCGTTAGGACAAAAAAACATATGAAACTTTACACTACTCAATTATTTTTTTGTTATAGTTATTAATTTACATTTAAGTGAAGTGTGTCAAAAATATTTCGTATTTAAATTTTATATTCAAATAAACACTTTTACATAAAATAAAACGGAATAGTATATTACTTAATAAATATCTATTCACACATAATACTTGACATTAAATCAAATAATTAATCTTAATAATAGAATATAAATAAATAAATATGTGTCTTATCTTTATTTATTTATTTAATATAAATATAGAATATAATTTATTTATTTATTTATTTATAACAGTGACAAAAGTGAAAGTTGTTGAGGTTTGCCATAGAACGTGAGCAGCCGTCCGAAAAAAGGAACAAGGAAAATAGTGGTGACGTGTCGCATTCTGATTCGTGGTACCTGAGGCAATAATGATGCCTTCCTGTTTAGTGGGAAGGTAATGATTCCAGGTTCGGATCGGATCGGGTCAATTCAATAAAATTACAATCTAGCTAATTTGGGAACCGAGTCGGTCACTAGTTAGAGATGTCATCAGCTTTAATTGACCTAAATTCAACATATATGAAGCCGAGTTATATTAAGTTTAATTGAAATTACAGTTAGTTTCAATGAATATGATTACAAGATAACATATTTATGTTAGACATTGTTATAGTGAGGTTTCTACAATTTATATGAGATTAATGTATATAATTAAAAAATATGATATATTTTAAATGTATTTTTTTACTTATATAATAGATGTTTGAAAATATATTTAAGTCCTCAACTAAAATAAGCTATAATTCAAATACCTAAATGAAAATAAGCTATAATTCAAATACCTAAATGAAAAAATTGTTATTATTACTAATAAATATAATATATTAAGCTTATAATTGGGAATTTTGTGAGTGAATATTAAAACTTCTTAAACTTCTAAAAAGATTCCACTATCCCATTATTCAATTCCCACAAGTTTAAAATTTGAAAATTTCACCTCTCTCCTCTTCTCTTTTTCTTTCTTTTTTTTTTTTCTCTTTTTTCTTGTCATCAATTTAAGAGCAAGGTAAATAATTTTAAATATAATTTTATATTTTATATTTAGAGGGATTTTACTTGAATTTACAAAACTTAAGATCTTTTTTTTTTGGTTTTAAATAAGTCAAATCTCATTGATCACTAATTAAATAAAAAAGTCTTTTTCAACCTAAAGAAAAATCTTAATTTCTGTCTTAATTGAAATTGAACAACCCTCTTAACCAACCACCATCTTTATTATGATGTACTTCCTCAAACAAAATAAAATGGCTTCATATTAAAATTTTTGATAAATTTTATTTAAACACTTAAATTATTATTTATTTTAATTGAATATCTAAATATATGATAAATTATTTTTATTAGATATTTTTTATTTAGATTTTGATTATTTTTAGCATGTTTTTAAGTGTCCACTATATAAATAAAATTAACCACTTATATATGTCATCTTCTTTAACTATGCGTATTTGTCTTAGTGAGTCATAATACACGTAGGAGGTCACGTAAGAGACAAAATATTTATGTAAGATGTCACGTACGACGAATGTGTCCATTTGCATAAATTTATACAACTTTAAATGTCTACTTGTAAACATCCAAAATTAAACGTTATAGTTATCAATTGATGTGAAGTTAAGATTCATGTTTATGTATTTTGTCTTCCCCAATTGAGGCTCCTGCAATAATTAAAAGAGACTAGGTATGTTATGAGGTTAATTTACTATTCAATAAATGCTTGAAACACATTCCCAAATTTTATTTAAAATTTGAATAAAAAATATCTATATCTTATTTAGATGGTTGTTAGTACAATTTTATAATATATCCTATTGTATTAGAAAAATATAATAAGATAAATTATCAACAATGATAGAATCAAAATTTTCGTTGAGAATGATTAAAGAAAACATGCTAAATAGTGGTGTACCATATTTCAAGCTTCAACATTGAAAAATGTTGCTAGTCAGATTCGAACTTGTGCGTCTATTAGTTTGTGAACCCATATCTGCTGAACAAAAATTCTTTACTTAAATTGACAAGATTCAATATTAAATATATAGACATAAAATACAGTTTTCATTCTATATACAAAATATAACTTTTCAATTCAGGGATATCGAATGAACCCCTAAAGTTCACGTAAATTAGATCCTATTTGATTAAGGTAACGATATAGTCATATTAAATCAGTCATTACACAAAAAAAAACTTATCATTATTTTTATTAAAATAACATAAATAATACAATATAATAAAATAGATAACATCATCTTAATAAAGTGTAATAGAAACAATTTATCAAATATTTATGTGCTCAATCAAAACATCCCAATTGAAATGTGAAAATTAAATTTAGGAGGATATTTATGTATTAAGGCAAAATAGAATAAATACCCACAAGGTGTTTAAAGCAAACAAAAAATAGAAAAGTAATCAATAAAAGTGGAAAAAAGCACCATTCTTTCCTCCAAGCAGAAGCTTAAAGGTTTCTGTCTCTCTTCTTTTGTCTCTGAATAAAAAACAATGATTTGAAAAAGAAAATGAAGATTGATGGAAACCCATCAACAAATTCCCTCAAAAACCCAGAAATTCATCACATCTGAACACAGAGAGTGTTGAATTTGAAATAAAAATAAAAATCATACATTCTTGATTTTACTGAATAAAGAATTGATCTTTTTGTGTCAAGAATGGAGTTGGATAGCATTGAATGTGTATCATCTTCAGATGGTATGATAGATGATGATGAGATCCCTTTACATCACCCACATATTATTCATTCTCAATATTCATCTTCAAAGACATCCAACAACAACAATATTAACAATAGCAGCAGCAATAATGATGGGGTTGCTGCAATTCATTCTACAACAAGTGTTCATGAGCTTCTTGAATGCCCTGTTTGTACAAATTCTATGTACCCTCCAATCCATCAGGTTTGTTCTCTTTCTACCTAAACTTTTGGACCCCTTTATTGGTTTGATTGAGGAAAGATTGAATTTTGATTGTTGGGGTTGTGCTATATTTTAATGTATAGATTTATTAAGTTTCTTGAAATGATATGTTGGCTAGTTTTGTGGATCTATCTACCTGTTTGACTTTTTTGTTGCTAGAAGATTGTAATATTAGAAGCTTCAATTTGTTTCCTCTGGTGAATGATCTGCAAGACTTTTAATTTCCTTTTCCTTTTTCTGTTTTATGGATTTGGTGAGTTGAGTAGTGAGGTGTGGTGTGAGCTAGGGAGTTTGTTTGTGGTTAGTGAATGAATTAAATTTGGTTTAGCTTTCAAGCTTCTGGAACCTGGCTTATTAGGTGAGATTTGGTTCAGCATTGGACTATTGATGCATTGGGTGGAGTTAGCTTGATTGATTGTTGTTTGTTTTAGTGTTCTATTTCTTCCTTGTCTGTTGAATCAACTCCAATTGCAAGAAGGGTTTGTGGTGTAGTGGTTTGTTTGTCCCTTTGCTCATGAGAGGTCTTATGTTCAAAACTCGAAGTCATTCATTGCGGATAGTCTTTTCCTTTTTGCACCTATGGATGTGTCCTAATGGTCAATTAAGAGAGGAGAATCATGAGGTCTCACGCTCAAAATCTCAGTGGAGGCAAAAAAATATATTTACCTTTCTGAATGATATTGTTTTGCAGCCAAGAGGGTAGCCTAGTGTTTAATGAAGCGTCTGCACAGCTTGGAGACCAGGTTCAAATCCTAGTAGAGACGAAAACACTAGGTGATATCTTCCCATCTACATAAGCCTAGGTAGCCAAAGTTACCCAATACAAGAGGAGAGACGAAAACGCTAAAATTGACTTAGTTGACCTCTTCTCCAGTTTAATATGGAAATAAACTCCAGCTCCGTTGCAACTTGCAACTATAGCAAAGATTGGTTATTCTTGGCTCAACTTGATTTGGGCTAGTATTGATGCTCTCATCTTGACGTGCAGGATGCTACTTGGGAAAATGGCAGGAATAGATAGTAAGACAATAACATTTCTTTTGAGCGTAGGGTCTATGAGAAACAACCTTTCTACCTCCCTAAGGTAGGGTAAGGTCTGAGTACATCCTACCCTCCCTAGTCCCCACTTGTGGGATTACACGGGATGTGTTGTTACTGTAGATAGTGAGACGATAAGAAGCTTACAACCTGTTGTAAAGGCTTAAAAATAAAATAAGCTAATCTTATTCCACTGCAGGAAAGGAATTTATTAAGGTGTCCATTTTTCAATTACTCCGAAGCTGTCTATTACAGATCTGGCCGTAGTGAAACACTAATTCAATTGTAGTATTCCCACAAGATATTTTGATTATGGAGTACCACGTAAGTATTGAATAGTGAGATGTGAATATCCTTAACAAGATCCACATATTATTACTTGTAATTGTGCTTGAATCATGAAGCCTCTAATTTTGAAATTGAATGCTAAAATTTTTATTATCACTTGTAATTGTGCTTGAATCATGAAGCCTCTAATTTTGAAATTGAATGCTAAAAATTTTCATTCTACTCCTTTGCTTTTCATAATAGGTCATATCTTATCCTTTGTGATGCTATGTATTACATAGGCTTTCACCCTGTTCCTATTTTACCTTGCCATCCAACAGTGGCATGAATTTTGATTGCAGGCAGCGTACTATCCTCTGATCCACAGCTATTGCTTACCAATCAATGAATTTTGTTTGTAATCATGGCTTAAACTGACATGGGGTTTAGCTGATGAATTAGTTGAGCTTATCTATTATGAGTGTTGGGTGGCGTATGTAGGGCTCAAGTGGATGATCTTGAATGAAGGTTCCTCCAGTAACATTGTTGTTTATTGAGCTAAACCGATGCTTTTGAGATGTGTTCAGTCTTCCTAGTTTATATTGTCACGGGAATTCTCACCTCATAGGCGTTTTGGGATCGAGTTACGTCTAAGGTCCATTTCCTTCACATGGTATCGGAGCTAGCTTTTGGATCTAAGATATACCAAGTCCATTTTTTTGCAAAATTATGCCTGTTTTTAAGACAGATATCCCTACTGGTGTCTTTTTAATTACTTGTGTGGATGAAAATGATGCCTTAGCTTTTTCTCTAATTATTTGGTAGGAGCCATTTATAAGCTGCAAGCTAGTCCCTTCAGTTATCTGATATGCTACTTAGCTGACCCTGAATAGTAGTGCCCTCTGCAACTCCATTTCTTGTTAATAAACTTCTGGTACGTTTGTTTGCTGTATTAGCAAAAATGTCATGGTACAAAAACATGCATTGTTTGGTTACTAATTTAAGTTTTAACATTTCTAATACTGGTATAACTTATTTCTAAACCAAACAGCCTATAATGTATCATTTTCTGTGTGTTATTGCTGCAGTGTCACAATGGACACACAATCTGTTCAACATGTAAAGCGAGGGCTCACAACCGATGTCCCACTTGTAGGCAGGAGCTTGGAGATATCAGATGTTTAGCTCTGGAAAAGGTGGCTGAATCTCTTGAGCTCCCTTGCAAATATGGCTCTGTTGGCTGTCCTGAGATATTTCCTTATTACAGTAAGCTAAAACATGAGTCAGTTTGCAACTTTAGACCATACAGCTGCCCGTATGCTGGGTCTGAGTGCTCAGTTGTTGGTGATATTCCTTACTTGGTTTCTCATTTGAGGGATGATCACAAGGTAGACATGCACTCAGGATGCACTTTCAACCATCGGTATGTCAAATCTAATCCTCGAGAAGTAGAAAATGCGACGTGGATGTTGACAGTAAGTCAGAAATCTCCTTTTTGTTATATTCTCAGTATGTAAGTTAAAAGGATAGTATTGGCCTTGTGTTTTTAGTTAACATGTTCTTCAAAATTTGAGCATCTGATATCTCATCAAGGCTCTCAATATTTAGAAGGCGCTTAGTCACCATTCAATGCGTCTACTCTATGTAAACCTTTAGCATTCATCTGCTTCATTTTTTTCTCTTTACACTTGATAAAATGGCTTGCCATATTTGCACCTTAGTTTTTGTCTTGTGGGAAGATTCCTATCAAGAATTACACTCCTGCTTCTGCTATTGAAAATTTCGAGTTATCATTTCACACCGTGTATGGTTTGCTTGTTTTTCTCCTTTAGGAACTATATTAAATTTATTCCATAATATTTCAAAAGCAAGTTTATCTAAAGCTAGAGTGCTATATGTACTGTTACTTTCTTTTCAGGTTTTTAATTGTTTTGGTCAGTGCTTCTGTCTCCATTTTGAAGCCTTTCAGCTGGGAACAGCTCCTGTATACATGGCGTTTCTTCGGTTTATGGGAGATGAGATGGACGCTCGAAACTATAGCTACAGCCTGGAAGTTGGAGGTAATGGAAGAAAACTTACCTGGGAGGGTACGCCCCGAAGCATAAGAGATAGTCACAGGAAAGTAAGGGATAGTCATGATGGGCTCGTCATACAACGTAACATGGCCCTTTTCTTTTCTGGAGGGGAGAGAAAGGAGCTTAAGTTACGAGTAACTGGAAGGATATGGAAGGAACAGCAGAATCCTGACGGAGGAGCATGTATGCCCAACCTCTGTACTTAATGCTGGTTTTGAACTCAACGCCTACTGTTCTTGCTGTCCCGTGTACTGATTTTTCAAAACATAAACAGATTCAGACATTGAAGATTGTTCGAAAAATGTGTGGAAAGTTTTGTTCATATGTATGAACTGACCAGTGTATTTTTGTTATTAACTCTTGGAAGAGCTTGTACCATAAACATTTTTAACTTAATTTCTCCTAACAACACCTACTTGTGTGCCTGCATAGTTGCAAATCTGGCTTCATTCTATGGTACTACTAAAATGCTCACTTGGCTCATCACTAACATTTTGTTTGGATGGTTGTTACCGATTGTTACATAATGTATCGTATTGTATTGTAGTATATTGTTTTAATGAATACAATGTTTGGATGGATTGTACTGTTCTCCGTCCTTGCGTAATGTTACACTTCAACAATTTGAATAATAAAACTACAAGAAAAATAAAGTACGAGGTAGAGCTACTATGAAAAGGTAAAATAAAAATAAAATAGGATTATCAAATAATAATAATAAACACAAAATGAGAAGAAAATACTAAGGTAACGATGTGATAGACATTGAATCGGTCGTTAATAAAATGAGATTTTCTGTTGTTGTATGGCGAAGAATTTAAACGATACGATACAATTTAAGTAACAATCAAAACATATACGTAAATGGTATAAAATTTCTGTCAATATATAGTAGTTAAATTCCAATAAACAATGAAAATTGGTTGGAAAATAACCTCCAAGAAATTGAGCCCAGTCATCAAGAAGATTCAATAGGGTTTAGGAACAAATACATTGGTGGCAAAGGAAGTACCTGACAAGGCATCAACTGATCTAGGTGGTCCGAAGAGGGTTTATCTGAACACTTTTTGTCGAAAAATTATATGAAGGATCAAAATTTTATTTTATTTTCGTTAGATGTTGAAACCCCTTCGTACAAACTAAAAACTTGTCTAATGGTCAAAGTGTTCAAATTCTCATTACATGATGTAGGTTCAATTTATGCTAGCCCCAATTTCTAATGTTTTTAGCTTTTTTTCGCATGCTTGTTTCTTTAATTTTTTGAATCCCCTAAGCAAAAATCCTGCTTTTGGTACGAGCAGCTGAGTAATTTAGTTTGAATTGAATCGATATTACAACATGCACCTCCTACTTAAGAACTCGAAGGTCACCTTTAAATGTTGAGAAATGGTGGACATCAATCAAAAACTTCATCTAAAAATTCATTGTCACAAGTGATAGAAGTAATTTTCTTTAAAGCTTATATATGAGATAGATTGTAACTTGCAGTGTATCATAACATATTATGTCTTTTTAGTTTTATCCATAACCCAAATATGAGTCAAAAACTTCACAGTATTTGTACAATTTATACTGACATAGAACTTGCTTAAAAGCCTAGCAAGATCATTTCCAGTAAACTGCAAAAAACATCTAAGGTTATCTCTTGTTTTTTTTTTTCTTCTTGTTTTTTGTTTTTACTTTTGATAAGTAAGAAACAAGATAGTCTCTTGAAATTGATGTTGGCAAAGTAAGGGTGTCCTCAGACACTCCTATGTACACACACACACCCCATATACCAACTCTTGAGTGAAATGTCGTCAGGCAATCTCATCAAGACGACGGTCCATTACATGGGAGATGGATACAAGGAACGAATCTTCACTTGAGCCAGGGGGCTTAGAGTCCAACGCTTCTTGAAGAATCTCCTCGATCACGGATTCCTTGTTCAAGGTTTCCCTGCACATGATGTTCCCTATGGTAAATGGTGTGAGACCCCTCTCTGCACCTTTCTTCAAAAGCATGGTGGAGATGCGGAGTGTGCGAGCACTTTCCAAAGGTATGTCCCAC
Organism: Solanum sitiens; assembly: GCA_016801875.1. NCBI lineage: Eukaryota > Viridiplantae > Streptophyta > Magnoliopsida > Solanales > Solanaceae > Solanum > Solanum sitiens. The sequence continues at coordinate 1,613,373 of JABWTJ010000078.1, read as the reverse complement.
CCATATAACTTCAATAAGCCTATGTCTTCCTCAGCGTCAAGTGATTTAATGTACTCAATGGTCTCGGAGCTAAAAGGTTGATGAGCTTGTGGCCAGTAGAGCCAGTCAAATGTGACATCTTCAAACTGCATCATTGTTTAGGTAGTAAGGACTCAAAAGTCGGGATGACTAAACAACATAATAAAACCATAAAACAAGCATTCACAAATCTACACTCTCTCTGGCTCTCTGCCTATTCGTCTTGGAATATGTCGTCAATCTTAAATCAAAAAGAGGTATGTAACTAAAGAACTTGAATGCCATGAACAAGCTGAGTGCTTTGCTGCCCTTCTGGTGCAGATCATAGCAGCTCTTCCAACAAGGCAAAGGAAAGAGGGGCTCAGATTGTAAAGATTGGAGCCTCTCAACTACTCTTTCGCAAACTAATATCCTATTAATACTAAAACATGATAAGCATAACATGATATTCCTTTTCGCCCAACAGCCTATAATAGGCACATGCCCCCTATATCTCAAGGGCTTGTAATTACATGAAAATTCCTATTTAAATAGTTCATATATAATTTGAAGCTACATCACAATTGCTTCCTAAAATTATAAAAGAAAACAATTCTCTTGTTATAAGGACTTATAGAGAATGAACAAAATAAAAAGAAAGATTACTGACATGATTGAAGAATTATTCAATAGGCCAAAATGAGGAACATAAAAAATATGCAGAGATGCAACACGAACTATCAAACAAATAACTGCATCACATTTTTTTTTTTTATGACAAGGGAACCACAACAGATATCCTTAGGGTGTGCACAATAACAACATCACATTATATAACCAAATGGACAGGAAAACGAAAGATGAAGACTTACACTATCGGGCAAGCAGTAGCCATGATCAATTGGAATGAGCTCAACCTGGCCATCTTCACCTTTGCTCATTAAGATATTACCTGCATGCCTATCTGCATTTGCCAGCCTCATATCTAATACTGCAATTTTATGCACCTCTTCGACAGGGAAAGAACTAGGACCTAAATCCTCACAACTACCATTATTCTCCATGAATTTCTGCAAGGACCCCAGCTTAACTGTAACACCATCAGGATGGTTGAAACCCTTATGAAGGCACCTCACAAAAGTAGTTGGAGGAACACCAGCAAAACCTTTCACCTCACCTGAAAGTGAGCGTCGTCCACTCTTTGGATGATCCAAAATGTAGGCAGCGCATTCCCTGAAACCACCTTCTCCAACTCTTGTTCCTTTCTTCAAGCCCTCGCCATTAACTGACATAGGCAACCCTTGGGGGTTGTTCACAGCCATAGGCTCCTCATCAATTGGCTTAAACACCGCAACAAACTTATTCCCTGATGCATCACGCATAAAATATGCTCCTCCCGTGCCTTCAGTTGATCTAATAGGATAATTTCCTCTATCTATGCCTTCAAATGCAGAAACAATCATATCCCTAAGTACCACAGGAATTTCAATCCTTGGGTTAACAATTACAGGTTCCAAATATATTTCCCTATCAGGAGGCTTCCTCGGGACCAAAACTTTGTGATCTGTTTCAGTCCCGCTCCCGTTTTCTCTAACCACATCATTCTGGTGTGGTGCCACAATGGACAACTCAAAATTCTTGTCCAATGGTCTAGCCCTAATTTTTGCATTTTTTCGCACAAACAAATGAATTACCCCATCATTATTCTTGCAAAGATCATATATGATCCTCCGATCTTCAACATATTCACCTCTACACAACACTTCCTGTTCATCAATATCACCTAAACCAACCTTCTTTTCAGCAAGTTGACGTTTAACATATCCAACATCCCGACTCCTCTCTACATTAAATGTAAACTCTTCACCAGAAGAAGTTGTCACATTAATAACTTGAAGATCAGATAACCTAAGCACTAAATGAAGAACATTCCCATCAGAAACTCCATAATCCCTGATAAGTGAATCTCTCCTAGCCAATTCACGACCCCCACAAACCAGTTTTTGATTTTTCACCACAAACCCTTTACAACTCTGAATCTGTACTTTCACAGATTCAATTGAATCATACTCCAAAACCCTTAATGGCATCATCGAACCCGACATAGCTACGTAAATCAAAATCGATTCTTGACCATGTACAAGCGGAATTACCAAATTCTTTATACAAATTGGACTAATTGCAACCACCCCAGCAGATGACATTTTCCTCTATGGAAAATTTGTTCCAAACCCTATATTCACAAATCAACCTACAAATTATCAAAGACCCTAAACAAGTGAAAAATGTGTTGTGGGTTTCAACACATTTTTCACAATGCAATCTGTACAGATATTACTTACAAATGTAACAATATTTAAGAAAAAAAAAAGATAAAAAATAAAACCTCTCCCAAAGCCCCAGAGATTCAAGATTGGTTCTTTACTTGAATAAATGTTATAGTTAACCAATAAAAATATGAATTTTGGGAGCTTTGGGAAAAAAAATTTAAAAAAACTATTTGGGGGTCGGAGAAAATGGAATAACTTTAGATAGGGGAATTGAAAGGCAAAGAATAGAGGACGGATTCTTACAGGAGGAGGAGAAGAATCGAAGGAAAATTGGATAGCTTGAAGGATGATATGCCGAGAATTTTTGAACGGTGCCGGCGACTTTTCCGGTGTATGAACGGAGAAAATACGTACAGTTGGAGAAGAATATTACTCAACCACAAATCAGTATTACTTCAATATTTTAGCCGTTTCAACTTTGAAATTGCCTTAGAATAAAATAATTACAAAATTTGTCATTCAAACTTTACATTTAAAATTAGTGTATAAATAGAATCTGAAACAGATTAGACTATCTTTTATAGAAAAAGAAAATTGAGTATATAAGGTTAATGAAATATATTCTTTTAATAGAATGATCTTACTCACCAATAGTAAAGTACACTAAAATTTGTTTATATAGAAGAAGTAGTTCTAAAGTTTAGAAAATTGATTGTTGAAAAATAAGAAGAAACCTCTATTTATAGACAGTAAAAATGGGAGTTAATATCTCAAAAGGTCACTCAACTTTGAAAATTTATCTAACAAAGTCATTGAACTTTATTTTGTATCAATAAAATCACTCAACTTAGACTTTTATATCAATAAAATTATTTAACTAAATTTGTCACTAAAAAAACATTTGATATAGTAAAAAAAAAAATTTTTTATGTCTTATAAATATGAATCCTATAAATGAATAAAACTTAAATTGTTAATAAACTTTTACGAACAAACTTAATTAATGAAATACATACATTATTATTATTATTATTATTTTAAAAAAATATTTACACAAAATGACTAGTTAAAGCAAAAAATTAAGTTGAAAAATTAACGTTATAAGAAAAGATCAAGATTAATAGAGCCAAAATAATTTTAAGCTTCAATGAAAAAGTACAATAATATATAACATTATTTTTTTGTTTTACTTTTTTTTTAAAAAAAGTTACAAAACAAAAAAGACAAATTTTATTAGAGCACTGTTGTTTAGTTTTGCATTATTAAACAAAAACTGTCAGTTATAATATATTTAGAAAGTTAATTGAGGTCAAAATTTTAAATATTATTTTAGTACTCTTATTCTCTAATGAGTCCTAATTAGATTTGTAAATACAAATTTTATCGATAATTTGTTTGTGCTAATCCTAAAAAACGAATACACTAGTTGACTAATAAATAGAACTCCTAATTATTTCTTTTTATTTAGTAATTAGTATATTAAGACAAAGAGTATTTGTTTCACTAAAGAAGTTTCCCATAAAATAATTAAACTAGTTTTCTTAATTTTATTTATTTGTAGAGTCTATTTTATATGAAACGGAAAAAATTAATGATAAATTTTGTTTAGTGATTTAACTAACACAAATGTCTAAGTTGAATTATTTTATTGATATAAAAATCTAAGTTGAGTGATTTTTTTGATACAAAACAAACTTTAATGACTTTGCTAGATCAGTTCCTAAAATTGAGTGATTTTATTGATATAAAAATCTAAGTTGAATGATTTTTTTGATACAAAACAAATTTTAATAATTTTGCTAGATCAATACTTAAAGTTGAGTGATCTTTCAGTATATTAACTCTAAAAATGGTAGAGTAAACATGTGTTTATTATGCCTAATTGGAAATGTTACAATTCTTTAGAAAAGTCAAAGGTCATAACCCTTCATAAACGTTACAAGGTTACAATAAAGTCACAATTTTTCATAAAAGTCATAATTTTTCATAAAAGTCACAACTTTTCATAAAAGTTGCAATTCTTCGTAAAAGTCACGACTTTCCATAAAAATCGCAATTCTTCGTAAAAGTCACAACTCTTCGGAAGAATCACAACTCTTCATTTTTTTCACACCTTTTAAAACCCAACAATATTAACATATTGAGTGATAGTTCATAATTGAAACCTAAAGAGGATAAAATGTAATATTTCGTGGAAATAGAGAGTCGATTTTTGAAAGACTTTCAACTCGAGTACAACAAATCAGAGTAAGTATGAAATGAAAAAATGATAGTGAAGAAAATATAATAATTACTACAATAACAATAATTAAACAGTGTAATAACCAAAACACCATAAAAGCATATGGTGATAGGAAGAAAGCAAAACCAAGATACTAAAATAATAAAGTGAATACTACAACAGACACCACCGAGCCTAAAACTTTTCAATAAGCAAGAGAATACTTCACTAATCTCCTATCTAAGGTTGTGTTCTCAATATGTTAAAATTGCATCATGTCTTGTCTAATAGCCTCTCTCTTATACTTTTTCGACCTATATCTATCTTTCTCGTACTCACTTTATCCAACCTCTCACGTATCCACATAAAAACATGTCAATTATTTAAAAAAAGTCTTACCGAATATTTTTAAAAAAAGATTATAACAGTCATGAATTAACATGATAACCGAAATAAATACTATTTTAATCTTCTAAATTCAATATATGAACAAACGGCTAGTCTATTCTCCAAACGTATAAACAATTTTTATTTTTGAAATATTTCCGTTGGTTTCAATTTATCGTTGCACTTTTTGATTATTGCCCATATCTTTTTGTTGAAACAATAATTGAATATTTCAGTTCTGATACAATGTCAATTTAAAAGTAATTAGAATTGATTTTAGTTTATTTTAAATATAATATATACTCGTCAATTATCTAATTTCAATATGCTAAGGAATAGTACACATTATTGATACTCTAATAAATGGTTATATTCATAGTTATGAAGTATTTGATTTGGTCACGATGTAATAGATATATTATCAGGTTGATCGTTATTTTCAAGACTTTGATATTAATTATTCAAATTTTATTATTAAGTACGTTTTTTTTTTAATTTTATAACTACTTAATGCGTTCGAATAAGTATGAATGACATTAAGATGTCTATATAAGAAATTCTACAAAAAATAATAATTCATCGCTACTTCATCTCTTTCACTCACCACCTACAACTTCCACCACCATCTATACTATCTACAATCATCATTCTTAATCCAAACCACAATCACCGCTAATATCAGTTATCTCAATCAATTGTCATCACTATTAGTCATCATTTGTAATCATCACCACCAACCATTATTACATCCACTAATCATTAAGATAATTATTATAATTAATCAATATATATCGCTCATTGTCATCATTATTCACCTCCAATATTATTCTACTACTAACAACCAGTGATGGAGTGACATATTTTATAGTTAAAATGGAATAATATTTATCGTTTAAATGTAAATTAATATTTTCTTATTTTTTGTCAAGATGACATATTTATCCATGTGAAGTGTTTTTTCAAATAAGAGAGAGAGTACATTATACACACCATGATGATACTGTTATAAAAATTAAATAGAGACGTGTTTCTAAAACTAATAAACACTCTCAATAGTTTAGGTATGAAACTCATACTCTCAATAGTTTAGGTGTTTTTTTGACACGTATGTTATCATTTAAAAAAGAGAAGAAAGGTTATCTAGGAAGAATTGTTCCCTACTCTTCACTTTGATAGTCGTAGAAATTAAAAGATGCGAGGTAATTTTTTTTGTAAATATTTTTCTTTTAACTCTACTATAACAACAATAACATATCTAATAAAATTAATTAAATAAAGTCCAAAAAAATAAAGTATAAACAAATCTCTAATTCGTACCTCAAAAAGATTTAAAAACAACCTTTTAATGCTATATCGAATCAGCAATCAGGTCACAAGAAAGAGCGACCCACAATCTAAACCAAAATCCAAACACATAAGAATATAGAAACTATGGTTATTTGCATATGCAAATACAACATAGAAATATTTCTATAAGTTAATAATAAATATTAATTTACAAAAATATAAGAGTGCATTACTTACTTATTTATTGTTAGGTGAGTAGGTAAAAATAATAATATTATAACAAAAATATTAAACAAACACTATTGAAAAATCACGCATGAAATGTGGTTATCAAAAAGGGAGGTTACAACGTTAAAGGAGAAACGATAATGAACTTTGCCATTTATAACACTTGTTTTCTTATTCTAATTGAAGGAATAGATTTTCTGATTTTTAAAAATACTCAAACCAATTAAATATGAGAAATTGAATATTTTTTTTAAAAAAATTCATATACGAAGCACACCCTTTATTTATCATATTTTCCTAAAGTTTTGAGCATTTAGTTTTCCCCCATTAATTGTTTTAAATCTATTTAGTGTAATTCAAACTACAAATACCAATTTATACAATTTTCACAACTAGATTTAGTTATAGCTTTGATCAAAGTTTGTGATTACTTAATAGACAATCCTAGTGATCCCATACCTATCTCGTAACTTTTTGCACCAACTTTCGTGTGCCCTCGTGACCCAATATCTATCATTTTTCATATGCTTTGGTGTTCGGCGTTCAAATTTAAATTTCGACTAAATTTAGATTACGCATGATAGGGCTCTTTTGGGGACTTTCAACACGATTTTCTCCATCGTAAAGGCTTCAATTCGAGACCTTTAGGTAGGGTGAAGCAGTCTCACCACTTCACTATAACTCATGATAGACATACGCTTATGCTACTCTACGTTTCAATGCTAAATTAAGTATAGAGGCGGAACCAATATTAGGAGATAGGGGATCCAAAATCAATTTGTTTGGAGGTTCACAAGTTCATATACATAATTTTTTTAATTCTTCTATTACAAATATAGAGTCTACGAAAAAGCTAGTGAGTCCGTCCGAACTCATGAACCCCCACCTAGCTCCCCCTCTGATTAAGTAAAGAATTTTTTTAATTGAATTAATAATTTTTCACGATTTATCAGTTTAGTATTTAGATTATATGATATTATTGCTATAATTTGAACTATAATATTTTTTTTATTCAAGTGAGTATTTGATTATGAGCAAAATATAGTGAAAAAGTGAAAATAAAATATTTCAAAATCTTAAGTCTAACTGTACTTTTTCAAAGTTCAACCTCGAAAAAAGTAAAAAATATCCAACCAATGAATTCGGAGTAAAACGAAGCATAGCACGAAATTAGCAACGGATAAATTTTCAGTATTTTACGACCAAAGGATTAAACTCCCACAATACCAAATGGCATGAAAAATATTCTCATTTTCTTTACCGTATGTTAAAACAAGAATATAAAAAAGGGCTACCCTATGGTATTTTCAATCTTTTTTTTTTTCTATACTATTTTTTACTTTTCAAAAATCAATTTTAATAATTTTTAAAATATTCATAAATAATAATTCTTCTCATATCATCAATATTATTAAACATATAACTTAGAATTTCAAAAAAACACAAATAAATTAAGACTGAAAAAGGGTCCTGGTATTTTCTTCAAGCGGTTCTCCATTCAAAAAGCTTTGTAATATCAAAATCTTAGCTCTCTCTGAGACGCACACAAAAATTGCGAAAAGCCTCTTTCTTCTTCTCTCCAATATCTCTTCATCTTCTGATACTGTTTTCTTACACTTGTTGACTATCAAGTCGCCGGATCTTTGACTCCGATTGAAATGGAGAATCTCATAGCATTAGTTAACAGATTACAGAGAGCTTGTACTGCACTTGGAGATCATGGTGAAGAAAGTTCGTTGCCTACTCTATGGGATGCTTTGCCTACTATCGCTGTTGTCGGTGGACAGGTTTTGATACATCTAGATTCTCTCTATTTTTTCTGTTTCGTTACTGTATTGTGAAGCAAACTTAAATTGTGTTTTATTGCGGTGTTTTATGTATGAATCTGGAAGTGTTAGCTGACGATTGGAATTTTGAAAGGTGTTGCTTCGTTTGAATAGTCGTGTTCGTATTTATTGAGGTTGAGTTTTTTTATTTGCGTGTTCATTGAAGTCAGATCTGTGGTTTTGTATTGTGTTTTTTGGTACTTGTATGCTCATAGTTTCTGTAAGTAGTTGTTGTAGGTTGCAATATCTCCGTTGCTTCTATTTTTGGTCATTTCCTTGCCTTATTTTATCTGAAAGTTTTGTAGTGGAGTGATTTCTTCGGCTCTTGTTACTTGCCTCAGGTTGATCCGATAACTTTAGTCATGAAATGCTCATATATGTAGGTTTCAAATTTGTTAGTCTCTTTTTGTGTGGCACGGTTGGAATTTCGAGATTCAAATTTCTAAACTTTTGGCTTGAATTTGGACATAGAAGCTTTAAGTTTTTCGAAATAAAATTTATATATTTGAAAATGATGTAAAAAAGTATACTATAAAACACAATAATTAAGAAATTAAAATATTTAAAACGAATATGAAAAATTCGGGTTGAAAACTTGGTTGACTCTTGAAATTCCAACTGTTCTACATAAATTGGGACGGAGGAAGTAGTTAAAGTATTCTCTCAATTTATGTGATGATATTTGACTGGATAATTATTTGACTTATATAGTAATATATTAGTGATAGTGAAATTTGAGAATTTAGGGTAATAATAAAAGCATCATATTAGAAGTTCTGAAATTGAATAGTTTGATGAATTTGAATTTTTGAAAGTTGTGAAGTTCTATAGACATAAACATTTTGGAATGTCTCAAAAGGGATTGAAGGGGGCCAGACTGAGTATATATTTCATTTGAATTATTCGGACCAAGTTTTTCTAGCTTTATTTAGGTTGAGACTTTGAGAATTTTGGTTCATGGTAGGCACATGGGAAGAGGCAATCTAGTACCATAGTTTCTGTATTAAAATGTAGAAGCTGAATGTATTAATGTAATATGCGGTATATGTTTCTCGTATTGAATTCGTTTTATGAGCTGCTTGACATCAATTCTATGAACGTGCTGTTACATAGCTTGATATGTCTCTGAGTGTGCATTCTATGCTAATAGCCTAATATACAATGACTCTTGTGGAGAATGGATGTTTGGGTCCATAAGTGAGTGATCCGATGCCCTTTTTGCTCAACTAAAATTTAGGTGCATGCTAATAGTTTTCTAATGGTGGTGTGCATGACCTGTATCATGTGTGTCCTCTGTGATAATCTATCTTATATTGTGTACTTAATGTCTTCGAAAACTATTGATTCCGTCGATTTGTAGGTTTAGTTTGCATTTATGTTGCTTAACTCCATCTTTTGGATGACTTGTAGAGTTCTGGGAAATCTTCGGTGCTTGAGAGCATTGTTGGAAAAGATTTTTTGCCTCGTGGATCAGGTAATAATTTCATCAATTGGAATCATAGATGCAAAACTTTTAACAATACCAGAATTCTCACATATCATGTACAGGAATTGTCACCCGCCGCCCCCTTGTCCTACAGCTTCATCGGATAGAAGAAGGTAGAGAATATGCAGAATTTGGACACCTACCAAGGAAGAGGTTTACTGATTTTGGTGAGTTTTTGACAAGCAATTCTACCGTATTATTTGCTCAATTCTACTTTTCATCTTCTGCATGTAGCACCTGTCAGTGTGTGTTCTCGTTTTCATTATCTTCTGGGACTTCATTAGCAAACTTTTCCTCAACATTCACTTAAGTCTGTTGTTGTTTTTGTGTCTAAGTCTTATATGTGTCTTTCAGCTGCTGTGAGGAAGGAAATTGCTGATGAAACTGATCGAGAAACTGGCCGCAGCAAACAGATTTCTAGTGTGCCAATTTATCTCAGTATATATTCTCCATTTGGTATGAAGAACTGTTCGTTTTCTATTTGTGCTATTCAATTGTCTGCAATGGTGTATTTCCAAGTCCATTTGAGGTTTTTGATGGGGGTTCTTTTTTTTGGACAAAGGTTGTTGATGATGTATTTGTTTTGAGTAAGCAGGATGTTGAAATTTGTAGGACGAGGTTGAATTTGATTACAAAAAAAAATGTATTTAACTGAAGTCTGGTGTTAAATGTTTCTCTCCCCATTAATGCATTCAGTTGCTAGCAACTAAAAAATTGTTGCTTCTGATAGCTGTCTGGACAATTGCTTTTAATATCACCACTTACATATAGTGGATAGTTATCTGGTGAATTCCTTTGTTGTGTATGCTTTAGTATTTCTAATATTGCCTTTTCAGTTATACATTCACTTGTCAGAATCCATTTGGTGTTGAAATCAGTGTTTTTTGGTAATCTGTTTCCAAGCTTGGTGTAGACTTCTAATTTACTTGCCTCAGTTGCAGCATTTTTTGTAGCATCAATACATTGTGTAGTTATCCAATAATCTGAGAAAAGATCTTCTACTCATTCCATTCTAATTTTACATTGCCTCGACATTTACTACTTCATCTACTTATTTTGGATTTATTTCATGGCAGTTGTTAACTTGACTCTGATCGATCTTCCTGGACTTACAAAAGTAGCAGTTGGTGAGTATAGTGTTTCTGTTCATTCGTGCCATTAATTTCAAATGGAGAAAAATGTATGTTGAGGATTCATATAACGGACCCGAACATGTTTGCATTGATACATAACTTTTTTCATAACGGAAACTGTTGCCGAATTGATGTTCTGTCCATTGAATTTATGTAGAGGGACAGCCTGACAGCATTGTACTAGACATCGAAAACATGGTTCGGTCTTATATTGAGAAGGTCAGTTATACTAGCCTTCTATCCAACAGAAAATGTTCCAGTATGTAGTGTTAGCATTTTGAAAAAAAAATAATACTACAGTTCTCTAGTATTGGAGTAGTTTGCTATGCTTGCTCTAATATGTCAGGAAACATCTAAATTGTGTTGAAGATCTCAATTTAGTCTTAATACTTGTGAAAGTCATTGCTTTCTGTTTTCTTGACGTTGCAGCCCAATTGTATTATTCTTGCAATTTCCCCGGCGAATCAAGATCTCGCAACATCGGATGCAATCAAGATTTCTCGTGAAGTAGACCCTAAAGGTCAGATTCTGGGAATTTCCTTCGTATAATTTTCCTACCCTCTAGCTCTAGATTGTTCTGAATGTGTTGATGGACATGTTCTTTTATTGGTGGGAAGTAATTGTATCTAGTTTATTATTGTTGGTTTAGTTATTTACTGTTAGGAAAATTACACACTTTAACAAAGCTGCCATATGCATTATAGATCTGCCACTTGATTAATAAAATTGCTTACCTCATAAAAGACTGACAACTTTAGTGTAGACATGAAAAATTTTATCCACCTTCTCTACCTTTCTCCGAAAACTATCTTTAGCATGACAAAGTTCAAGAAGTTTCAATTCACGTGGTCATACACATTCTCTTGATCTAACTAGCTTTCAAGAAGCCACTGCCTCATTTTCCACCAATCCTGCATGTATAATTTACCTGCTATCCACAGATACAAACACATTCTAAGAGAGAGACATTGTATCACCAAGACCTTCATTATAGTATACTTGAGACCATCTTAAAATTGATCTTGTTGATGTTTCCTGCTAGACTAATTGGTCCACATTCCCCAATATTTGAGGCTCCCTCCTCCTTTCGGTGATGCAACGAATGCAGTGGGGGCTCTTCTCAAACTTTTCTGATTTCTGGAATGATATAGCAGTCTTCATGTTGTCTTCCTACACGACACTCCCAACATTGCTGGAAAAAAGTTGGAGTGAAGTCCTCCAGACTGATGGTTTATCTCCCACACAATTCTCTAGTCTCCCTCAACTCCTCTCCTCTTCTATACTCAGACCACTCTTTCATCTTCTCTCATATTTGGTTAAACTCTATCCTCCCAAATTCAGTCTATATTTTTCCTTTCCTTGGTACACTAGGGAATAAAAACTGCAACTGACTTGACCTATTCCTCATCTTCATAAACCATTTCCCCCGCTTCTGTTCACTTTACTGAGAACTTTTTATTGGACCCTCCTCTTTCAAACAAAGTGTTCCATTTATTTTGTTTTCAGCTAGTCTCCCAAGCTGTTGGCTCATCTTTTCTCATTTTTCTCCCTTGTTTAGCCCCCCACCCCCCCACAGACACACACACACACCCCACACTAGATCTCCCGATTCGTTCATTTCCTCCTGCATCTTAACCTGCACCCTTCCAAAGATGTCCCTATTCCACTCCTTGTCCTGTTTAATAGTATCTTAGCCAAGCAAAATGTAGTTTCACTTCATCTAATTTAGAATTCTGAGGATATTCCACTTTATCTAAATTATGAGTGCATTTTTTATTTACTATGTTGCTTGGACTCTTCATAAATGTCAACGGGTGCGTTTCGGATTCTCCAAAAGTAGTGTATTTTTGGAGAATCCGACACAGTTGCGACATTGAAAGTGAAGAGTCCGCACAACTTAAAACCCTAGGTTTATTGATTATGAATCAAAGATAAATTCAGACAACTTTTTTTTTTTTTTTTTAAAGAAGATTTAGTCATTCAACTTTTATATCTTCTTTAAGAAAATTGAAGTTTCTTATCCTCTATTGACTTCCCAGTGCTCACATTCTTTATGGTGAAAAGAGTTGGGAAACTTAGTACAACATAGACTAGACCTCCAATGTGCTTAACAGTTTACTTGTCTTGTTTACGGTGGCAAAACTCCAATATTTGAAGCCCTAAATGTTTTTAAGTTTGTCCAATGTGTAATTTCGTTTCTTTTGATGAAAGGAAAGATCATCACTGTTAACTTATCCCAAAAAGAATAAGAGGAAACATGAAGGCAAGAAAGTTATTCCTGTTTCTAATTACCTGCTAAAACAGAGTCACTACTAGTGAAGTCTAGTGAGGCATGTTCCTATTATTTTATGCTCATGTTTATTTCGAGTATTGATCACCTTTTACTTGTCGTTTTGTTAATTTGTTCTTGTTGTGGATATGTCCATTCAATTATTTCTTAAACTCAGAGAACTATTTGTTCTCACACTCATTTGTGATCATTTTTTGATTGAGCAAATAATGTAGTTTAAGTTTGATATGGGTTTATAATATCAGCTCATTTGCGATCTTCTGACGCTCGACTCTTGTCTTTTCCTTGTGTGGTAATGTGCTAGCTCGATGCTAGTTTTACAATATGGTTCATTCTTGGTCAAGATTATGCATACTCATATCAAGAACAATTACATCTTTTAAGACTCTTTTGACTCAGTATCTGACCACTTGTCTCAGGAGAAAGGACATTTGGAGTTCTGACCAAGATTGATCTCATGGATAAGGGTACCGATGCTGTTGATGTAAGCTTTTATTTGGTTGATAATAATTACTGCTATACTTGTTTGAACAGGCTTTTTTACTTAAATGTAGCTTCAATTGAGCGTATATGAGTATGGACCTCATATTTTTGTATCCTTTAGATTAAACTAGAGAAGAGTTGCTTTTAGTCTTTTCATTACCCGTTGGATCTCAAATTTATGCCATACGTTGATTTTTTAAGTTTGATAGTTAACCGTACATGGGTCTAACGAAAATAACATCTCTACCTCGGAAAGGTAGGGGTAAGGTCGCGTATACCCACCCTCCTCAGACTCCATTTGGGGGTGATATTGGTATGTTGTTGTTCTTGTAGTTAACTGTACATTGGTCTTTCAGAAACGACCTCACCCTGCAAAGGTAGGGGTAAGGTTTGCGGAGTTTCCACCCTTTCCAAACCTCACTTGTGGGAATAAGGGAATGTTGTTGTTTTGTAGTTAACCGTACATACATGTAGCTTTTTAAAATTAATGCCATTAAGTGTACTCCGTCTGTTCAAGTTTTGTGGTGATGCTTGACTTGACACGAAGTTTAAGAAAAAAAGGAAGGTCGGGACTTTTCTTGTACCTGTGACATTTTTGTGACTATAAAAGCATGTCATTAAAGGTAAGTGAGAAATTTAAATTTCAAGTGTTACCTTGTATAGAAATGTGGGAAATAATGCCACATAAAATGGAACAAAGGGATGAGTTACATTGGGGGAAGTATCTTTTATATAAAGCGAAGTACCGAAGCTTCTGTGAAGAGATAATGAACCTCTGTACATAAAATGAAACAGAGGGATGAATAGAGTTTCATAATGTTTTTAGTTTCTGGAGAACTTATGTATTTTGAGTTTGATTGTGTTAAGGTGATCATAGTTTCTTATTCTAGTTTGATAAGGTCCAAATATCAACTTTTTGTTGATTGTTGTTGTAGACTTGTAGTAGTAGTAGTATCTTAGTGAATACATATTGTCATATTGGGTGAAGAGTTATTTGAACAGATCTTGTGATAATTACCTTAGGACAGTTAGGATATACTATTTGAGTGTGCTTTATTAGTAAAGAAATTAAGGCAATGCACATAACATGACATGATGTAGAGGATGAATGTTCTGATTTTCCCAATCACTCTACTTGAGTAGTCTTCTTTTAAATTTATGATTTTGGATATTGAAAGCCTATCCTTGTGTTCTTAGTCTGAGCATCTTAAAATACTACCTATTGCAATAGACAAAGGCACTTCTTCATGCCCTCTTGACATTTGTAGGAGCAAAAGTGGTAATGATATGTTTATCTGTTTCTGCAAATGTGTTTGTCAGTACTGACTGTTTAATTCACATTCCTATGGTTTATGCTTTCTGATTGAAATTTCTGCTGCCATCAAGATGTCTGTCAACATTTACAAGAAAATATTTATTATTTACTTACAAATATTATCAATTGTTGATTACTCTAAATCATTTTCTTGGTTTTCCAGATGTTGGAAGGAAAATCATATAAGCTTCAGTTTCCATGGATTGGTGTAGTCAATCGTTCACAAGCTGATATCAACAAAAATGTGGATATGATTGCTGCTAGGCGTAGGGAGAGAGAGTACTTCTCTAGTACCCCTGAGTACCGGCATCTTGCTAACAGGATGGGTTCAGAACATCTTGGGAAAGTTCTGTCGAAAGTATGTCATATTCTTTCTAATCGAATATTCAGGGTTTGAACTTTTTTTCTTTTTTAAACTAGAGCCCTGTTCATCTTATTTCACTTTTTTGCCTCCAATGAAATTCCTCATGGTGCTCTAAATGAAGCCTTTAAGGTCTTTATGCTTTTCCTATTTGATGAAGACTTGTAGTTGTGGTTTATGTTGGATAGCTAACTGTTTTTCTTTGATTTTCTTTCTACATTTTTAGCATTTGGAGTCTGTTATCAAGTCTCGAATTCCAGGTCTCCAGTCCCTTATCAACAAAACTATAATTGAGCTAGAAACTGAGTTGAGCCGTCTTGGAAAGCCCATTGCCACGGATGCGGGAGTAAGTATCCTATTTAAATCTCTACCTTTCTGTTGTATTGGTTATTGAAACCTGTGAGGCAATCTACTATCTTTGTACTTCCATTAGTTTGTAGAATATGAGTCTGCTTTTGTTGCTCTTCTGAGCGTGAATCATATGTCTTGTCCTTGTTTTGCATGTTCTGATCAGGGAAAATTGTACATGATAATGGAAATCTGTCGTACTTTTGATGGAAATTTCAAAGAACATCTTGATGGAGTGTAAGTATTCCTTGTTTACTTTTTGTTAGCATATCCAAGTTAACTATATTTTTATGTGGTCTAAGCTTGTTTTCTGATGTCTGAATGTCACAGTCGACCAGGAGGTGATAAAATATATTATGTCTTTGATAATCAGCTCCCAGCTGCATTAAAAAGACTGCAATTTGACAAGCAACTTTCAATGGACAATGTAAGGAAACTTATAACTGAAGCGGATGGATATCAACCGCATTTGATAGCTCCTGAACAAGGATATCGTCGTCTCATTGAATCTTCCATAGTTTCTATGAAAGGTCCTGCTGAAGCAGCTGTTGATGCGGTATGGATTTTTGCCCCCTGTTTGTATGTACCTAAAATATACTATTATAAGTTGCACTGTGTATAATGGTTTCAGCCAACTTTATATCTTTTCGGAATGGGTCAGATGTCTCCTTTTCTTCAGCTGTTTTTTGGTGAAGCCTCTTTTCATCAGCCATCAATTCTTCTTTGCCCTTTTTTGGGATTTCACTCTAGTATTCTGACTCAAATTATTGAGAATTGGAATGAAACAGGTCCCCAAATGGAGCAAGCTGGATAATGAGGATCCTTATAGCAGACCCAACTAAATTGAAATTGAGGCTTAATAATTGTTGTTGTTTGCTGCTTTTTGTCAATAATGTCAACCGAAGTAGATATGTGTAATTATTACTTCTGTTGAGGTATTGTGGTTAATGGACATCCTAATTTTGACTTGCTGTGTGTGATTTTTCATTGATTTGTTCTTATCTGAATTTTTTTCTTCCCTGTTAACTTTGATCTACAAATCTTGTTAATTTCCTAATAAAAAACAGAAAAGTAGTGAACGAAATAGAATCCAGTTATCTATATTTAATCTTGTAGATTCCTTTCTTAAAATTTAATCAGCTAATCTGACTATTCTGACTGTAATTAGATGCTACGAAGATTAGGAAATATTGTCTGAGTTGTTTTCTGCTTAGTATGGGAGGTTTTCTTGTCATTGCGGACAAAAATCTTAAACAGTTGAGCAAACAAATCATGGAGTACTAAGTTACTTCCTTTGTGATGATTGCAGGTTCATGCTATACTGAAGGAACTGATTCACAAGGCGATCAGTGAAACTGCGGCAAGTTCCCTATCATTTCTAGTTACTGTTTGGAGTTTATGATACATAAATTGCTATGAGTGTCTCATTGTTATAATTATTGTTCTGATGTGTTACGGTTCTAACAACTGGACGCATGCTTCTTCTCTGTGCAGGAGCTAAAGCAGTACCCCTCCCTACGAGTAGAGGTCAGCAATGCAGCTGTTGAATCACTAGAAAGGATGAGGGATGAAAGCAAAAAAGCAACTCTTCAGCTGGTTGAAATGGAGTGTAGTTACCTGACCGTAGATTTCTTCCGAAAGCTTCCTCAAGATATTGAGAAGGGAGGGAATCCGACACATTCTATTTTTGACCGCTATAATGATTCCTATCTTCGAAGGATAGGTAAGTTGTGAACTAGCGAACTCCCCTTAATTCTTTGATTCTCTGAAATATTTTAATACAGCATTAAAATTCTCTGCTAATTAAATAGGCACGTAAGATCTTTTCCCTTGCAACGTTTTTGGGGTTATCCTCTTAACTGCATTTTGTGAACAGGGTCAAATGTCTTGTCTTATGTCAATATGGTCTGTGCAACTTTGAGGAATTCAATTCCGAAGTCCGTAGTTTATGGTCAAGTACGGGAGGCCAAACGCAGCTTGCTTGATCATTTCTTCACTGATTTAGGCAAGAAGGAGGTGAGACTCTGCCTTATTTGTTAATCTACTTTTGAGTGAGGGGAGTGCAGCAATGGTACGATTTACACGGATAATAATGTTCACCTTATTTTTTTGCAGGGGAAACAGCTGGGTACTTTGTTGGATGAGGATCCAGCAATTATGCAGCGTCGCCTCTCTCTGGCAAAGAGACTTGAGTTATACAGAGCTGCTCAAGCTGAGATTGATTCAGTAGCATGGTCTAAGTAAAACTGAACTACACAAAGCTTCCATTTTTCATCACTTCTCGTTCACCACGATTTGCGTATAGAGATAGGTGACCAGTGATTCTTTGCCTCGATTTGTATTTCTTATTGTAGTAGTTATAAGTAGTGATTAGGTTAAAACTGCTGCTTGCGTAGCTAGTCTCATCGAGAGTACTAAAAGCCAAGTGTATGGACTTGATATTGCTATATTACATAGTAAACATCTTTGCTTGTAGAGTATATATTGAATGTGATGTGTTTGCCATTTCATACACATTTTGGCAGGATCAATGCGTCTTATAATAGCAAATCATATCTGATTGATTTTGTGCGACCTTTCCTCTTTCGTTCACTCTGATTACGAAGCCATTATATTGTACGAAGCTTAGTTGGTCGAACTCAGCTTAGCTCCAGTCGACTTAATACTATTTGCAGAATGTAGTTAGGAACATAAGCCTTGTGGTGGCTTATGCCTTGCGGTTTTCTGGTGTTTAGCCATCCATCTCCTGTTCGGTGCGTAAGCAAAATGTATTGGTATAAAAACATTTTTATAGAAACGAAAAAAATAATTAAATTGCTAGTTCATAAAGAAAGGATTATCCAAATTCATAAAAGTCTAATTTTTCCTCAACCCACTAATGTGAGACTTAACATCCGGCCTCATGTCCAATACTGTACATTTGGTGCGTGGATAATTTAATATGGATGTCCTTCACTTCTGAGTATCAAAGTAATCAATATAATATTTCCAGCTGATAATTAAAAAAGTGGAATGGTTGACTCTATTACTGTTTCACCAACCATAAAAACACTTATGCAAAATTAACCTTGAAATTGGTCTTGAACTAACTTACATTTCGAAAACTAGCTCATAGGAAGGATTTTCCAAGTCTATATAAGGAGTTCAAATCCTCCTCGTCCCACTGTTGTGAGACTTAACAGGGGTGGGGGTGTGAGGTGGCGGGAAAGGAGGCTACACTGAGGAGGACACAATCCGTATGGAATGTTCTTTTTTTTTTAGTCTGCCTTCCTGCATTTTTCAGCAGTATATAATCTGTATACTAGCAAACCACACTTCTTCTCAATTAGTAACAGATATTTAAAAATTATAATCAAAGAAAAGTTTGGTGTTCCAAATGTTTGTATAACTTGATGGAAGAGAGGTATTCCATAAGTCTCAATTTATATGACACTCTTTCTCATTTTGGACAGGTATAAACTCTAAGCAGAAACTCAGAAAGTATACGAGTATATCATCGGAAGATATCTAGATCAGATGCAAATACACTTCCGCTAAAGGTGTCAAAAGAATAATTTTGCTTCGTATACAAACTAATGAAATCAATGAGTAGCATTTGAGGAAAAATGGAATAATTGTCACTGGTGAACTAAACAGTGAATACTGCTCCTTAATGCAAATAAGTATGTGATCAAATAAACCTGCACTACAAAAAAATACTCATCAGAAGGACCATCTTTTGCCTCAGGTTGCAGAGGGTTGGATAGGATTAACAGCAATATTTGTCTTCGTTTGAAAGAACTAACCTTCAAATCAAGTTGATGCTGCATAACAAAACGCAAACAATATCGAACTGTGAGTACTACCAGCGCTTTTAATCAACACCTCAGCAGTCTTAGCATGTGAGCAACAAAAAACGTGTACTCAGCTTGAACTGCCCATCCTGCTACAGTTATCTTGTGAAAGCTGTAAACTACCTCAACGAGTAATCTCTACGCTAGTTCCCTTTGGATCAGAACTGGTAGAGTGGGAACCTCAGTCTCTTATTACCCTGCAACATACAGCTTTGAAGGGCTGAGAAGTATATGGCCTCTTAAGCAAACTCATAGGCATTCTCAGAATTTGTTTGCGGTTCCTCCTACCCCTTATTAAAATGTTGAAGGTCTTCTCCTCATCAGTCTTACAAGGGTGTCTCTGTATGTAATTATCACAGGATCCAGCATTCTCATTTGGAGCGTCACCCTTCTGTGATTGATTGTCCGACAAGGTAATGTACTCTGAAGCCAATGTGTTCATTGCTCTCACTTTTTCTGATCCAACCTCAGCTATATCATTCAAAGTTTCCACTGCATCTGGTGCTGGAAGATTTGCTTCTGCCTTAACCTCATCCCCGGAGATGAGATCAACAGGAAAGCTTGGTACCGGACTCGAGCCCTCAGAATCATCAGATGACTCTTTTGTGACCGAAACCAAAGTTGACTCAGTAATTGGTTCAACCACAGGTAGCGAGACAGAAAACTCTATTAGATGGCAGCCAGACCAAACTGAGCCAGGAACATAATCTGATGCTTTAGGAGTCATATTGCACTGCCAAGCATAATGATTGGGATGGAAAGCGCTGCTGTTTACTGGGTATGTAGTTGGAGGTAACATCTGGGGTTGAGAATAGGAAGGGTACATAAAGGGCAAACAGTGCATCATGTTTGGGGTGGGCGGAGGTGAATGATATGAGTGATGAGGGGAGGAGCACATTGGGTTGGGCAAAATAGTTGGTGTTCCTGGATGAACACTCATATTCATTGGCCAAAGACCTACTGGCGGTAGTCTTCCAGGACCAGAAGGGCGATTAATGTTCATAGGCAGTGGCACTATACGAGCAACGGCTGGGAATGGGCTGAATGGTGTCGCTGATGCAGATAACTGTTTATTGGACAAATCTCGACTAATATCACTTGAATAAGATACTGAAGCTTTTACCTCTGGGTACTCCATCTCTTGTACGGTAACATTTGAATTACCATTTGAATCAAAATTGTCAGAAATACACATGTTGCGAGTATTGATACCTTCCTCTTCCATTGGACTAACATCAACATGGCTGGATTTAACTGAAGGCATGACTGGACATGTGACATCTGAAATTTCACCACCTCCCAAATAACTCAAAGAAATTCCTTCTTTGTTGTCAGTAGCTACTGTTTCATCATTTATATTACCAGCATCATCTGCAATAAGATGCTGAACGTCCCCCAGCTTGATGGATTCTGCATCACTTTTCATTAGCTCAAAATTTTGTTCCTCCCCATTGGCTTCTTCTCCAAGTTCCAGAACTTCTGGACTATCAGGAACTTTGTCTTCAGAAAAACTCTTCTGCAACATATAGATGGTACCTGGTGGGGCAACTGCTACATCCTTGTAGGAAGGAGATATTCCTAAGCTTACTATGGAACTCCTCTTTGACATTGGTCCAGCCTTTTTTACTGCAGAGACTTGAATCTTCTCCACTGAAGAACTTAATAACTCACCTCCGGTATTAGAGGTCAAAGCAACAACATCTCTGACAGACGATGGCACAGACTTGACCCGATACATGACAGCTTTGGCAACTCTTCGACCAAGTTTGGTACTGGGAGATGGACCCTTTGCTACATAGTAATCTGCATTATTTCCATCTGATGTCTTTTTCTTTAAGACAAAATATCTACCAGCTTGATAGTTATTCTTCAATCTAGCATGGCCAACTTCAGAAATTGAGTCTTCATTCTGATAATCAATGACCTTGCTGATGGTTTGCCACCTGTGTCTTAGTTTTTGGCCATAAATACCAGCTGATCTTGGTTTCTGTACTGGCTGCCATCCATCATCTGCTTCTGCATAAGGTTCAGATAAGACAGCGCCATTAACACACTTCTCCAACGAAGCGTCTTCCACCAAGGGTCTAGGTTCAATGGGTTTGTTGTTCTCTGAAATTCTTCGGTCTGCATTCAGATTGGACTTAACTACTATGTCGAAGGGTTCCTCATTCGTCTGGGAATCATTATCATCTTTGCAAATTAGTTTCTGATCATCTTGCTTCACTTCCAGGACATTTTTAGGAGTGTCAGAGTTTGCTGAGGCACAATTGGTCTGATCACATTTTCCCTTTACCTGAGAAATAAAATCATGAAGCATAAAGAGGGCAGAAGCATTACGGAGGCTTATGCTATGCAAGCCTCAAACTTCAAGCTAAATCTAATTTCACATAAATGTGGAACAAGCAAACGGTAAGAGTTCTTGAGACATAAAAAATAGCACACTGTATAATTTGAATTTCACAGCAACGCATTTGCAATAACATATTACAGGAAGGCATACAGACCTTTGGAAGCCTGAAACATATGTTGAAGCATCTACCTAGAACCAAAGTTTCCTTCTAAGCTAATTCAATCTTTTATCTGTAGGCTTGTGCTGGCATTATGGACGGTAGACCTTTCCAACAAAACAGCTCAAACTAGACTTTGAATTTCACAGTTTAATCTATGACATCCTCCAGCAATTTCACTTACTCGAAGTTTAATATGATAATTATTGATAGTGGACGAAAATATTACAGTATTCGTTGAAAGTTTGATAGGGAATATCATATCAAAATTTAAAATTTGAATACTTAAATGAATTTGAGATTGATGTAAATGTTGCACAGTATAACCTTTTAGTAAGCTAGTGTTACAAATTATTTGAAACGTCCTAAGTGGAAAGATTGTTGTATAAATTATTTGCATTTTGCATTAACGTTTCTCTTTGATAAAGAACATATTTGCATTAGCATATACAACTTTGTCCCAAATTACAATTACTTACCCCTTCATGCAGATTAATATTTGCAACATATAAAGAAAAAAACAAAATATAGAAACATCATGAGCATCCTGTACCTTTGAGGCAAAGCCTTTTCTTTTTGCTAAAATAGCATTTCTCCCTTTGGCATCAGAACCAGGATTGATATAGTCGAGCAAATCCGACACACTGTCCATCAAGAGAGTATGTCATAACAAGATCAAAACCCAAGTGTTTCACTTATCAGTCTCTAGAGTAAAGCTCTGTCGAAGCATTCTTTTGAGAAGTTATTGTGCAAGTAAAGCAATTAAAAGATCTTCATGTAACATCTAAAAGTTTTACATTGACAACATAAAACATTGTCACTTCCTAAACAGATTCATAGTCAAACGACTTAGCTTCTCAAAATAAGCAAAATATACCACATAGAATGTCATATCTCATAACAAACTCATATGTAAGTAGGTGGATTGAAGGTGTTAAAGAAACATGAAGACATGACCTAACTTAACCCCAAAAGTTAGCTCATAAAGTGAGGATCATTCAAAATGATACAGAGGAACTACAACTCATATCCTCAATCAGTGAGATTCTAACATTCCCCTCCCTGGCATAACTGGAGCTAGACATCTGAAACGTGAATAACATAACATGGGTCCAACATAGAGTAACCCAACATAAGCAGTGGCGGAGCCACATTGTTATTAGGGGGTTCATCCGAACCCCCTTCGGCGGGAAATTATATTATTTTGTATGGTTAAAATAATTTTTAGGTATATATAATAGATGTCGAACCCTCTTCGGCTACTTCAAGTGTCTATTTCTTCAGCTTTTGAACCCCCATATTGATAATTCTGGCTCCACCACTGAACATAAGATATGGGTCTAGCTTTTATACCATGTTTAAAAACTGGTCCTTGGTCTAACTAAATCCAAAAAGCAAGCTCATGACGTCAAAATTGACAGAGATCATATGAAGAGACTCATTGTATCTTCATTCAACCTGTGACTCTAACAATAAGACTCTGATTTAACAAAAGAACCAACAAACCTTAAGCATAAGTCAGAAGAAAGTAACATAGTAATGTCCTAAGAAATTTCAAAGGAGAAGGACAAAGGAAGCAGTCAAAGGAATGGGTAGCATAATGATCACTTAAACAATGGGAACTCAAGCCCTCCAATTATCACATCAGCTAGCCATGTAATTAGATGCAAGACAAATTGAGACAAATTCTTCTTGGCTGATTATGCCTAACAGTATCCAATCCAAATAAATTTAAGAAAGTAAAAGTGCTAATATACCTTAAATGGCCCTTGCTGGCTATTGATGCATCTGGCTTCCTAGTCCCATTTCGAGCAGCTTCTTGCTGTTCAAAAGCCTTGGACTCGAAATACTCAAGCCAAGCAGCAGCATCCTGCAGAATTCAGTAACAGTTGCGGTTAAAACAAGCAAGCCATAGAAATTGCCGTAAAGAACTTTATCATATTTCAGCAGTCTCATCGCTCATTAAATGTCAGCATATGAAAGAAAACGATAGTCACATAAAGACTAACTATTTGCGTGCATACTTACAGTAGATGAAACTCTGAGTACATATTTTTAAATTAAACTGGACTGTTATTTTGTCAGTATTTTTTATTTTTTTGAGAAAGTTAACTGATTTGTCAGTATTATTTGCTAAATGAAAAAAGTAAAAGAAACAGACAAATACTCAAGTAGTAAAGTGACAGAAATTGTAATTTTTTATGCAGCACCACTCTGGGAAGAGAGAGCATTTGTGCCTGTATACATGTGCATGAGACAGAACGTACCTGTGTGCGAAGGTCATCTGGACCAAGCTTCGTTTTGAGTATCTGCAAGGTTGTTTGCTCATGTTGAACACTCAAAGGATAAGCTTCCATTAAAGAGAGAGCAATTGCTATAGCGTGGTAACTCGCAGCAGTCTGGCAGAGAAAGTGTAGCATATTAGAGAGATGCAGGCACGAATTTGATACTTTTTTTCCATGCACATTAGTTTAAAACATGTCTAACTGTTGTATAAGAAAGACAGTTAACCAGAAATTCTGGTTTGAGCACTACTAGGGATTTCACACGGTCATCAAGTTCAAAAATTTATAGCACCATGCTCTAAAGAGAGATTTATTTCAGTTATATGGCCAGAGACAGAAAAAATAAGTCAGACTGAAGAGGTTAATCAGGTCTCTTGACAGAACAAAATGACTTGTTACAAATTCCATTACAGAAAACATAGCAACTGTCATCAGCTCAGTCATAGTTATCATCCCACAAGAAAAACTTCCATGATCACCCCTTCTGTTAAGAATTAGGAATCGCTAATATGATAAGAGTTCATTCCTTGTTTATATAGAAAATGTTTAGAATCTCTATAGTGCGTAAATAGGAATTGCAATTAATAGAAATTGCTTCCCGTCCCATTTTAGGATTACTTGCATACTTTGCTGTCTTTTGGGGGATTATTTGTATTTGTAAACACTATATAAACTCCAACATGCTAGAGGAACAATCGAGATATTCATTCCCATCATCTCTTCTTTTCTCATTCATCACACCTTTCCTTGTCAGGCTGTTGGGGTGATGTGCTAGTAAATAGTACTGTCTTTAAATCACAAACATAGAACCGAAAGGCTGAAGTAAGCTCGTCTGTCAATGATAGCACTTGAAGCAAAAAAAGAAAAGAAATGATGCACACTATTTGGAATATGAATGAACTTTGAGTCCAGCACTGTTATAGTCAGCATTTCCTGCTGATTTTGAGGTAGATAATTGATTACCCTGGAAACTCAAAAACCCTGGCACTATAGCAAACAAAGAGAACCGGGAAAAAATCTATTTCAAAGGAGATTGACACTGTGGAGACCTAAACCCTTCACTCAAGCCTACAAAATCACTTGAATGGCACGACTACTTGTTTTTGCCATGGTCAAAGAAGCACACAATAGAAATTGGAAATGAAATAACAAATCATTCTTAAGGCACATACTTTGAGAGGGAAATCATCCTCATTCTACCCTTTGGTAAATCAGCAAATTAATACATAGCTTGTAAAATAGGAAATAAGAAACTGCAGTGTGCCGATAAAAGCCAGTTTGTCCAGACATGCATGGATGTAAGCAGAAAGTTGTGAATGCTAAAACCAAAACAAAAAAATACTCATAACATCAGTCAAAGAGAACCTGAATATGGTCAGGCCCGAGTAACCTTTGATTGCACTTCAGAGCTTTATGGAGATATCTGAGGGCAACATGCACATTGCCAAGCCCTTCTTCCATCATAGCCACATTTATGTATGTTGCAGCAGTGTTTGGATGTGAGGGGCCACATGTGAGATGCAATTGATAAAGAGCTCGCTTTACATAACTGAATAATGGGAAGGTAAGTTGTCAATAAGGTATGAATAGAGCAGTTAAAATTACACCATAAACAATTGCAGAGTTAAACAGGATTAAGTTGAAAAGGTAAGGAGCAAATATGAGTGGTTTAGATTTTTAAATCATGGGGGCATAAAAAAGGTGCGCAGTTGGTGTTTATTTAGTTTATAGTAAAACTAAAAGCTTGTCCTTCATAAGCTTACAAGGTCACTGTGTCAACTGTGCAAATTTGTTATTTGAATTGTCTCAAGATCATATTCACAGCAAGTTTTTTGAGCTATTATATCCATCCTCAAGCTGTTAACTATGCAAATTCATCATTTGAATTGTTTCTAAAGATCATTTTCTTTACCAAGTTTCAAGCTGTTATTTCCATACTCCAGACTCGTTATTTTACCTTCCCACTATAAATTTTGGATCTAACTCAACCTCAGAAGCTAGCTCATTAAGGGAGGGTTGGTCAAGATCATATAAGGAGATAATAGTCAGTTCCCTCAATCAAAGTGGGACAACTTTAACGCCCCATAGTGTAACAAAGAATTGGGATGGGTCTGGTAACACATATCGTCATAATTGTCACCAGCACAAAATTTTTAAAATACTTGGCCATCTTAGAGAACTACATACTTGAGAGCCAACTCTGTGTGTTGAAGTCGGTAATAGAAAACTGCAAGATCCCCATAACTTTTCATGGTATCTGGGTGATCAAGCCCTAACTCTCTTTCATTGATGTCCAGGGCTTTTTGCTGATAGACAGTTGCCTGTCATTGAAACACAAGTATTAACATACTGGAAAGTATAAAAGGACAGAAGGCCACATATTTCAAATATACAGGAAAAAACATGATTTAGCAGAAACCCTAAGCTAATGAGTCTTGAAGAATACCTGATTAAAATCACCGGTGTGATACAAAACAACAGCTAAAAGGCTATATGCTCCAGCTGTCATTCTATGGTAGGGACCACATACTGCAACAAGCTTAGCAAGAGCCTGAAAGCACCATAAATTGCACTATTGACCAAATTGTGTACAAAAATTTAATTATTTGTTACCAAATGCATGCCTAAAGACAACAAGAAGCTATAGAAAATCGATGGTTTCAATATGAAGAAGGGAGAACGTAATGCAAAGAAACTTTCTTTATTTCTATTTTTAATATTAGTTACCTTAGTCCCATAGCTGACAGCATCTTCGAGTTTACCCTTATCCAGAGCCGTCTTTGATGATTCCAAAAGCTGTCGCCCATCTGCAGAAGAGCAAACAGCTTGCTGCAGAGTATAAAACACACAGATCCAACGGAAAGTGGGAAAAAATTAGTGACTCAAAAAAAATGCATGGGTGACTCTAATTATCACATATGATAGCAGGGTTTGCATTGTCACCTTATGCACAGGTACTAGGCTGACAATGTCTTCCTTTCTAAAAGGATTTGGAGAATTCACATCATAATCTCTTGGAACAAGTTCGATTCCCACCTAAAATAGACAAAATATACTCTTCATTGCTCTTTTCCTTTCAATATTACAATATACGAAACAAGATCGTGAACCCAAAAAAATAATATAGACCAAGATCGTGGAATGATGAATCAAATGAATATCGAATCACTGAGGCTATGCACCAACCGCACTAAATCGACAACATAAGTGACATACAACAATTATGTGCCTATTTGCATTGATCTAAAAACAGGTCAAGCTAGTCAATAGTTCTTTGGTTCTATCACCAATTTAACGAAAACAATTTTCAAGTATTCAAATTGGCTTCTTGATACATCTTACTAATAATGTCGACATAGTCAAGATGTAGAGTCGATTGGGGTCCCTAGAATAAGTATGATATTTCCTGGAAAAGAAAAGGCATATATTCCTTTATCATTAAATCATTTCATATAATTTTATGTATCTACTGATGCATCAAATGTGACCACATAATTATACACGTTGGACATATAATGACAGACGAAATAAAGAGTATTCCTGCTTTTCCATGGCTTTGATAAAAAAACCTGGAGTTCGTCACTGCTTCCTTTTAATTCACTTGGATAATATTTATCATTCCGAACACAAATTGATGCATGCATACTGCCAGGATTATGTTTATTCCTAATTGACCAAGATTTTATTTTTTTTGAAATACCTTATGGCATAAACCGCGAAGAATTGTGATTTTCCTCACATCCTTGTAATTTAAACTGCCAGTCTCCCATTCATATCGATTCTTCAAAAATAACTCCAGCCATCTCCACACAAGTGGGTCTATGCCATGGGGTTCATTTTGTTCATCATTTTCAGGAAACCCAAGCATCATGTTTAATGTAGCAGCAATAACTGCAGCCAGATCCTCTATCTCAACGACCGAAGCAATAACAGCTTGCAGAATATGCTTAAAAGCTCTTATTATCATCTCGTGTATACATAGAGATTGCACATGAGATAATTTGTCTGAAAGTTTTATCTGCCAAAAAGAGAATAATAGAAAGGGTTCATACGAAAAAATGATCAGCATAATATTTTCTCACAGTTGCAACTGTATTCATTCATAATGACCTCCTACCAGATCAATGTAGAGGCAACATGTAGGAGATGAAAAATGTGAAGTTACAAGTTCAGATTATTTTGGGATACTTTCCATAGCACTTAGCAGTAACAAATTTGTAACGTTATTATACGAGAATCTAGTGGTGCTTTAATTTCTTATGCATATTAGTATTATGATTGGACACCAATATAGGTTTTTAAATGGCATGACAGTGCGGACATTCAAGAGTACATAATAATAAAAGAAGAAAGCTTACACAAATAAAGGTTCTTTATGGACGGCGAAAAAACAAATTTCTCAGTAGATAGTAAATTAGATTTACAAAATGGACTGTGCTTTTTTTCTTGGCAATTGAGGGGGAAAAAGAATACCATAGGGACGCTATAGATATACAAGAAATTCCTAAGGGTACAAAAATCAAAATGATCACAAAGACTTACAATGTGTCCAAGAGAACGCATTCGCAGACCTCTGGTATGCATGAAATCAGTTAAGGTTCGACCATCAATTGGTGAGAGTTCCAGAGATCCAAAATCTGCAACCTGTAATACATTTATCAATTAAGACACAGTTAAGAGACCAATTTTTTCATTTATAATTCATCTCTATACAGTAATTAACTACGGTTACCAGTTTTGGAAGGGCAACTTCATTGTAGTACTTCTGTGACATATCAATCAGCTCTTCCACAGACTATCAAAGCAAGGAGGATGTTAGAAAAAGGATTTCAACTAAATCTATCTTGTACCCTGTCACTGAACATTATTTGATGAAGTAACCTGTCAATAAATAATAAAGACTTGCTAGTTGCCACCTTAACGTGAAGTCCGGTCTCCGACTCTTTCAGACGAGTAAAACCATCATCAGACAACAATGACTTCAGTATGAGCTGATTTTGATTAGCATCAGTCTCACGTTGAGAATCCTCTGATGGAGTAACATCTTCTTCTGATCTCCCATCTACACTATCTGCGACAGGTTTGAAGCTTTCAGACTGGAGTTCATTCTGCTTTCTGTTCTTAAGGGATTTCAGATGTATTCCAAGTCCCTCAACCTTGATCTCATCTTTTGTCTTCATTGTATGAGTTTTTTTATCTTTCTCTGATTTCTTTAGATCCCGTAAGTGTTGTATCCAGCAAGCTCCAAGTTCCCATCTGATAAAAGAGTCACCTTCTATATTCTGTTCTTGAAGCTTGACAAGACTCTCTTCTAGGATTCTCTTGACAAATGCCCGAGAGGAACTGATCTCTTCAGATTTTGAGGGTTTTGAATGCATTACCTTCTTGTCATCTTTCGCATGAAGCAAATACCTTAAACTGCAAGATAAAGTGTTTAAACAGGATGCATAGATAATAAAAGACTTGAGGAGATCAAGGGAAACACAGCCCCACTAGCAAACTATCCTAGAAATATCAGAATCAGTAGTTGGTTTATCATCAGACTGCAAAAAGTTAGAAAATAACGATAATGAACCTTTAGTAAAGGACAAATTAACTGATAGGGACTAGGAGGTTGTAAACATCCAAGATGATACAGGAGTATTTAGAAAATTCAGGGATCTTGCATAACATTTTCCATGTTTTCAGAAGTTCTAGAAGCTCCTAAATTTTAACCACCACCACTACCCCCCCCCCCCCTCTATTTTTTTTCTTTCTTTGTTCTTGTGGTATCAAGATTCTCTTCAATATCAATATATACTTTTGCATCAGATAGTATCAGTATAATAATTTCTGATGATCACTTTAGCATTTCTGAGGGCATATCTTTGACATACATGTTTAACAATCAGAATGAGGTGAACTTCTGACATGTCATCTCGGAATTAGTTCCTAGTTGAATTCATTTTCTCCATAACAATTTTTTCCTCCTACAAGTCTCTTCTTTAAATGCTGAACCAGATTGAGCATACAGCGTTATTGAATTTATAGTTCTTTCTGCAAGTAAGTCATAACATAAGTTTATTGTTTGTTTTAACTTAACATGGTAAAAAAAATGAAAGAAAAACCTATATCTTTTGTTTCATGAAACTACCATGGAAGATAAACTAACATGTACTTATTTTGGCTCTGTAATGCATACTTACTAGAAAATTCAACGTACTTCTTACGAGAAAACATGCAATACCTGTTGATATTAAGCGCATTTGCACCACCATCAGGCTGATCAGCAAGTTCAATGCTTTGCGATGGAAATCCCACTTTGTCACTCTCTTTCCCTTGAACTTTTACAGTCGCAATATAACCACAATGCCTTACATTCAAAACACCTAAAGTGGCAATATCCTGAACTCAAAGTCCAGCAATTTTCATTTAAACAAAATGCAAAACTTCAGACAGTAAGCAGTAGATCAACATCATTCTCTTTAGTATTTACTTACATGGGCAGCAGTATTTTCATCAGCAGTAATCCCCTTGAGTAGATGTCTTTCAATCAGATTTTTCTTAGCTATTCCGGTTGTTTGACATCCATCAATTTTGGTATCGATTTTGCAGCTAGCATCCGCCACATCTTTGGTGACAAATATGCTCAAGTCCCCAACTCTCTCATTATAAATGATTTCTCTGTTTGCATCAGAATGAGCTGGTTTAACTTTCTCCATTACATGTCGCACAGCTGAGATGGCCCGAGAAATTGCAACATCAACAAATAAACTATGAAGAAGAAAAGCCCTTCTATCTCGAATCTGCCTCTCCTCTGTTGTCTTACAAGGCATATATGCAATAAACAAAAGTTCACTTGCATAAGGTAATAAATCACTTTTTCCATCTCGACCTAGACCACCTCCATTTCCTCCCCACTTGTCATCCTCCACAGGCAGAGATGGAAAGATTGACGGCATCTGTGCAGCCACAGGGGGAACAAGCCATGTGTTGGCTCTGAGACCATAAGGAAGATTCCCAAACTGTAGCAAAAAGAAAAAAATTTACATCCTTTGTGTACATGAGTCTCAAAAGGAAGAGGATATCTTTTTCACTATAAGCACTCGTTCTAGAATTTAACGTGGTAAAAATATTGACGGCACCTTGTTACGCTCCAGAAATCCTTTCATGAGCTCATTGTAGGCCTGAAAAAGAGGGATCATCTATGCTAAGAGTTCAGTGAGTACATACCCTGGCAAGCAATTGCCCACACTTAATCTGAAGAAGAAAAAAAGTCTACAGAACTCACATTGTCAAATGCTCTGCTTAGTTGTCTCAACAAATCTACAAGATTGTGACAAAGTATCCCATGCTTTCCAGTGTTATGAAAACCTTTTCTGCAAGCTTCAACCAAAACCAACTTCCCGTTGAAGAGTTTCACCTGCAAACAGTTAGAGATGCCCATTAATAGATTATTTCATGGTTAAACCACATCTAAAATTTTACATCAAAAGACATCTGAAACTGCATTAGTCAAATTATTGGAACCAGGCACAAGCAAAAAGCTAGTTGGAGAGAGGCTTACTTCAAGTGAGAAAAGATAATCATTTGGTAGAACTTCATCAACCTTTCTTGTTTCCCTTCTTATAACTGCAATAAATATGGTTAATTTAGTTAGTGCACAGCTATATAGCAAGAATCTGCACCTATGATGACGAGAAATGAATCCCCTCCCTAAGAGAAAAGGATGAAAGGCAGATCTTAAAAGGGTTAATTTGGCATCTAAGTTGTTTCTTATATCCTTTCTCCAAGATGTATTTGATGCTACGAAAAGAAATTTGGTGTCAATTGGTATTGCTCATTACACAATCTAATCTTGGTTGAGTTCTAAAGATAAAGGAACATTTATAAAGTTACTGGAATTAAGTTGTTAGAGATTTGTCAAAGAGAACATACTGAACTTATGATATGAAGGAAAAAGGATATAAACACCAACTGAGATTCAATGAGTCACAAACACAAAAATATAGATGAAGACGTTTAACATATTTTCAATAGTAAAGACAGATATTGTATCTTCACATCAGACCTTTACTTGCATTATATTTTTAGCTTTAAGCATAAAATTGCATATCAAAGACAAAGATTGATCTTTGCTGCTATTAGTTATGTCATATTGATTAGGTGATTATTTCTTTTTTAATTAATATTTCTACATTTTTATAGGTGAAACTACTCAAAACTATAGAGTAAAAAGAATAATTTGCATACACCATGAATAAAATACATGCTCACTTAACAATAAGAATAAAAGAAAAATGCATGCACCCAATGTTTATACCAAGATTAATTAATTTAATCCTAGGAGTCAATATTAAGTACTCTTACAAAAGGTTTATCAATATGATAAACACCCAACATTTTTAGAGAAAATATATTTTTTTTATAGTGGTTAAACATTCATTTTCATAGTTTATGATCAAAATTCATTTGGTTTTTTTCGTTCATCACGAAATTTACTATACATCTTAATTCTCAAAGTAGTTTAATCTATTATTTGAAGTTCTCTTCAATTTTTATTTCACTTAGCATTTTACAATAACATACACAAAATGAGGTCGGTAAAGAGTAGAATGTACACACGCCTTACTATATATAAAAAAAAATGTCATTTCTTTAAAGTTCTCTATTATGTTACAAAAAAAATAAATTTAGTCCTACTAATAAATATCTACACACTTTTTTACTTGTTACGTTAAGATTATCTTATTTATCAAATGACAAGAATACTAACTTTTGGTCAAAGTTCATACATTTTAACTCTAAAAAAAGAGAAATGCTTTACGAAATATGTTTTTTTTTGGGGGGAAATGATACAGATAGAGTGGAAGAGAGAAAAAGAGGAAACAGAGAGAAGTTTACACTGAAGAGGTGGCGTGAGATGAGAAAGTGAGAAGAACTCGTAGAAGCTACCAAGCTTCGGGCAGGAATTGCTCATTTCTCCGTCTTCATCCACCGTCGCCGCCGCACCCTCCGGCGGTGAAGGAGATCGCTTATCCTTTCCATTTCTCCGCTGCTTACCCGATTTCTTAACGCTCTTCGATTCATTTGTAGCTTCAGAATTCTCGCCGGAATCTCCATTAGACGGCCCAAAACACGTCGTACAGGCAACGATATCCAGCCATCGTTTAACGTGACTCGTCGCGCTCTCTTCGTCGTAGTCCTCTGCAAAAGAAATAATCAAAAACTTTGAGGGTAAAAATGGTAGTGTAAATTTCCAGTACAGTGTCGTATAATATTTCACCTTCTATGAGTGTGAGGACGCATGGCTTCAAGGCGGAAATGTCCATCGTGTCCTTTAAACGTGGGCCCCTTACCTGTTCAAACAATTTATTTTATAATAAATATTTTTTAAAATAAGAATTTATAGTTTAACATACTTAAATATAATAAATTAAAATGAATAACCACAACTTTTCCAATACAAAAGGGAAAAAATGTAAGGAGATAAGTTTTTATTATTATTTAGATCAAAAGGAGAAATCAAGATTAGAAAAAACCTCCTTGCATATACCTAATAATATAATTTATTTTAGAAAAAAAATGTTCGAATAATCACTCGTTATTATATATGGGTACGTCACTATACGATAAAAGATAAGAAGGTAAAAAGGAAAAAATCTAAAGTTATTGGAATGCAAAATATAGGGGTGGCTCAACAGTGTTAAAAAAAATACATGTGTCTTAGGCCTCCAAATTTAAGGGGCCTCATTATTAATAATAATAGGTTATTAGTTATTATTTTTTAACAAATATTGGATACTATTTGTAGAAAAAGTAATTTTTTCATGAAATTGAAGAAATTATTATAAGAAATTTGACATATTCGGCGTACTATATCTCATGAAAAACAATTTAAAATAAGAATAGTTATATCATCAATTGAAAACTAGAAGAAATAAATTATATAAAAGTTATTACCAACTCTAATTTAAAATCCTATTTAATTTTTGCTTTAGATCACTAATATGCTTGAATCGTTCTTAACAAAATTGAAATTTAGTCCTAATTAATTACCTCATGAGATAATGAAAAATTGGTGATATTACACGTTGCTGTGTTCACTGATAATAATCGACGAACATCGATTATTTTATCGGTAGATATTCCCTGTCAAAGCAAAAAAAAAAAAAAAAATTATTTTCTCGAAATGTGTAATAAATGCTGTTAAAAAAAATTACACCTAATTAATAAAAAGAGAAATATTGGAATTCAGCTCTAAATTGGGGGAATTATTACTTTCTATTTCAAATTATCGACGAGTCTTAAAATATTTGTTTACTTGTATGACTAAACTTAACTATATCCCCAATCTAGCAACATAAATGAAATACACCATAATTTTTCATCAAGTTTAAGAATTTTTCAATACTTTCAATTTTCATGAAGAGTTTCATACTTTTGCGAAAGTTTAAAACCAATTGTTATGTCACGTGGTAGATCGAAGATGTCTGTTAACCATTCAGAGACAAAACTAATGATTTGCTCCAAGTTTTAGAAACGTTTTAATACTTCTCTTAATTAATAAATGATTTTATGACCATTTATAAATTGAGTAGAAGAAAATCGTTTTTTCTCTATTATATATATATATATATATATATATATATATATATAAAAAGCTATAAACAATTTTATAAAAGACGATTAAATCAAATTGCCTATTTTCTTAAAACAATATTGAAAATTTAGCATTAATTGATTATAACCTTATCTTATAAAAATAATAACAAACCTTTAGAATAATATGAATCTCATCCGGAAGATTTACTGTTATATCCATAGCAACGGGAATAACTGCAAAAGAAAATAAAATATATCAAAAATAAATTAACAATATTAATTATGATTATATTTTTAGTCTTCCAAAATATAAAAATTAAAATCAATATTAGTATTAACTCTTAAATAAAATTTCAAAAAAAAAAAAAAACCTTTTTCTTCTCTCTTCTTCTTGTCTCCTTTTGTCTTGCCACGACCATTCTTGTTTGGTGCCATTTTTCCAACTAAACCTAAAATTACTTCAAATTTTCTAAATGTAAGAAATCACTATTTTTTCAGTTTACTTTTAAAAAAAAATATCTAATATCTATTTTATTTTTATAATTAAATAATAATAGTATTTATACATAAAAAAAAACAGAAAATTACATATCAATCTCTCATAGCCAATGTGGAAACAAGGAAATCTAAAAAATAATTCAAAATTATAATTATAAAACAAAATTTAAATCACATTTGTCGGTACAATTAAGATTAAAAAATAATAATATTTTTTTTAATTGCAATTAAGGGAATTCAATAGAAGAAACACCAATAACAAGTAAAACAATATTTGAAGTGTATATTTGATAAGTTAACAATGTAATATGAGATGATAAAAAATGTACGAAAATCTTATCCTTACCTTTATGAGATAAAAGAGATTGTTTTCAATAAACAGTCGACTCAGAAGTATAGCTGAGAATTATAATTAGTGTTTTCTTCAATAATAGCTATGTATTTATATATAAATATATGATGGGTTTAAGGGTTTTAAATTGAAAATGAATTCTCAACAAGTAGCTAGAATGAAGAAGAAGAGAAGAGAGGGTAGTTAAATTAGTGGGGATTTTAGTATATAGTAAGATATAAAAGGATGATAAGAAATGAAGGGTGGAGATTTAAAACTCAGAAATTTTAATGGCTCTATCTGAATTACTTTTTGATTTTTAATTTAGAGGATATTTTTACATTTATTATATTATATATTATATATCAAAAATAAAAAGATTCAAAATGGATTGTTATACACAGATAGACTTTTTACCAATTTTTATAACGGACAAGAGTTGGAAATGTTTTTAATGTATTGTAAATAATTTTAAAATGCTTTTTTTATATATTTACTTGATTAGAAATGCTCTTAATGTTTTTTAGGTCTAAAAATGCTTTTTTTAATAGCCATTTAAAAACTAAATCAAATGAATTTAAAATTCTCTGATTCTTTTTAGGCTCCATATTAACTATAATGGTAAGGCGTTTATTTGTAAAATTAAAAGTGAATAAATGATAGACATGAGT
Organism: Solanum sitiens; assembly: GCA_016801875.1. NCBI lineage: Eukaryota > Viridiplantae > Streptophyta > Magnoliopsida > Solanales > Solanaceae > Solanum > Solanum sitiens. The sequence goes on along the minus strand of JABWTJ010000078.1, from coordinate 1,577,032 downwards.
GCTTCATTTTTAATAGTTTAGAAATATTATTACTCAACGAGATTTTTATATCAAAAAGACATATCTTATTGTATTTAACTAATCATAAAGATAGTTAAAAACAAACAATAGCATTATTATTTCATTTTCATCAATTTTTTTTGGAACCTCAGTATAATTCACATTCGCTACAACCTCTGTCACAGCCTCTGTCCTTCGGGTGAGCACTCTGCGGTGAACACTTTGTGCGCACTGGGTAAACCCCTCACTGAACACTTTGTGCGCACTGGGTAAATCACCTACTGTGTAATAGCCTGCAAACCACACAGGAGATGTAAAACGTACTAGGCAAGCCCTATGCGACAAGCTCAACTCGAAAGGCATTGAGGGTGATTGATGTGGATAACCACCCTCCAAACCAACTGAGCCATCCCGAAGAACTTCATTTTCATTGTTTAAAAGCGCTTTTTAGAGGTTTTCGACATCAAAATTAGATAGTTCGATAGACATTTCACATGAACATTGGACACATGGTAAAATTTGGTAAAACCAACTTATTTTGAAATACTTTTAATAAGAAACAATTAAGATTTTTGCTAGTTAAATGTTAAATCACTTTTAAATGACAATTAATATTTAAATAATATTTTAAAATATAATTTTATCAAATAATCTATTTATTATCTCTATCCCCAACTAGCCAATCCATACCGGCGGTTCATGCGTGGTGACATTGGTCTACTTATTTTTGGTACATACTGGAAAAAGTTATATTACTTTATGTTTGATTGATTGTGTTTGTGGTCAAACAAGAAAATATATTAAAAATAAATTATTTATTTTAACTTGTTTAATTTATAAAACACTAAAAAAATTTATTTAGTTTATAATAATTATACATACCCTAATTTTATCCTGGGAACTTCATATTCTTTTAACAATATATTCTTTTAAATACTTTCCAAACTTTTTTAAAATAGAGATGGTCATTATTTGTGATCTAAAATCTTATTAAAAAGAAGTGGGAAAAAACGTGAATAGACTCTTGAACTTTGAAAAGTTTATTTATTTTAAATAATAAAAAAATGTCAAAATTATTCATATAGAATAGAACGAGTATTAACTATAATTATTTGCATGTATTATTAAAAAAAACACTAAATTAATATTATATATTAGGACTGACAATATAGAATATCATTTTTTATTACATTTAAAAGTGATGTGTCAATTCAATACTATATAAGTAAAAATGGATGAAAAAGATACTTCATAATGAGGCCTAATATATAATAATGTTTCCAACCAATAATTTTATACTCTTTCCGTCAAGACATAATTTTTCACTTCAGTTCTAACTTTTGACATTTTTCCAATGTATTTTTTAAAATATAAATTTATTATATTTAAAAATGATAATATCGTCACTCTGTTAATTCTCTCTAAAAAATTATATCACATCAAATAATGAACAAATAAAAATAAATAAAGATTATGGGTAAAGAACTTAATTGACTTTAATATATTATTTGTGAGGCGCATTATCAACATGAAATCAAATGGGGCGGTATCAGATTATGTTCTACTACTTCTTTACTTGTCTTGAACACTTAAAAATAAGTTGTTGTTTTTTTAAAAAATAAATTAAACAAGTATGAATTCAGTTTGAAGATACATATTCGAAAACTCAGATAAATTTACAATTTACAATTTATAATTACTATAAATAAATTTTAAATTAATATTATAATAATAATAATGAAATTTATGATAAGATATTTCATAAATTTCTCGATTATTGAATTCACATAAATCTACATTCAGACTTGCTTGAACATAATGTCAATCCAGCATTATTTGTTAATTGTAGTACTTTTATCAAATTATTGAGAAATTAATTATGGGGTTTATCTAACCTAGAAATGTCATGCATGAATCATTATGCAATCGAAAAAATATTTTAAAATAATTTGATTTCTTTAGTTGGAGCTCCACCAAAACTATATTCCAAATTAAATAAATCATAAATGGAATTTGTTCAATAAGAAAGGTATGATCGGTGTGGGATAACCAATGAAATAATAATCATAAGGAGCATTCTTCAACTTTTTCTATTTTTGGCCCAAAGTGAAATACTACCCACATTTTCTTCCAATAATATACTATCAAAAAAAAAAAGAGAAGAAGAAATTTATATTAATAAAAAACTCATTTCACCCTCTTAACATTTTAGATTTGGAAAATAATACCCTCTTTACATATTCTTTAATCATAAATCAAGGGTTAAAAACGAATTAAATTATTGCATATATATACCATATATAGATTGTTTGCAGAAAAAAATAATTTATTACCTATACAAAAATATATTCACACGATAACTTCAGACCTACTTTCAAACTTAAATGAATCATTTTGAAGTTTAGTCCACTTATGTTAGCAGTTAGTTAATATTAATCAAGTGGTTAGTTAGTTAATTAGTTGTGGCTGTTAAATTAGCTGACACTTATTACACTCTGTATAAACAGATTACTGTCATATTACTAGCCTAGATAACAGCAAAACGGACACCGTCCCTTTGATGTTACTGTGCATATTCTGTTAGATGAACTACAATGATTAATGCTAGCGCATACACTTGCAAGTTGAGATCAGTAGAATTGAGGTACGAAGACGATGATATCAGCAAATTCAAGTAAAAGAAAAAAACATAAGAGGTGAATGTTTATGTGATTGTTGTAAGACCTTTCAAGAACGAAATGAAACAGTTTGAACCATCACATCTTTGCTCAAAACATTCAAACTTTGTATAACAGATGAATTGAAACTCGTCTCTTTTCTTGCAAATAAATACAAGTATCCAGTTATTCCAAAAGCACAAGTACAAAAAACAGATTAAATTTTGAGAAAAGAATCATCCATCATATTTCAATTCTTCAATCATTTACACAAACTCGAATTTCTACAAGCCCCTAATCAATCAATACAGCCCTACTTATTCATTTGAATATAAACTTTGAAACAATAGGATTCCAACATAGACCAATTTCATCACCAACACTCAATTCGCGATCATTGATCAATGTCATGCACATTAGAGAGTGATCATCACTTCACAGCTTCCTAAAAGTAATACTTGCATCTTCATACCTATTAGTCCTGCCATCCCACATTCCCGTTCACCAAACCTTTGTCCATGTACATGGACTAATTAATGTGCATATTCTGTTAGGTGAACTACAATGGCTAATGCTAGAGAATACACTTGGTTACTAAAATTCAACTACAAAGAAAATTCAGATAAGTAGAACCGAGATTTCAAGAACGATACAAAAAGATGTTTTGGAGATCAAACAGCTCGAGTTATCACAAGACATTCAATTCTTAGCTATTCAGGCACTAATTGTATAGCCATACATTGAAGCACAACATCTCATCGAATAACAGAAATGTCACCCAATCTTTTCTTCCAAATACAAGTACAGATTATCAAGACAATTCTTGAATCGTTTGCAGAATTTCAACATAAAACTTGGAAAAACAAGTAGAGAAAAAGAGACAATCATCGTAGCCACATATTCATACTCTATTTTACAAAGCTATGATCCTATTTCTTGAATCGTTTACAGAATTTGAACATAATATCCCAATTTCTACAAATGAATCAGCCGCATTTTATTCTTATGAAGTAATTTGAACATAAAATTTGAAGATCTCGGATCCCAAAACAGCCCTATTTCATCACCGACACCCAATTTGTTATTGTTGAACCATTCAATGCACAAAAGAGCATAGTCATCGTTGCACAGCTTCCATAAGTAAACACGCTCACCTTCATACTTGTTAGGAGCATTATCCTCCGTTACATCCCACACTTGAACAAACACCCCGTACCCATTCACCAGAATTTTGGCCATGTCCAGTGTCCAGTATCGAATAATGTACTCAAACGTCTCGATATATGGAATCAAGAGGGCTCCTGCCTCAACCTCATAACTGGTAATCTTTATCTTGATCTGCCATGGATTTTGTAGATCGATTTTGGGAGGAGGATATATAGCCCTAATCTCAATTAGCTCTCGAGTCACAACGTATGGAGTGTTGTTACATTTGCAAGCTTCTTCTTCTTCTTTTGATGGAAAGAAATTGTAAAAGAAGGTCTTCTTAAGGCTACGCAAAGGTTTTACAAGAGAATATATTTCCTTTTCACTCATTCTGTTGACAATCAACAATTTTAGTTGGAAACTGAAGAAGAAGAAAGAAGAGGGAAATTTATAGGATAAACAGAGGCCGTTACAAATGGCGGGGCATAACCATTTTTCAGTTTTCAGTTTTTCTTTTTTTTTTCCTTTTTTTTCTATTTCACATTCTTACAAATTGATTGGAAACATACAAAATAATTTTTAATAAATTTTATTAAAATTGTTGAACTCAGACTTTCACAATTTTTGGATTCTGAAATCTTGCAAACTAGAGACATCTAACTTAAGTATAAGTCTTGGGGTTTTCCGTCACTGATTTCTAGTTTTATTTCAAGTATAAATTATTTTTGAAATTATTTTTAAAATACATGTTCATTTCAATTTACTTATCCTGCAACAAAAATAATATTTAATAATAATAAGTTCTCTTTCCGCGGCAATAGTATTGTCATAGTAATATTTAGTGACAATTGAGTTAATGTCATTGTATCCAGAGTCGCTACAGCCTTAAGCGACATTAATAAAGAGTGTTGGTTATAAAGCTTATATTTGTTATTGCCGCTAACTATAATATATCAACAATTATAGTATCGTCGCTAAATCCTTTCATTTGTTATTTGTCATCTTTTCTACAAATGTCAGCTAAGACACTTGATGTAAAAGGTGTGAAATGTTAGATACCCCTGTTTTGGAATTTCGACTTGTTGATCATCGAGATAGATGATTCTAAACACAAATGTTTAAAACCTAGGATCCCAATTTCATCAGCAACACCCAATTCGTGATCATTATGCAGCTTCCTATACATGAGTTGCACTTTCATACTTCTTAGGATCATTCTCCTGTGCTACATACATCTTATACGACTTATATGTCTGTTTCAATTTCTTTCTTTCTTTTTTTGACACGTAGAGCATATACACTTGGTTAGTAAAAATTCAAGTAGAAAGAAAAGCAGAATCAAGACGATGATATCAGCAAATTCAAGTAAAAAAAAAAAGCTCTATCAAAAAGAATGTGGTTGCTGTAAGACCTTTCTAGAACGATACAACAAGATGTTTTGTAGAGACTGTGATCAAACTGCTCGATTTGACAGGTTGAGTCACTGAATAGAGATGACTGCTGACTGATTGCCTGATTTAAAAGCATCGCATTAACCCCAATAATATAATTCTTTAGGAGGAGAACAATTCTCACAACCCTGCACTTATCAGCTCTGTATTGTAGCAACGCTTGTATCAAAATCCTCCTAAACTAGCATTGCTTTTCATGCCTAAAAACAATCACTATAATAATAATAATACAAGGGGATCACACAGACTAAATTGACAATTTTAAGAATCATAATTATTATTGCAAATATTTCAATTTCATAATCAAATATTCAACAATAATACTAACAAAAAAGACTAGGGTATGTTGTTTTTGCTCCTAAATTCTAGGAGAAAGTAATTTGAACGTAAAATTTGAACATCTCGGATCCCAAAACAGCCCAATTTCATCACCAACGCCCAATTTGTTATTGTTGAACCATTCAATGCACGAAAGAGCATAGTCTTCGTTGCACAGCTTCCATAAGTAAACACGCTCACCTTCATACTTGTTAGGAGCATTATGCTCCGTTACATCCCACACTTGAACACACACCCCGTACCCATTCACCAGAATTTTGGCCATGTCCAGTGTCCAGTATCGAATAATGTACTCAAACGTCTCGATATATGGAATCAAGAGGGCTCCTGCCTCAACCTCATAACTGGTAATCTTTATCTTGATCTGCCATGGATTTTGTAGATCGATTTTGGGAGGAGGATATATATCCCTAATCTCAATTAGCTCTCGAGTCACAACGTATGGAGTGTTGTTACGTTTGCAAGCTTCTTCTTCTTCTTTTGATGGAAAGAAATTGTAAAAGAAGGTCTTCTTAAGGCTACGCAAAGGTTTTACAAGAGAATATATTTCCTTTTCACTCATTCTGTTGACAATCAACAATTTTAGTTGGAAACTGAAGAAGAAGAAAGAAGAGGGAAATTTATAGGATAAACAGAGGCCGTTACAAATGGCGGGGCATAACCATTTTTCAGTTTTCAGTTTTTCTTTTTTTTTTCCTTTTTTTTCTATTTCACATTCTTACAAATTGATTGGAAACATACAAAATAATTTTTAATAAATTTTATTAAAATTGTTGAACTCAGACTTTCACAATTTTTGGATTCTGAAATCTTGCAAACTAGAGACATCTAACTTAAGTATAAGTCTTGGGGTTTTCCGTCACTGATTTCTAGTTTTATTTCAAGTATAAATTATTTTTGAAATTATTTTTAAAATACATGTTCATTTCAATTTACTTATCCTGCAACAAAAATAATATTTAATAACAATAAGTTCTCTTTCCGCGGCAATAGTATTGTCATAGTAATATTTAGTGACAATTGAGTTAATGTCATTGTATCCAGAGTCGCTACAGCCTTAAGCGACATTAATAAAGAGTGTTGGTTATAAAGCTTATATTTGTTATTGCCGCTAACTATAATATATCAACAATTATAGTATCGTCGCTAAATCCTTTCATTTGTTATTTGTCATCTTTTCTACAAATGTCAGCTAAGACACTTGATGTAAAAGGTGTGAAATGTTAGATACCCCTGTTTTGGAATTTCGACTTGTTGATCATCGAGATAGATGATTCTAAACACAAATGTTTAAAACCTAGGATCCCAATTTCATCAGCAACACCCAATTCGTGATCATTATGCAGCTTCCTATACATGAGTTGCACTTTCATACTTCTTAGGATCATTCTCCTGTGTTACATACATCTTATACGACTTATATGTCTGTTTCAATTTCTTTCTTTCTTTTTTTGACACGTAGAGCATATACACTTGGTTAGTAAAAATTCAAGTAGAAAGAAAAGCAGAATCAAGACGATGATATCAGCAAATTCAAGTAAAAAAAAAAAGCTCTATCAAAAAGAATGTGGTTGCTGTAAGACCTTTCTAGAACGATACAACAAGATGTTTTGTAGAGACTGTGATCAAACTGCTCGATTTGACAGGTTGAGTCACTGAATAGAGATGACTGCTGACTGATTGCCTGATTTAAAAGCATCGCATTAACCCCAATAATATAATTCTTTAGGAGGAGAACAATTCTCACAACCCTGCACTTATCAGCTCTGTATTGTAGCAACGCTTGTATCAAAATCCTCCTAAACTAGCATTGCTTTTCATGCCTAAAAACAATCACTATAATAATAATAATACAAGGGGATCACACAGACTAAATTGACAATTTTAAGAATCATAATTATTATTGCAAATATTTCAATTTCATAATCAAATATTCAACAATAATACTAACAAAAAAGACTAGGGTATGTTGTTTTTGCTCCTAAATTCTAGGAGAAAGTAATTTGAACGTAAAATTTGAACATCTCGGATCCCAAAACAGCCCAATTTCATCACCAACGCCCAATTTGTTATTGTTGAACCATTCAATGCACGAAAGAGCATAGTCTTCGTTGCACAGCTTCCATAAGTAAACACGCTCACCTTCATACTTGTTAGGAGCATTATGCTCCGTTACATCCCACACTTGAACACACACCCCGCACCCATTCACCAAAATTTTTGCCAGATCCAATGTCCAGTATCGAATGATGTACTCAAACGTCTCGATATATGGAATCAAGAAGGCTCCAGCCTCAACCTCATAACTGGTTATCTTTATCTTAATCTGCCATGGGTTATCCAGATCGATTTTTGGGGGAGGATACATATCCCTTATCTCAATTAGTTCTCGAGTCACTACATTGGGAGTGTTGTTACGTTTGCAAGCTTCTTCTTCTTCTTTTGATGGAAAAAAATTGTAAAGGAAGGTCTTCTTAAGGCTAAGCAAAGGTCTTACAAGAGGATATATCTTTTGATCAGACATTGAAGACTCCATAAAAATATTACGCACAGAGAGAGAGAGGGGCAGGAAAGATTCAATTTATAAGAGTAAACTCTAGGTTTAAAATTATTTTCCTACTTTGAGAGGGAAACAGGAAAAATAATATTATTTTTGGTGTGAAATTTTTAAAATTATTTTTAGTTTTGACTTTTTATGGAATTTAAGAAGGTAAAAGGTCTTAATTGGCAGTTGACTAAAAATTGTAAATCAGATTTGGAAAAAATTTAATTAACCATAAATTAGTTACATCCATACGTCGACACACACCCACACCCGTTCTCCAAACTTTTTGTTGGAATTTTGACTCCCAAATTCGCCTTAGGAACAGGTTTGTTCTATATGTTCCTTTGCAGAATTATAGCAGTTACGTTTTGTGAAGCAAATAAAATAATGACACAATATTTTATCGCGGAAAACCCCAACTCACAAGGGTAAAAACCACGACCTACACCTCTGTAGGATTTAACTCCACTTTATTAAACTTCAAGTCTCAACAAAAAATTACAAAGCTATGTAACCTAAGGAATTATAAACTCTAATCCCTAGAGGAATTATAAACTCTAATTCCTAGCTAAGAAATTATAAACTCTAATTTCTAGCTACCCAAAGACACAAAACCCCCCGGTTTTATATCTTCTAATGTTCTTCAAGTTCTACAACTTGTTGAACAAGTCCTACTCACAAAACTCTGATTGTAAACAAGACTCTTGAATACAATTTTACAATTTTTTCTCACAAATTGCAACACCCCCAATAAATCTCAAAACTCTCTCAAACCTCTTGATCGTGTTTTGATCTTCTCTCTGTGTAAGTGCACAATTTTTTCTGATGCAAATAGCTCTCTATTTATAGATCAGAACTTCACCAACTCCTTGTATAATTCAACTTGTATTTGCCTTCTACAAATCCTTGTTGACTTCTACTTGGACTCTTTTTCTACAAAATTTCCTTAAATAAATAAGAAAGCACAATTTCCTTAAATAAATAAGAAAACACAATTTCCTTAAATAAATAAGAAAACACAATTTCTTTAAATAGATTTCCTTAAATAGGAATTAGTTTTCCTTCTTTCACTTGGCTTTGAACTCCTTTATAAAAGGAAACTCTTTGTACTGGTTGCTTGTCGAAAAAATAATAATTCCACAGCTTTATAACTTCTAATTCACGTGGTTGACGTTCTCCTTATCCAAGTCGGATTCGTTCTGTAAGGAACACGTCTGTACAACCTGTTTCTTTCATCTGTTCCTATATTTGTCAATTATCAAAATCTTTCTAATTCTAACAAATTCCCCCTTTTTGATGATGATAATTATACATTTCGAACTCAGCAAATAAGACACACATCTTCCTTCTTTTGCCATGTTACTACTACAACTCCTTAACTTTGCCATACTTCAAAACAACGACACTTTAACACTTTTTCATGTCCAAATTCCAGTATCACCATCATTACTTCCTTGGTAAGTGACTTCTCTTCAAAAGACTACGCACCATATTAAGAATTGTGCGATATTTCTATTCTGTTGAGGTGTGTAGGTTGCGGTAAGGTGCCTTTTAGTTCCATGTTTCTCACAAATTTGACAACCTACTTCATTTTCAACAAGCACTGTAAACTTCTTAAAAGTTTCAAATGCTTCAGCTTTTTCTCTAAAGAAAAAGACCCAAGTATTTCTGGTATAATCATCAATGAAGCTAATGAAATAGCGTTTACCTCCATTAGATGTAGGACTTATCGGATCACAAATATCTGAATGCGCCTTCTTCGCCCTCCAAGAATTGCATTTTGGAAATGGTTCACGGTGTTGCTTGCTAACAACACACTTTTCACATACTTCATTGGGTGACTCAAGCTTTGGAAGACCCAACACCAATTGTTTTTGTTTTAGAAACTCCAAGCTTCCAAAGTTTAAAAGCCCATAGCGAAAATGCCACTTCCATGAATCCTCTTTAACTTTTGTAGAGAGACAAGATTTTGTGAAGTTATGAAGATATAAAGGAAACAAGCGATTTGATGACATATCGATTCTTAGCTACTCAGGCACAAAACATTCAAACTTGTATAACTGTCTTTAATACTCATTTCTTTTCTTGCAAATAAATACAAGTAGACAAAATTCCAAACACAAGTACAAAAAACAGATTAAATTTGAGAAAAGAATCATCCATCATATATTCATATTTCAATTCTTCAATCATTTACAGAATTTGAACATAAAACTTGAATTTCTACAAGGCCCTAATCAATCAATATACCTGTACTTATTAATATAAATAAAAACTTTGAAACAATAGGATTCCACCATAGCTAAATTTCATCACCAACACCCGATCCACGATCATTGATCAATTCCATGCACGATAAAGAGTAGTCATCACTACACAACTTTCTAAAAGTAAAACTTACATCTTCATACCTATTAGTCCTTCCATACTTTTCATCTCTTACATCGCACACGCCAACATACTTTACGTTCCTATTCTCCAAACTTTTGGCCTTGTCCAACTTCCAGTATGGAAGAATGTACTCAGACGTCTCGAAAGATGAAATACACAGTGTTCCTTGAGCGATAGTTTGAGGGGTAATGTGTTTCCTGAAGTACCTTTTGCTACTTATCATATATTATTATAAGTGGGAATGTTTTGTCTTTGAAGTTGAATTACGTTTTGCCTTTATTGTTAATTAAAATATTTTAAAAACCTAATTAATTAAATATTAAGTAATAATATTTCATTATTTTTTAGATTATGAGTTATTTATTAGCATGAAGATTAAATAATTATTAATTATATTGTATAAGGAATTAGCCTAAAGAAATAATTACAAATTAAATGCAAGTGCATGTATGGTGAAGAACTCAATCACAAATTAACTGCAAGTGCATGTATGGTGAAGAACCTAAGGATCGTTTGATAAGCCGCATTAAAACAAATAGTCCATGTATTATAGATGGTATTATTTAGTACTACGTTTGGCAGGAAATTGGATCTATGCATAACTAATCCATGGATTAGTTGTACCTCCTACATGGTATTATATGATATATTACTAATACCTTATATTTGGAGGTATTAGCAATACATGGGATATAATACCATGGATAAGTCTACTAAAGACAAAAATATCCTTCAAACATTTTATTATTTGTTTATTTTCTTGATTTTATGTTTTATGGTTGTGCAAGTAAATTTATTTAAATAAATTAGCTTACAAATTATATTTTCAACAATTTATAAAATTGAATACATAGTTGCAATTTTATGCGTAAATGTAGATGATTTATTCAATTTTACTATTGTTTACCGTCTTTTCAATTTTAAAAGTTGATAGTTTATCTTTTTTTAAATTGAAAATTGACATTTGTAAGTGATCAATTTAATAAGATGACAATTATTTATCCTCAAATAATTTAAGAAGAAAAAAGGCAAACATGATAATAAAATTGTTCTTTTCTTAGCTAGTTAGAAGGTCATAAAAAAAATATTGTTCGACAATTATTTACCTTAATTCAATTGCATAAGAATTCAAGGGTATAATTGGAAATAAGTTTTTTATAAAGTTTTTTCCAAACACAAGATGGGTGGAAAACAATGAACCAAACACTTGATAAAAATAGTCCCTGCATTACTAATTTCTACACTATTAATCTCTGCATTACTAATCCCAGCATTACTAATCCCTGCATTATTAATCTTTGTACCCAACGAGTTATTTGTATAACTTTAATTTTTTTTCCAGCATGACTTATATTTTTCTGTATGACATTATATATTTATTAGTAACTTATAAATACACTTGTGTGCTTCCTGAAAAGGTACTTTTCTGTAAACTTTGTCATGAAGTAATCTTAGTTATTTTTTTTATTTTGCTTGTTTTGTTAAGATAATGAACTATGGAAATGCTGATGACATGAAAGAATTTTCATCAACTTTATTATTAAGGTGTGAGGAATAATGAAAAACAAGAGATTATTTTTTTTTAAAAAAATAGTCACATTTTATTATTGTATCTCTTGATTCTTTAATTTCGATATTACTTCTCTTTTGCTTCTTGTATCATTTGATATATATATGTTGCCATTTTTCAAGGTTTAAGTGATGTTGGATGAAAGAAAATCTACATATGCACACATACATTATGTTTTGTTTATAGATTCTATTATATATTTATTCTTTTATATTTGGTCTATTTCGTTTGCTTTTTAGATTTAATTTTTTGTTGTTTGTTTTATCCTTTTCACCCCAAGTCCCGAATACATATTGCATGGAGTACTACTATACCCGTCATATGATTATTATTAGAGTTGAAAAGCTAGAAAACTCTAATATTTTTTTTTGATGGTTACGTACTTTGTGGTGACTAGGCGAACAGAAGATGCACACTGTATATATTCTTACATCGTATCATTTTATTTTGATATTATTCTATAACTTCGAAAGGAAATTCTCTTGCATCTATGAATTACCTTTAATGTACCATATTTTATGTTATTCTTTAGATATAAAATAATAACTTAAATTTATGAATAAATGTGATCACATGTTTGGAGCTACAAGCTTTAAAGGAAAAAAATATATTCAAGGTTTTAATATGTATCTATCTAGCTATACTATTAGATAAATAGAATATCATAAACTAAAGTAATTAAAATCTAAATAAATCCTATCAAATTGAATGGCCGCATAAAGTTTAAAGGCATATTTTTACTCTTCAATCAAATTCCTTCTTTTGGTATTTTTGTGGTAGTTTATTCCCAGGTGATGTTGATTAGTAAAGTTGTTGTTTCTTTATTCTATTAAGCTTTAAAATTCTGGTTACACTTGAATGTGTAATTGCATGAATTACTATAGATAATTTTTATTATATATGAGATGATATATTGTAGATGAATTTGTATTTTAGAGGATTAATTCATTGTTTGAGTTCTTTGTCTAATTTGATGCGGCATCGCACGAAGCATGTTGATCTTAATAGCTTGTCATGTTACATTTGATATTATATATACATTTTAACTTATTATTTCTATTAAATTCGATTATGAAAGGACTCTGAAGTTTAATTCAGGCAAAAGGTAACCTATCTCTTTCAAAAGTTTATATAATTCATCACACATTAATTCTAATAGTATTTTAATAAACTATTACTTAGCCTTGAATACACGTACAACGTACGTGCTCGAAAACTAGTATAAAATATAATGGTAGGTAAAGGAGAAATCAACCAGTGCAGATACAAACTTTGCAACTTTGAAAAACTCTGGTGGTGCATAACATACCCAACACTTAGTATTTGTAGTCTTGCAAAGCTAACCCGTGATTTGATAGGGGTGGACTATAATTTTCGGAGTTCATTTAAGAAAAGGAATTCCTTTTCTAGAGAAACTGTGATAGGACTGGACTATAATTTTGATTAACACTACAACAAAAATAACTTTTAGCGGCATTAAATATTGTCACTAAAGAGTGCTAAAGTCTTTAACGACATTAGTTAAGTGTCATTAGAACCAATGTCTCTTTAACGGCATTAGTTAAGTGTCATTAGAACCAATGTCGCTAAAGGCTTTAGGGACATATACAAAAAGTGACAATTGTCACTAAAAATACATATTTAGCGGCAATTAAGAATTAGATACCGCTAATGATTATTTTTGTTGTAGTGTAAACAGTCATCTGGTTCGATGGCATGCAAAATCAAACGAATCTAACTACTGATTTATAAGCATCACAGTAATTCTCACAACCCTGCTTTGTACTAACAGAGGACACAAAGTCATTGAGAGTCATCAGTATGGATTCATTAAAATCAATCATACAAGATCATCGGCTTGTATCAAAATCCTCCTAAACTATCATCGTTTGCCTAAACCAAAAAAACATAGCACTATAATAATACACATAGACTAAATCATATTATTGCAAATATTCCAATTTCATAATCAAAGACTAATACTATGCTATGCTGTTTTTTGTCGTCGAGAAATTAATTTGAACATAAAATCTGAAGATGTAGGATTCCAAAATAGCCCAATTTCATCACCAACGTCCAATCTTCTAGTGTTGAACAATTTAATACACGAAAGAGCATAGTCGTCATCGTTGTGCATCTTCGATAAGTGAACACGCCTACCATCATACTTCTTAGGAGCATTATCCTCGGTTACATCCCACACTTCAACACACACACCCCACCCATTCACCAAAAGTTTGGCGAGGTCCAGTGTCCAGTATAGAAGAATGTACTCAAACATCTTGTTATATGGAATCAAAAACGCTCCTGCTTCAACCTCGTAACTCGTAATCTTTATCTTGATCTTCCATGGATCGATTTTCGGGGGATCCCGTATCTCAATCGGCAAAGCTTCTTCTTCTACTTCTTCATTGTAAAAAAAGGTCGACATTGAAGAATCCAAAAAATATTACGCAGGTGAGCTGCAATTTATAAGAGTTAACTCTTAAAAAATTAGGTTTTGAATTATTATTTCCCCACTTTGAGAAAAAGTATTATTATTATTATTATTATTATTTTTGGTGTGAAGTTTTTAAAAATATCTGTATTTTGACTTACTATAGAATTTAAGAAAATAAAAGGTCTTAATAGGCATTTAATGAAAAATTGTGTTCAACTTTATTTAACCACTAGTCCCTGGACACTTGCAACCCACGGTGATTCGTTACAACAATAATTTTTTTAATGTGCGTCAAGAAATATCAAATTTGATACCCTATTCATATTCACTATGCAATATCTATAATTCATCGGAAAGCAAATAGTTTAATTTTGTAACGTATTGATTTAAAAAGCCTTTCAAGTAACTGATCATTAGTAAAACCATTATTTGACATTTTAATAGAAATTCATTAACACAATATCCTCAACCATTAAAATATTTTCCTAAGCACAAATTTAAAGTGACCATGATAGTCTGGAAAAAAAAAATCTTAATTAATTCATCCAGAAAAATATGCAGAAATTTTACTTTGAAATAAAGGATAATTTTATTGTTCAACTTTTAAAGGGTAGTTTGGATTAACAATTAAAGCTCATTGAGAAATGGAAAATGGTAAATGGGTAACATTTAATCATGTTTCAAGTGTAGTTTAATCATAATTATTGCTTTATTTTTTAAAGTTGGTAAATGACATTTTTGAATTAAAAATAATTCTAAAAGTTGGTAAAAGGCATTTTTGCTTATTAAAAATATGAATGAATGGGTATTTTCGTAATTTAACTTTGAATCTGCTAATACCTTCCCATTTTTAATATAACTAGTTCTCGACACGAAGCACGTGAGTCCCACGAATATATATATATATATATATATATATATATATATATAATCAATTTCATCATGTATTAATAAAAGTTTTGTCAATTAAATAGCACTTAAAAGCATAATAACATAAAAACAAAGAAAATTTTTCATAACAATGCAAAATAATACATAATTACATTAAAATATGGGTTGCATACCAAATCCATTTTGGACAACCATACCTTAACTCCAAAATTAAAAAGAAAAACTTAAAATCATAATCTAACATAAAACAAGATCTAAAGGAATATAGAAGTCATATCTTATACTGTTAAGTTTAAAAGTTGAACTATATTGTAAGAAAGTTTTTTTTTAACTTTTAGAATGAAGCTATTTGTTCTTCTCTCCGGTTAGCTTCTTGACGACATGTATTCATATCATAATCTAGGAAGAAGAAAAGAGAATAGTAGAGCATAGAAAAGAAAAGAAAGTGATGACTTAGGAATCAATTAACTGGTATTTATAGTAATATTTGGTTATCTTTTCACCTACCAAAATTTTTTAATGGGCACATTGAGTCATGATAGATAAATTTATTTTAGTTTCAAAATTCAAAGAATCACAAAATTTGAAGAGTTTCATTACATTATTTTTTCATGATAGATAAATTGATGTTAATTGCAAAATTCATACGTTATTGTTTTCTACTCTAATTTTATTTAACCTAATTAATTATAATTATAATGTCATAACTAAAAAACTAAAGTGTAGTTATTGGACTTCATATTCTATCATTATATAATTAAATATTGGTATTTAAAAAATAAATTAATTTATTTTGATTTAGTGGAGAGGCAAAATAGTAATTTAACTTTTGAATAATTTACAGGATTTCAACGTAAAACTTGAATTTCTACAGGCCTTTAATCAATCAATACTGAAACACCAGCCTTAGAAAGTAACATGAGAATAAATGATGGTAATCTAGGATCCCTTTTTTTTTTTTTTAATATTTAAAATTTTGAAATTGAATAAAATTTTCTTATTAAATCTTTCCTTATTCGAATTATATATAAATTTCTAATACTTATAACTTTAAATTCATTAAAATTTTAGTTTATATAAATCCCGATCTTACAATTTTCACTCCCTCATTATTTTCCTTGATTGGAAACATACAAAATAGTCTTTAATAAATTTCATAAATTTTCTACACTTTATAAACAAGTATTTTCTAAATTGTAGAACGTTTGACCTGAGAAAGTAATTTGAACATAAAATTTGAAGATCTAGGATCCCAAAACAGCTCAATTTCATCATGGACGCCCAATTTGTTATTGTTGAACCATTCAATGCACGAAAGAGCATAGTCATCGTTGCACAACTTCCATAAGTAAACACGCTCACCTTCATACTTATTAGGAGCATTATCCGTTGTTACATCCCATACTTGAACACACACAGCGCACCCGTTCACCAAAATTTTGCCGAGGTCCAACGTCCAGTATCGAAGAATGTACTCAAACGTTTCGATATATGGAATCAAGAGGGCTCCTGCCTCAACCTCATAACTGGTAATCTTTATCTTGATCTGCCATGGGTTTTCTGGATTGACTTTTGGGGGAGCATATATGTCCCCTATCTCAATTAGCTCTCGAGTCCTACTTATCTGGTAATATTCTCGACCTCAAAATCTTTGCGATTTGCTTATTCTTAACTTATGAGCAAACTGAGAGTTCCCCTCGAAAATGTGTTGGCTGAACTAGCATGAATGGCTCGAGAAGAGCATTCTATGGTAATGTCATCATGGTGTTATATCGTGCAAATAAGAATTTCGACTGCCAGGAGATGAGTTTTTACGTCAAATGCAGGTATATATATACTTGCACAGCAGTTCCCTTCTGTTTGCAGTTAATTAGTTGATATTAATCAAGTGGTTAGCTAGTTGTGTCTGTTATGAGCTAAACAGACTAGTGCACTCACTAACAGCAAAATGGGCACTGTCTCTTTGATGTTACTGTGCATATTCTGTTAGATGAAGTACAATGAATAATGCTAGCTCATATCTCAATTGTTGAATCATTTACACAATTTGAACATAAAACTTGAATTTCTACAAGCCCTTAATCAATCAATACAACCCTATTTCTTGAAACACCAGCCTAAGAACGTAACATGAGAATAAATGCTGGTAATCTAGGATCCCAAAATAGTCCTCTATCATTGAACAATCCACAATCGTTAGAGAATAGACATTATTAGGAAGCTTCCTAAAACTAATAGTTTCACCGTCATACTTCTTACGGTAATTCGTCCCCATTATACTCAACACACGAACATGCTCCACATACCCGTTCACCAAACTTTTGGCCTTGTTCAATTTCCAATATGGAAGGATGTACTCAGACGTCTCGAAAGATGAAATCTCCAGTTGACCTTGAACAATATTTTGAGCGGTGATGTGTATACTTATATGCCTTACTTTACTCAGATCAAATATCATGACAGGGCCTGTCTCTATTAGCTCTTGGGTCAGTACCTCAAATGTCTTCTTCCTACAAACCTTTGAAATTAATTTGAATATGAACTTTGAGACAATTGGATTCCAACATAGCCAAATTTCATCACCAACACCCAATCCGCGATCATTGATCAATGTCATGCATGATACAGAGTATTCATCACTATACAGCTTCCTAAAAGTAAAACTTCCATCTTCATACCTATTAGGCCATTCATTCTCTTCTGTTACATCCCACAAGCAAACACGCACCGTGCTCCCGTTCACCAAACTTTTTGCCAGCTCCAACTTCCAGTATGGAAGAATGTAATCAAATGTCTTGGAAAATGAAATCCGCAGCTCTCCAAAAGTGAGATCTTGACTGGTAATCTTCTTAGTCATGTGCCTCATGTTATTCGAATGAAATGTCAGGCAGGGCCTGTCTCTATTAGCTCTCGAGTCACTATCGATACCGGTGTCGTGTTGTTAACTTCGTAAGAGAATATCTTCTCCCAAGAAACCTTACAAAGTATTTTGAACAGAAACGATTGAAACCTTGAATCCCAATAGAGCCCAATTTCATCACCAACTCCCAAATCGTAAACGTCGAACAACCCCAGGATCCATAGAGAATAGTCATCATGATTATATTTGATGTCATGGGATTTAAAAAGATTTTCTTCTTCCTCCAAATGGGATAATCCATTTGGTGATCAAGAATTGGAATTTTAGCGGGACATTATATTTATCTTTTTCTTCTAGAAACTCATTTCTCAACTTTAGCCTATGTATAGACCAAAATGGCAAGCAACAAAGTATATACTATTTACTTTGGTGCAAAATTATTTATTATGTCATTTTTTTTCTCATCTATTATGCTCAATTAAGCTAATACATCAATACCACTTATATTTGTACAAAATGGCATTCTGTATTAGCAAAAAAAGTACTACATACTTTCTTAGGTGACACTTTTTCGTTTTTTAAAACTTAAGTTTTACTGGTAATTTGCGTATTAAATCTTCAATTTTTAAAAAAAATTAAATTTATATATTTTTAAACTATGCAAAAAAAAAAAAGATATAAATTACAAAAATTGATAATTTAAAATGTTTAATAAATCTATGAAAAAACTTACACTACAAAATAGACTTGTTTAAATCTCAAAAAGTATAGCATAAAATGGGACGGATGGAGTATTTATTTTGGTGGACAACACGTACCAGGACAACTTTAGGTTTATGCTGCCTACAAAATCAAAGAAAAAATCCTGTGACTTTTCAATATGAAGGGGCAGTCGCGTAGCCAGAAATTTTATGAAGGGTGTCCGAAAATCTCATAGCTCGTAAAAAGAATTTATAGAATGGGTGTACTTAAATTTTGTAAATCAAACTACATAACATTAATGGTTAATTTTTTTAAATTAAACTGTACCAAAAAATTTTAAAATCAAATTACATAATATTTAACTTTAGTGTTCTCGTTTATCTGATAGGAAGTGAACAAACAAAGAAAAAGAGAGATATTTCAGTTTAAAGTGAAATCACTTTTATGCTTCAACATTTCACAAACCTCTGATGACTAACAACGAGAAATGAAAAATAAATAATAGAATCAAACGAGTTATATTAAAAGAGAATTTATATAAAGTGTTATCACTTTTAGTAGCTTAATGGAATAAATAAATAGAATTTTCTTATTAACTTTAAATTAAATAATTCTTTTGAATTTTATTTAAATTTTTAATGAAAAGAAAAAAAATCAAAATCAAATAACGGGAATCGATCTCGACAAGTTGTAAAGAACTTGGTAAGAGTTGAACGACTCCAAACCACTAAGCTAGAAAATTTTTATTATTTTTCAAGGGTGTCAAAAATGTGTTATTTAACCATTTAAATCATTATTTTTCTTATAAAAGCAATATAATTTTCTGACGAAGGATGTCCAATTGGACACCCTAGCCAAAGTGTAGCTACGCCCATGTGAAGGTGTGTTTTATTTCTCTTATAACATAGATGAACCTCCAACTTTTCATTCCACTCATTATTCTTATAATTCGTGTAACATCTAAGCTATTTACCTATCTAATTAACCACTTCATTATCTTTCTGTTCATTGTAAGGAAGATTTATCACCTATAAATAGTGTGGTCTTACTTTATACTGAGGATATGAGAAAGAGTAAAAGAAATGATGAGAAGTACTATATTGTGTATATATTGAATTCGTGTGGTAAAAAAGAGTTGAGATAAATAAAATATTTCAAGTTTTCAACTATATTTACTATATAAAAGAGAATATTTATATGTTAAATTTCCCGATATTAGTCAGATCAAATATAGTGGGAGGGTTTGTCGTCTCTATTAGCTCTCAAGTCATTACCCTTGGTGTGTTAGAGAATGTCTTCTTCCTAAAAACCTTTGAAATTAAATTGAATATGAGCTTTGAGACAATAGTCATTTTTCTTTTTCTTTTTTCTTTTGTCTTTTACATTTTTTTAAATTGTTTTATATGCTGGAATTAAATAAATTTTTCTTATTAAACTTTCCTTATTCAAATTATATATAAATTTCTAATATTTATAACTTTAAATTCATTAAAATTTTAGTTTACATAAAAGGGATCCCCTTCTTACAATTTTCACTCCCTCATTATTTTCCTTGATTGGAAACATACAAAATAGTTTTTGGAAAATGCATCCAAAATCACACTTATACTATATTAAGGTTCAATTACTTCCAAACTTATTTTATAAATAATTTTTTCGATGATAGTTCCACGTAGGTCTAAAAAGGGTAGAAAATTATTTATAAAATAAGTTCGAGGATAATAGGACCTTAGTAAAATATAAGTGTGCCTATGAGATTTTGGACATAGGTTAGGAGGTACTTATGTATTTTCCTAATAATTTTTACTAAATTTCATTAATTTTCTACATTTTATAAACTTAGAGATATAATTTCAAACATGGTTGTGGTTGGATAAAATTGTTGAACTCAGAGTTTGACAAATTTTGGATTCTAAAATCTTGCAAACTAAAACTAGAAACATCTAACTTAAGTATAAGTCTTGAGTTTTATCGTCACTCATTTCATGTATAAATTATTTTTAAAATACAAACTCATTTATCCCGCAACAAAAAAATATATTTAATAACAATAAGTTCTCGTTAATATCATTGTATCCAAAATCGCTACAAAAGTATCACATAATTAACCCCAATAACAGAAAGTCAGAGTGATCAGATCCCTGGAATCCTAAACTATCATTTTTCTCATAAATTTTTTTAAAAAATAACAAATTGGGAATAATATTATTGCAAATATTCAAATTTCATAATCAAATCTTCAACTAATGAAAGAAGATGTTGTTTTTGGTCCTAAATTGTAGGACGAGAAAATAATTTGAACATAAAATTTGAAGATCTAGGATTCCAAAACAGCCCAATTTCATCACCAACGTCCAATCTTCTAGTGTTGAACAATTTAATGCACGAAAGAACATAGTCGTCATCGTTGCGCATCTTCGATAAGTGAACACGCTCACCTTCATACTTGTTAGGAGCATTATCCTCGGTTACATCCCACACTTCAACACACACACCCCACCCATTCACCAAAAATTTGGCGAGGTCCAATGTCCAGTATAGAAGAATGTACTCAAACATCTTGATATATGGAATCAACAACGCTCCTGCCTCAACCTCGTAACTCGTAATCTTTATCTTGATCTGCCATGGATTTTCCAGTTCGATTTTCGGGGGACGATATATATCCCGTATTTCAATCGGCAAAGCTGCTTCTTCTACTTCTTCATTGTATAAAAAGGTCGGCATTGAAGAATCTAAAAAATATTACGCACACAGAGAGCTTCAATTTATAAGAGTTTACTCTTAAAAAATTAGGTTTTAAATTAGGGCAACTTTCATATATAGCAAATAAAAAATTCATATTTGTATGTTATAGCAAAGTTTGCATAATTGCGCTCCATAGCAAACATATAACTGTATAATTCGCTATACATATACAATTGTATGATTCTCTGGCCTAAATTATATAATTCGCTGGCATTACCATACATATACAATTGTATAATTCACTAGCCTAAATTGTATAATTCGCTGCAATTGTATAATTCGCTATGAAGCACAATTAAATCAAAGGGTAGCTATTATATTTATTTTATATTATTAGTTTGCTATTATATATAATTATCCCTTTAAATTATTATTTCCCCACTTTGAGAACAAAAAATTAATATTATTATTATTGGTGTGAAATGTTTTAAATTATTTGTATTTTGACTTACTATGGAATTTAAGAAAATAAAAGGTCTTAATTGGCATTTGAGGAAAAATTGTGGTCAATTTTTATTTAACCACTAGTACCCCTCGACACGTGCAACGCACATGATTCGTTAGAACAATAATTTTTTTTTATGCAAATCATGTGAAGTGAGTAATTTTTTTAATGTGTGCCAAGAAACACCAAATGAGAGGCACATTGTAATATTTAAAATCAATTTCTTTAAAACTATCATCGGTAAATCAATTCCGTTGAAGCTATTATCAATAATTTTTAAACTTTGTTTAATAGTTAATCGTTAACACACTTTTAATAAAGTCACAAATGACTAATTTCAGACAAATATCAATGCAGGCTAACGCTAATGATAAAAATTCATAAAAATTAGAATGATGAAGTTTAATAGAGAAAAAACACTCTAAAAATAGAAGAAAAATACAATACACACATCATCCGTAAGACTTTATTCATATAGATTATAGATAGAAAAAAAATATGGAATCAATAAGTTATTCATATTTGAAATTTGGAAGTTACAGGTTTAAAGAGGAAAAACAATAGGCACATACCATGAGAGGGAAGTAATTGCACTGACAAATCCTATAATTTGCAAATTATGTATAACGACGTATGTATCATTTTTTTCTCCAGAATAAGATAACACTTATTTTCTATATTACCTTAAAAGCATGAACTCCCTAACTTGAACGTTAAATTACTAGAATATCCCCAACTTAAAACAATAAATTTAGTTTATATGTTATACATTTAATATTATATTTATTTACGCTATATTATATTAAAAACATACACATTTTCACATTGATGGGCAGTGACTCTTCCAAAAGGTTGTAACTTTTCAATAGAGTTGTGACTTTTTTGATGAGTTATGACATTTTCGAAAAGTTATAATTTTTCTTAAGGGTTGTGACATCTTTGAAAAGGCGCGATAAGAACCTTTTCATAATATCCTTTCATGTCTTTAAATAGAGGGGGTTTCTCACACTTTTAAAACTTCAAATTTTGTACGTTTTCTATTCTTCTTCTTATAATAAGGAAGATTGTGAGAGTTGTCCAATCATACAATTATAATTTTTTTTCTTTTCTATTCTTCTTCTTAAAATAAGAAAGATTGTGAGAGTTTTTTAATGATGCTATTACAATATTTTTTGTGGGTAAATTAGATAGATCGCCAAAAAATTATTCGACAAAGAGAATGAAATAACTGAACTTAAAATGAGAAGAGTATCTTGATAATTCATATTTACTCATTGTCATAGCAATAAAATATACTTTTGTAGCAACTTCTACTTGCCAAGAAGATCATTGATTTTCTTTTGCACAAATTACAACTTGGTTTTCAAAATCTGAAAAGTCTCAAACTGTTGGAGAAAAAGTATTTGATCAAACACTTATTTGAAGAGTCCAAACTACATTCCGTAAGTACTCTTTCATTTCTATTTATTTAGTGTACTTTTATTTTTATTTAATTTAATATAGAATGTTATTTTTTCTTTGGGTGGGACACATCTATATGACCACAAAGTGAAAGATATTTTTATATATTCAACATATGATCCTTAAATTAAAATTCTTCTTTATTTAGTAAAATTTCATGTCAAATTAAAATTAGACCAATCTATATCTATATTTTTTATCTGTATATACTACCTAACTTAAAACACCAAATGTAGTATTATCTTCTATATTTTATATTGTATTATATATGTGTACTATACTATATTTTATTAATGACTTGTGACATTTTTGAAGAGTTATAACTTTTCAGATGAGTTGTGAGCTTTTAGAAAGGTTGTGACTTTTCTATAGTGTTGCGATTTTTCGGAAGAGTTGTAACTTTTTCGAAGGGTTGTAACATTTACGAAAAGTTTTTACTTTTCCGATGAGTTTAGATATTTTTAAAGGATTGTGACTTTTCTAAAGGGTTGTGACATATTTTTAATAAGCCACAATAAGTAAATTTTCATACACTACCCATTGTGGGCTATAAAAAGAGGGCTTCGTCAAATTTGTAAACTGCATATTTTAAAAAAATATTCATTCTTCTTCTTAAAACATCCTTTTTAGTATATCTTCTATATTTTTATGATGGAACAATATGCACATACTATTACTACACATTTTAACTATAAATTAAGGGGTTTACTCACATTTCAAAACTACGTTTTTTTTAAGTTTTTAGTTCTTTTCTTAAAACTTCAAGATTAATAGTGAAATTGGATACTCCTAACATGAATGTTAAATTCCGATTTTTGAATCACTTACATAATTTGAACGTAAAACTTGAATTTCTACTACAGTATTTGAATGTTATTATCTTTACCATGGAATTAATATACAAACTACTACAGTATGTTAACACAGCAAATTCAAGTTTTAAAATAAACAGAAGAGGTTCTATCAAACAAATGTGGTTGTTGTAAGAATCATAATTAATATTGCAAATATTCCAATTCCATAATCAAATCTTCAACAGTTCTAAATTCTGGGAGAAAGTAATTTGAACATAAAATTTGAACATCTCGAATCCCAAAACAGCCCAATTTCATCACCTACGCCCAATTTGTTATTGTTGAACAATTGAATGCACGAAAGAGCATAGTCATTGTTGCACAGCTTCCATAAGTAAATACGCTCACCTTCATACTTGTTAGGAGCATTATCCTCCGTTACATCCCACACTTGAACACACACTCCGCACCATTCACCAAAATTTTGGCCAGGTCCAATGTCCAGTATCGAAGAATGTACTCAAACGTCTCGATATATGGAATCAAGAGGGCTCCTGCCTCAACGTCATAACTGATTATCTTTATCTTAATCTGCCATGGGTTTTCCAGATCGTTTTTTGGGGGAGGATACATATCCCTTATCTCAATTAGTTCTCGAGTCACTACATAGGGAGTGTTGTTACGTCTGCAAGCTTCTTCTTCTTCTTTTGATGGAAAAAAATTGTAAAAAAAGGTCTTCTTAAGGCTAAGGAATATCGTTTTTTGGGGGAGGATACATATCCCTAATTTACTTATTGATTGCACAATACTCAACTATTCATAAGCAACTTCACACACTAATTAAATTGATACAAATTTAATTCTACATTACTCTCCTCAAGCACATCTTCCTACTTATCTGGTAATCTTCTTGATCAGACCCTCAAAATCTTTGCGATTGCTTATTCTTAACTTATATATGCTTCAAAAGCAAACTGAGAGTTCCCCTCGAGAATATGTTTGCCGAACTAGCATAAATGGCTCAAGAGAAGAGCATTCTATGGTAATGCATGTCATCATTTTAGTTTTGATCTTATAGCTATTAGCTAGGATTTTTCAGAAACAGTTGAGCAGCCAGCAACTTTGATTATGCAGAAAAAAATAGAAATAAAAGACTTGATATATATATATATATACTAGCACAGCAGTTAGTTGATATTAATCAAGTGGTTAATTAGCTGACTTGAGGTACGAAGACGATGATATCAGACGATGATACTAATCTGTTCTATGTCAACAGATTAGTGCACTCACATTACCAGGCAAAATGGACACCGTCTCTTTGATGAAGTACAATGACTAATGCTAGCGCATACCAGCAGAATTGAGGTACGAAGACGATGATATCAGTAAAAGAAAAAACATAAGAGGTTCTATCAAAAGAATGTGATTGTTGTAAGACACGATAATACAACCATCTCTAATTAAAGAAATAAAACAGTTTGAACTATCACATCTTTCATCAAAACATTCAAACTTGTATAACAGCTGAATTGAAACTCATATCTTTTCTTGCAAATAAATACAAATAGACAAAATTCCAAACACAAGTAACAAAAACAGATTAAATTTGAGAAAAGAATCATTTACACAATTTGAACATAAAACTTGAATTTCTACAAGCCCCTAATCATTCAATACAGCCCTACTTATTAATTTGAATTCAAACTTTGTAATAATAGGATTCCAACATAGCCCAATTTCATCACCAACACCCAATCCACGATCATTGATCAATGTCATGCACGATAGAGAGTATTTAAGATCATCCAGCTTCCTAAAAGCAATACTTGCATCTTCATACATATTATCCCTGTCATACTTTTCATCAGTAACATCCCACACCCCAACACGCTCCACGTTCCCATTCACCAAACTTTTGGCCTCGTCCAACTTCCAGTATGGAAGAATGTACTCAGACATCTCGAAAGATGAAATCTCCAGTGTTCCTTGAGCGATATTTTGATCGGTAATGTGTTTCTTCAAGTACCTTCTGCATGTGCTACTCATATAAAATTGAATGGAAGGGTCTGTCGTCTCTTTTAGCTCTTGAGCAGTGTTACAGAATGTCTTCTTCCTACAAACCTTTGAAATTAATTTGAATATAAACTTTGAAATAATAGGATTCCAACATAGCCCTATTTCATCACCAACACCCAATCCGCGATCATTGATCAATGCCATGCACGATAGAGAGTATTTACGATCATCCAGCTTCGTAAAAGTAAAACTTACATCTTCATACCTATTAGTCCTGCCATACATTTCCTCTGTTACATCCCACACTCCAACACGCTCCACGTTCCCATTCACAAAACTTTTGGCCTTGTCCAACTTCCAGTATGGAAGAATGTACTCAGACGTCTGAGAATTTGAAATCTCCAGTATACCTTGAGTGATATTTTCAGGGGTAATGTGTTTCCTCAAGTACCTTCTGCATGTGCTACTCATATAAAATTGAATGGCACGGTCTGTCGTCTCTTTTAGCTCTTGAGCTGTGTTAGAGAATGTCTTCTTCCTACCAACCTTTGAAATTAATTTGAATATAAACTTTGAAACAATAGGATTCCAACATAGCCAAATTTCATCACCAACACCTAATCCGCGATCATTGATCAATGTCATGCACGATAGAGAGTAGTCATCACTACGCAGCTTCGTAAAAGTAAAACTTACATCTTCATACCTTTTAGTCCTGCCATACTTTTGCTCTGTTACATCCCACACTCCAACACGCTCCACGTTCCCAATCACAAAACTTTTGTCCTTGTCCAACTTCCAGTATGGAAGAATGTACTCAGACGTCTGAGAATTTGAAATCTCCAGTGTACCTTGAGTGATATTTTCAGGGGTAATGAATTTCCCGATGTACGTTATGTTACTCGGATCAAATATTGTGGGACGGTCTGTCGTCACTGTTAGCTCTCGAGTCATCACCCCTGGTGTGTTAGAGAATGTCCTCTTCCAACAAACCTTTGAAATTAATTTGAATTCAAACTTTGAAATAATAGGATTCCAACATAGCTCAATTTCATCATCAACATCCAATCCGCGATCATTGATCAATTTCATGCACGATAGAGAGTATTTAAGATCATCCAGCTTCCTAATCGTACTTATTACATCTTTATACCTAATAGTCCTGCCATATTTCTTCTCTGTTGAATCCCACAAGCCAACACACACCACCGCTTTCCCATTCACCAACTTTCTTGCCGGCTCCAAGTCCCAGTATGGAAGAATGTAGTCAAACATTTCGAAAGATGAAATCTGCAGCTCTCCAGAAGCAATATCCTGACTGGTAATCTTTTTCGTCATGTGCTTCACGTTATTTGAATGGATTGTCTGGACAGGATCTGTCTCTATTAGGTCTCCAAGAAAAAATTTCTTCTTCTTACAAACCTTAGAAAGTATTATGAACATAAACATTTGAAATCTAGGATCCCAACATAGCCCAATTTTATCACCAACACCCAATCGGTGAATGTAGAACAATCTCTTGACGGATAGAGAATAGTCATCATCTTGATTATTCAGCTTCCGAAAAATAAAATCTGCATCTTCATTAAACTTCATCTCATTGATTACATCCCCCATAGCAACACCCTTCATGTCCCCATTCACCAATTGTTTGGCATTCTCCAAGCTCCAATATGGAAGAATGTAGTCAAACGTCTCCGAATGTGAAATCACCAGATTTCCTTCCTCGAGAACATGACTGGTAATCTCTTTCTTGATCTTCCATGGGTTGTTACAATCGAATTTCAGGGGAGATCCTATCTGTACTAGTTCTCGAGTCTTTACCGGTGATGTGTTGTTAACTCTGCAGGCTTCTTCTTCAATGAATATCTTCTTCTTCCAAACGGGCGCTTCTTCATTAGCCATTTGATGATCAAGAATTGGAGAATTTTAGCGGGAAACAGAGAAAAAATGGTAACTGATTTCTCAACTTTTGGTGTATTTATAGTTGGAGGAGTCTCCTCTCCATTTGACACGTGTCCATCTGTTTTAAGTTATACAAAATCCTTATGTTAAACACCTCATCTATACAAGGCTGGTGATGTAAATTCTTGCCTGAGACATGCGGGGTGCACCCGTTCTCCAAACTTTGCCATGTCCAAAGTCCAGTATCGGAGAATGTACTCAATCGTCTTGAAAAAGTGTAACAACAATCATTCCTACAACAATATATTTTTATTGGTCTGCCACCGGTTTTCCAAATCTATTTTAGGGGCAGGGTATAAGTCTGTTATCTCTACTAGTTCTTGAGTCGCTAACCATGGAATGTTGTTAACTTTGCAAGCTTTTTTCTTCAGCTTTTGATGGATAGAAATCACTACCTATAGAGTGCTGTTAACTTGGTACGTACTCTTTATTTTTGATTGCTCACACCAGAAGAAAGTTGCGATTTATTAGGGAAAAGGGTATTCGGAGTAGGATGTTGCCCTGATGAACTATTCGTTGCTTGAAGTTTACAATAACATTGAAGCATAGAAGCTTCATATACAGAGCTCTTTTACTCAATACTCTAATTCTTTACTTATTGATTGCACAATATTCAACTATTAATAAGCAACTTCACATACTAATAAAATTATCATAGAGAACCGACAGAAGAAATGTAATTCCCTTTTCAGCAATGAAGTGTCTAAAAACATGAACTACTACAGTATGACATTTCTATGTAACAATATGCCCTTTTTCTGATCAGCAATAAGCCATTGGATTCTTTGCATACAACACGCGGCGTTGAAACCATTGCAAGTTCTTAGCATACCGAAAAAATGGTCTCTGCAGTAGATCTTCAACTGATGGCCTCTTTGATTCTTTGCTACAAAGACAATCCAACACCAACTCCTCAAACTCTTTTGAAAACTTTCTTTTACCTTTCACATACTTCAGCTTGTCATTAAAATATACCACAACTTTCTTCATTTTCCCTTTCCCTTCTTCTACATTAATCTCCTCAAGCACATCTTCCAACTTATCTGGCAATCTCCTCGACCTCTTTATCTTCTTGATCATCGCCTCAAATTCTTCACGATCGCTTATTCTTAAATTTCCATATGCTAATTCCAATGCTGCTACACCGACTAACCATATATCGGAATGAACAGTGTGGGCATCATCACATGGTGAATAGAACACCTCCGGCGCAGCAGCCCATTTGTACAACTCGCCTAGTTCTAGATTCTGTTGAAAATTCATAAACACAAGTAAAATTATCGACTAATAACACAATTGATTTCAACACCTTAATTTAACTAACAAATTGTTAATTACCGGATTTCCAGGAGGATCTTTTTGTAGATCGGTAACAGTTGAATCAACGCCAAGTTCTGTTCCGTGACTAACAAAAAGAGGAAATTCCAACACTGAATCGTAAATCGTTGCTGCAAATCCCAATTTGATTTCTACATTAGATTTGAAATTAACATAGATATTCCCAGCACTGAAACGCTTATGAATCAGAGCCAAATTATGAAGAACAAACAAACCCCGAAGCGCTTGTTTAAGAGCAATAGCAACACAATCCTCTGGTAATCCGTTGTTAAATCGAGTTGACAGAATGTAACGGAGCGATCCTTCTGACATATAAGGCAATGCAACACAGTATCCTCCATGGTATTTCTGAATAGCCCATTTTTCAACGTTAATAATGTTTGAATTAGGGATTGATTCTTCATCCGCCAGCTTGCTCCTAAGGACTTCTGGTCCGCCTCGGATGAACTTGACAGTGGCATAACCGGAAGGAAGGAGACTGTCGTTGTCGATCCAATCGGATGTGTAGTAACAAGCTTTGTAAATGAGATCGGAATTGTTGTGGTTGTTTGTATGCAGCAGTTGGAGGTAATTAATTCCGATTATTTCCAGGAGAACGTACTTAGTTCTGGTGTTTCGTTCGATGAAGACATATCCGGGTTGAGGATTGTAGGTGAATTCGGGTATGAAGCGGGGAACGAAGCAATGTGCAGCCATTTTTTCTTGATGAAGAAGAAGATGGAAGTTTACAGGGTAAAACAAATTGGGGCTAAAAAGCCGTTACAAATGGCGCGCAACTAACCATTTTCCATTTTTCTGTTTTTATATCTTTTTTTTTAATTACCATGGTGCGCATTATCACTTATAATATTTAAGTAATTATCAAATAATTAAATTATTGTGCTGAATAGATCAATAAAACGGATACTCATCTGGATGTTTGATACTCGTATTGGAGTTCAACTATTCCGAATTCACATCTTATAAGGGGAATACGCTCCATAAAAAATCGTTTAAATTGGCTTTAAAAGGGGAATTGGCATGATATATTTTTTAATTTTGTTATTTCGAGCTGAGATACCCCTAATAAATAAAGCAACTCATATATACCTCTGCTATTATAAAATTGGATCACATATACTCCTTACCTTACAAAAATGACTCATATATACTATACCGTTGTAAAAGTTATAAAATTAATTTTTTTGATTTTTAATATTTTAAAAAATCATATATTTAGTCTTTTTCACACAGATTATTCTTTGACTTCTTTGTTATTGAGTTTCTTTATTTTCATTTCATTCTCTTTCATTCTTTAGTGTAAGAATAAGAGAAACAAAAAAAATGTATTGTATAGATAGATTCTTCTGATCTAGCTTTTCTCCAAACTCCTAGCAAAGCTTAGTGCACCGAGCTACTTATTTTAGAAAATAAAGGTATTGCAAACTGAATGCCCACTCTAGTAATGAGACCATTTAAATATATTTCTTTTGGGACATATTTTAAATCTAATCACATATTTACAAGCAAATGATGAATAATTCCTACTTGTTTAGTAAACACACTCACTTATTAGTTTAATATTAATATTTTCTCCAAAAGCATGTTCCAATCATTCATATACTCTTGTGCAAGTTCCTCACACCTCACATTACCATTATCAGTAGTTTCAAGGAAATAACATATTTAGCTTGGATATAACAATTTAATATACCATCACACATCATTACAACTGAAAATTGTCCTAAAAAAAGAAGGGTGTGATATACCCTAGTCTATGATCCTGATGACTGGAAAATGGTAGGAGTAAATACTGAAGAGAGATGAAAGGATCATTAGAGTGGCCACGAAAATTGGTCGTCGATGAGGAAATATAAATCAATTCTCAAACTGGTATGATGAAACAAGCTTTACAAATGCTGTCATGGAAATATTTTGGGAATAAAATTTCACCTGACAGATTGGCCAAGTTGCCTTTCATCAATGAAGAACAATGTTTCATAATTATCACCAACTCATCTGCTTCACCTGTCTCTACCATAACCAATTGTACATCAAAGCTACCTAGCAATAATCATTACTGGCAGAAAATTTGATCTGTTTACAACATCATAACAGGCTTTACTGTCAAGTCTTGTGGATCTTGAAACCAAACACCCTGGGGACAAAGTTTTGCGTTGGTTTTTGCGGCTTGAGGTGACCATAAGTCATCAAGAAGAGATGAGGAAATGTCGTCCCAAAGTAAGCTCCATCAATATCTTGAGCAGTTAAAGATATAACCAAGAACAAAAAATAGGCTACTCAAGCAGGCAACAAAGAGCAATATGAAATTTATGAGTAGAGACCTAATCTCAAAATCGATATGAGATTTGCAAGTGTGTGTGTGTGTGCGCGCACGCGCGCATGTAGAGAGAGAGAGAGAGAGAGAGAGCATATCAAAAAGTAGTAGCAGAAAAGGATACTGCCTTGGTACTTCGATCGAGGGTAATAGATGTCCTCACACTTCGGACAGTATATTTTTACAGTACTTGCACGCGGAATATCTGATTGACCAACGGGAAGACAAGGCTGTCCACTGCAGTAAACTCGTGGGCATCTTCCAAAGTCGTAGTTTTTGTACTTTTCCAACTGAAACGTTTGTCCCAGATATTAGGCACCACCACCATCTCATGGACAGGGTTAAATGTAACATAGTAAAACAACACACCAAAAGGAGGAAAATATGAGAGTATACAAGACAATGTGGACAAGCAATTACCATAGCGGCTATTCCCTTGCTAGTCAAAATGTACCGAACATGAATCAAACCATACAACATCTCTGCCGCCGATTCAACCAATTCATTCTGCTCTTCTGTGAACATATCACCTATTCAAAGCAGGAAAAATTTGACAAACTGCAATTGTCTTAATATGAAATATGATGCAGCATTTTGGATATAGGACAGTAGTCTTGGTCTCATAAAGACACAGACAGGGAAGTTTTACTTTAGATTATAAAGGAGGATGTGTTTCAAACTTGAAAACATAAAACAAAAATGAATGAATCGTTAAGCTCGGACTGCCCCAAAAGTCCAAGGATGTACTGGTAACAAAGACATTTTCAACTTGAACATCTGAAAATAGATTCAAGACTTGCAACAAATTGATAGCTTGTTAGATCATGCAACAGAAATTATTCAGAAACGTCATATATATCATTTTTCCAAAACATCAGAATTAGTTAAGAGCCATGATAACAGATTAATCCCCCAACCTCACCCACCAATGCAAAGAAAAATAAAAGGATAATTCGTAATGTTTTACACCAAGAGATGGAACTGCTAAGGAAAATAGAATTTGATGTCAAATAATCGGGAAAAAATACTAGATTATTTAAAAACTCACAGCAAAAGAACCCTAAACCCTGAAATATCTGGCCATGGAAGCAGATTTGGAGGATAAGAGTTCCCCACAAAGGTATCAATTTTTGTATGGTTACTAGCAAAGGAGGCCACTTTAACAGTGGACAGCTTGATGAGCAGAGGTATGACACTGCTCAAAATGCTTCCTGTGTAAAGAAACAGCTGAGACAGTCAACCATCTATTTCTGCATTGTCCATACACAGCTCATTTGTGGAGAATCATCCTAAACCTTAAAGGCTTAGCATGGACAGTGCCAGGCAAGATAAAAGAGGCTCTAGCAGCTGGGAGGGAACATGTTCACATGCTTAGGATAGGAGTAGATGGAGAATTGTCCCAGCTGACAATCTGGAAGGAGAGAAATTCCAGATGTTTTGAGAGCTTAGAGATATGCAGAAGATCAAGATGAACTTCATCTTACTGCTATGTTTTTCGTGTAATCAGATTTACTCTAATGATACTGGGTCTCCATCTTTTGGCACCATCAAACAAGCGAATACATGAAAGAGAAGGGAGTTAAAAACAGCAGACTGAAGTATATACCAATATTTATTGCAACACATGCCATAATTCCAGAAGAAAACTGAGCTCTTGATTGAAAAGAAGCAGCTCCTTTTAAGTTCTATCAGCAGTTAGCAGAGGTAAACAGGAATTTCTCCCCTTTCCATCCCATCTTTTGATTTTTAGCAAGGACATGTGGTTTCCTTTTTTACTTTCCAATGAGATGTGCGATAGAATATAATACACAATTAGCCATAGGGGCACCACAATTTCAATATATCAAGGTTTACTGGCTTAACTTAAATTTGCTGCATTTGTGGCAAGAAGGTCTCATCAAACATGGACAATGAGAGACAAAGGAGACGCTCCCAGTGTACTCAAAGACGCGCTTAATCCCTAAAGAGAGGCTCAAAATGTGCTGAGCTCTTCTCGTCGCTTAATGTGCGCTTCAGTATCGTCATCAAGGCTCTAAAGCACACTTTTCCTTGCCAATGAGCTTCTTCTGAAGAGGTGACACCAAACCATTGATAATTCAGTTTTTCGTAAAAAGAAGTTCAATTTCTTTGTTCATAAATTTGACATTCATACTCCAATCGTTAGTCTTTGACTTGACATATATATTTGTATTTTTCTCCCTTGCGTCTTTTTTCACTAAAGCCCACACTTTATTTGCACTTAAGCCCCAACGGATCTTAGAGCTATTTTGCACTTTTTGTTTTTGATAACACTGGACATTCCTCCAAAACCTTACTACTCCCTCCATCCCAATTTATGTGAATGTGTTTCACTAGCCACCAAGTTTAACAATGAAAGGAAGACTTTGAAACTGCAGTTTAAAATAAGCCATAAATATTTAAAATCATCTCATTAAGTGTGAAGTATTCAATTATCCTTGGAGGTGGCCCAGTGGTTTGGGCTTGGACTTCCGTATTGGAGGTCTTAAGTTCGAAACCCCTTGCCAGCGAAAGCACGGGGTTTCCCAAAGGATAGAGGCTGCGGGTTTCCCTTGTCATCAAAAAAAAAAGTGTGAAGTATTCAATTGAAATGTTACTAAAAAGAAAAGAGTGTGACATAAATTGGAGCAGAGGGAGGACTACATAAGAACTTCACTTCAAATGACTTAAAAATCATATGAACATAAGGACTCAAAATGACTTAAAAATAACATTTGTAGACACCTATGGGCATTTCTACACATCATAGTAAGATGGTACAGCCTACACCAGTTGACTGAACCTAGAAGAGTGACTGAAAAAGTATAACAACCGGACTCTAAATTCTAAGTTTTAGCACCCTGTTTTAGGATCTAAGACTTTCTACAAGTCAAAATAACCATTTGGGACTTGCATGAGGGATTTGGGTAGCGACACAAGAGGACAACCCACAAATGGACTGCAGATTTTTTTCTGGTATTGTTTGCTTCACGACGCGATCACAGCAGGGGAATTTTTGTCATCGCGTCCGCATAGGCAGGGTAATAGGTATAAAAGCTAAAGTTTCGGGATTTTATTTCATTCCAAGACATTTTTGGGTGCTCTGCACTCTGGTTCGGTGCGTTTTTGGAGAGGAAATCATCAACTAAGTTTGGATAAGTTTCTTAGACTAGTATTAGTGCCCGTTTGGATTGACTTATTTTAGGTGTTCTTAAGCCAAAATAGCTTTTAAGCAGTTTTGAAGTGTTCGGGTAAAGTTAAAAAGTGCTTATAAGCACTTATTTTAAAGCCAAAATAACAAAAATAAGCCAAAAGCCATAAGTTAGAAATCCTAACTTATGGCTTATAAGTCATAAGCCAAAAGTCAATCCAAACAAGCTCTTAGTTAAATATTAGGGCCATGAGATTCAAAGCTTCAAACGTTGATTTTGAAGTGTCCAACGGAGGGATTTTGTCCTAAATTCTAGAATGAGCATTTTAGGATTTGAAGGTCGAAAATGTCGGATTGGGAATCTAATTACAGATTTGAACTCGGGAACTTTCGGGTTTGACCCTGGGGAACTTTAACTTAGACCATGTACTAAATTATAGAAATAGATTCTTAGCTTCGTTTGACGTTGTTGAACATTCTTTTGGCTAGAGTTGAGCCATTTGGACATGTTTGGGTGTGGAAAGGAGGTCATAAAAGGCTGAAAGCTTGCTTTAATCGAGTTAAGTCAAGCATTTTTTGTCAATAGGGTAATAATTCCCAATTTATGTGTTATTCATGACTTGTAATGTGTAGGGATAATTTATACATGGCATGACATGTATATATGCAACTATCAGGTGTAAAAGGGGATACTTGAAATGCTAGGCTTTTGCTTTCGTACCCATATCCATATTTTGATGAGTTGAGCATTATATATATATATATATATATATATATATATATATATATATATATATATATATATATATATATATATTGATGAAGTTGGGCTAGTTAAATACTAGTAAAGCGCCCCCAAGGCCTAGCTCGAGTGGCAAAAGGTGGAGGATTTGTGGCTTAGGTCGGAAGTTCAAGCCCCACACCACGCAAAGTGAAGCCAATGGTAGAGGGGCAAGCCCATTATCCACCGAGTTTAGAAGGCTATGATTGGTCAAAAGGGTGGGTTATATACGAATTTCTCGGTTATCCACAGAACACTAGAAAAGCATGTTCTATCTTCATATCTTTTGAAATTCATGCTTTAACTGCTATGTAGTGTACACTGATTTCCTTTTCAGCTCCTAATATGGGATTGTACAGTTGTACAGCTTACTTGTGAAGGATTAGGGACCATGTGATGTGGGGACTATTGAGTTTGGATTGTGAAAGTATCATGTGGGACTATTTGAGTAAGTAAGATCATTGATATGATCATTCAGTTTCACAAAAAAAAAAAAAGATCATTGATATGATCATATGCGTGTGTGGATATTGATCTGTCCCTCATGAGTCAACGACTTGGTACTTCCCTAGGGGTGTGCACGCTAACCATGAAAAAGTTAGCCAACTGAGTTGAGAAGTGAATTATGTGATAAAGGTTTTACCTTTACTGTCTTCTTTGACTATTATACTTTGTTTGATTCATTATCTGTATCGAACAATTCTATTCAGTTGGTTTGAATTGCGATAAATGCTTAAATGTTGTTAATTGGCTATTCATGCCTATATTCTTGTTAATTGCTCATTCCCTTATATGTCCATTTAAAATGCATAAACTAAAGGTAAAGGTGTCTTTTTAAGTAACACTTCCCACTACTCTGTTGGGGGCAGTCAATGAGACTTATTGGGTACACATTGATTTTCACACGCAAGCTACACTTCCTACACTTTTTGGTACAAGTTTGGATCACATTACCAACATGTTACGCGAGTGAGTTCCAGTTGTGATCCAGTCTTTCAGTAGTGTGTCGTTTGCCTTCTACCACAGTGGCCATGACATGCTTTTATGTCAGTATGTTGTTGACTTCTCCATTTTCGAACTATGTACTAGTTGAGAAATTTGTACCTTTCTCTTCAGTTTGCTCATGAGTCATGACAATGTAACATCAGTTCAAGGGAATTTAATTATGTGTTTTTAATTTGGCTTCCATGTTGTATTAAATCTCTCTGATTTATGACTTTGTCGATTGTTAGCTTTTATTATTAATGCTTCCGCATAATTAGATTTTGGGTAATAAATGTTTTGGTTTGCCTAGACTGGGATGGTCATAGCTAAGGGAGGGTTTGGGTCGTGATAAGAAGTTACTCATTTATTCCTTTATTATTTTTGAGAACATGAACTTGACCCAAAATTAACTTTCACTAATTTCTCCCAGCCTACATAAGAAATTGTCATCCTAATCAACCTAGAAGCTAGAACATATCAAGTAAAACTAACTAGTTTTCCGCATCTTCCATTCATTAGGTACTAATTTGTGGATATAGTCCATAAAAAACCAAAAAAAAAAGATAACCCAATAGTTTCAAAGACAAGAAAATTATATCCTTCAATATAATGTAAAGATAAGTCCAAAATTAATTCTCTGGAATTTCATAACAAAATATGAATTAATCTATATAAGAGAAAAAATATGTACCATGGGAGGATTCAACATCAAGGATGAGGTCAAGTGCATAGTCGTAGTAGGGAACTTGACTGCTCAATCCACATAGGTTAAAATCATCCTGAATGTAATCATCATCAACTTCACAGAAGAACTCATTACCACGCAGGTTACAAAACCAAGAAATCCATGAAGTATCATCCCCATCAGAACCACTAACATCAGACTCTTCACTGTCCGTTTCAGATTCCTCTACAAAGTAGATAAAAATGAGAATATACTCCTGTAGATTTTGAAATTCAATGGTAGTGCATTATGGGTAGGCATAGTATGTCACACTATACCCCACCGAAGAAGTAGCACCTCGAGAAGACTAAATTACGTATTTTATTGAGAAAAAAGTTGTGACATGCTTTCCACAACTCAACACAAGAACCAACTATAAGTAAAAGATCAAATTATTCTACTTGAAAGGCTAAAGTTTTTAACAATAAAACATTAAGCCTGACTTGAAACAGGATAAATAATACAGATAGTGTTAATTAGTAAGGGCAATATACCATATAAAAATATCAATTTTAACTTCATAACTTCTATCCCAGAGTACAATTGACTAATACTGAAGCAATATATATTGACCAGTACTAGCATAAAAAGACCACAAAAGTCTGGCCTGAACTTAGATTGCACATCACAACACAAACTATTTTAGAAAAAAGAACTCAACTTTGTAAGCCACTAACAAGAATTGACTATGTACAACCAAACAAATTACATATGATTCCACAAGGATAATCTTCATTTCTTCATGTTGAGAATCTGAGAATATCAGAAATTCAATTTGGAAACATCCACAAAGAACAAGCAACAAAATAAGCAGATTCGGGCCATACTCATTTCATCCATGTTCACCCTTTAGCACTTGATAAAGCTTTATCTGAAATTCATTCCATGATGCTTTTTGGATAAAAGGAATATTGCAATTACTTCCAAAGAGTTACATCATTACAAAATAGGGGAAACCGGAAACGAAAGCAATTTTACTATAAGAACAACTAAAACACGCCAAAGATGGATTAAGCTCTCATAAATTTTACTAATTTCATATCAATGCAAAGGCAAGTGGATTAAGCTCCAAAAATATTTTACAGCCAAAGCCGCAATAAAAGCAAATGATATATCTTTCCTGCTTCTAAGCATGACCAACAACAGTTGAAAACCATTATATAAAAAAAATAAGAAGAAGAAGAAACTACATACTCCCCTGTTTTCATTTGCCTGTCTCGCTTTAACTTGGCATAGAGTTTAAGAAACTAAAGACAAACTTTTTTTGAATCTTATAGTCTTAAACTAAAAATACATAGAAAGAACCCAAAATATCGTTGTCGTCTTAAACGTGTCATTTGAAATTAAGATTAGACAAAAATGTAAAGAGACAAGTTTCTGAAACGGACTTAAAAAGGAATGCAAGACAAACAAATTGAAACAAGGAAGTAGCTAATCACAACTAAAAGCCTATTATGCTCATCTCCAGCAATTACTCCCAAAATCACATCTCTATTAAAACATGTTAAACCAAAACAGCTGGATCCTCTATTCTACCAGCAGCTGCAGAAATGATATCAATAGCTAATCACAAAATACTGCAGTTTTAAGCCGATAAAAAACAAAATCCAATGCTTTCTAAAAATGGAAAATATTTAATGGCGAAAAAACAAAAAAAAAATCCTAACCATCGGAGCACTTGCTTTTGTTGGTATTACGATGATCAAAATGCGATTTTCCAGCACCACCACCACCACCGGTTGACGTAGAGGGAACAGCTTTATCCTTCAAAGACCTAGATGTAGAAGGTGACAACTTTTCTAAGTGCTTATCCAACGCATCGTTGATTCTTTTCCGATCCAACGGTCCACCGATCATCTCCGACTTCGATGAACCACCACCTCCTCCTCCGCCACCTCCTCGATCTCTATACATTTCTATCAAGTATTTATCAAACCTTGCTACTATATATCTATATCTGCATTCAGGAGATTACAGAAAGTTAAGGAAAATTGGAGAGAAATTGAAACTAAGAAACAGTGAGTCGGGTTGAGGAAGATAATTAGGGTTTCGAAAGGGAAAGTGATAGAAGAAGACACAAAGAGCTTCTATGAGGTTCCTTCTCTCCTTTCTTTTGATTTTGTTATTGTTAGATCTTTTGTTTTCTTTCTCCACCTTTTTTTTTTCTTTTTTAATTTTTCGAGGCTTAATACATCGATAATCTTTAAATTATGAGCAAATTTTAATTACAAAAAATTGATTTATTTGATTGATTGTCGAAACATATAATAATGTATTTCTATCAAATATTTTTTATTTAAGTTTTAAAAAATTGTTATTGTGGTTTGCAGGCTACGCGTGAGCACTTTGTGTCCCTTAAAGTTGTCTGCAAATTTCACTCGCGACTGACGTAATATTAAACTAATTAAAAAAAGACACATGGCATTGTCCCATAATAACAATTTAAAAATGAATTTGAAATTAAAATAAAATAAAAAGTATGCTTTCAGCCTAAAAAAAAAAATACTTTCTTCCTTTTTTTTTCTTCATAGCCAGAATCGTCTTCCTTATTTTCTTTTTTGCTGAAGACACGCACCTCAATCGACAACTAAAATTGTGTACACTTCGATAACCATCCTTATTCCACCTTTTTCCCTTTCCATTCTTAATTATATAAGAAAATAATTTCAGATTTGTATTAGTTTTATCACAAAAAATGATGTTTAGTCAGAATTATGTTTGATGAAATTCTCTTCACAACTCAAATGAAAATCTTTACAGTAAACTCTTTTTATCTTTTGTATTTTTATTAGTTATTTATTTCATTGATGATTTTTCGATGACGAGAACAACGATGATATTGATTCTAGAAAGAAACAATGAATGAAGAATTATATGAGAAAGGGGTGTGTCGATGGATGGTGGTAGCAAAGGATTTGGCCGATGAGGTTTAAGTAATTTTGAATTGAGAATTTCAAGGGGAAAGAATTGGAGAAGACAATTGGGTTTTTTTAAAAAAAATAAAATAAAATTATGTTTAGATTATGAATTTTCTTAGGTTGATTTGTCCATTTATTATTGGTCAGCAAAAAAAAATATTTGGCTTCACGCGCTTGCTTTCAATTGTATTACACTTATAATGACATGTCATCAAAAAGTATTTAATGGGTACATATTTGACGGTAGAGG
Organism: Solanum sitiens; assembly: GCA_016801875.1. Taxonomy (NCBI): domain Eukaryota; kingdom Viridiplantae; phylum Streptophyta; class Magnoliopsida; order Solanales; family Solanaceae; genus Solanum; species Solanum sitiens. The sequence continues at coordinate 1,536,148 of JABWTJ010000078.1, read as the reverse complement.
TGTTCAATAGGAATAACCTTTAATTGAGATGTTTAAGTGAAATTTGCAACAACTTTAAAGGGTCGTATATGACTTAAGCCAAACTTATATAATAACATGTAAATCACACGGAGATGTACTTCGCTCTAGGTAAATTATAAGCAACAAGCTAGACTTAGAAGTCATTGAGTGAGATCAATTCTGGGTTATGTGTAAGGGTGTGCATCGGTTGGTTCAGTTCATTTTTATATATTATTTATTCGATTTATCGGTTTTTAGATATGTTAATCCAATAACAAACCATAAAATATTTTTTTATTGAATTTCGATTTATCAATTTTTGATTGTTATCGATTTGTTTCATTTACCCAATAAGAATATGTCCGTAAAATATTATATGACTTCTCACTTCTCTATATGTACGTTTTGATATAGTGAAACAAAAAAATAATAATGAGAAATTGCATCAATAAGAAAAAAAATAGTAGAAAGGCTATAATTGCATGTCAAGAAATTGCATCAATTAAAGAAAATATAGTACGAAGGCTATACATGTCACCACCAAACATAATAAGGAATTTCTGATGTTAATCAAATTACGGACCTTTACAAACTTGCAAATGCTACAGCCTACACCCTACAATTACAAACTAAAACTAAAATCATATAGTCTAACAAGACTAAAATTAAAACTAAAAATCAATAGTTACAATTGCGAACCTTACATTAAGCTTTAGATTTTGAGTAAACAATAAAGACTAGTAAAACGCTTATTGTGAAGTGGGTAGAGTACTAATAATTTGAGATGTATATAGTGTCTAGTTATATATTAAATTATTAATATATAATATTTAGGAAGGGTAAAGTAGTTATATATTACCGTCTTATTGGGTTATCGGTTTATCCAATAACTCAATAGTAAAAATTAAAACTGAACCAATAACTCTATAAATTTTTTTATAAACCCATTAAAAATCAATAATCCAATAACATTTTTTCAATTCGATTTATTAGTCGATTCGATTTTTGCACACCCTTAATTATGTGGCAGATAACCACCCTCCAAATCAATTGAGTCCTCTTGAATGACGGTTTAAACGTGTTTATTAACGTGTTTATTGAGTAAATAGATTAATAATTTAAAATATAGCACCTCCTTCTAACTAAAGAGATAATTACTTGAAAGTATAATTGACTCAAGTATATTGTCAAAATGCACCGAGGGTTTATAACTTTATCATATTTAGCCACTAGAGTATTGATAATTTTTACGGAAAAAGGCCTAAAATATCCTTGAAGTATTGGAAATGGTACAAAATTACCCTCCATCCATCTATTGGCTCCAAAATGCCCTTCTTATTTACCTATTGGCTCCAAAATACCTTGTCATCCACCTTTGGGTTCAAAATTGACCACTTATTTAACTATTTTAAAATTAAACTATTTAAATATTTTTTTTAAATACTTGGTGTTCAACTATTGGTTATAATTTAATTTAATAATATAATTTATAAACCAACCCACTACCCACTAGTTATTAACTAAACCCCACCCAATTAATAAATTATTATAATATCAAATTGTCATAAACACTACTAAAACACGACGAAATTATAGATTCCTGAAAATGACATTCAAAATTATTCGAGTCTGAATCAATGTCCCAATTAAATTTAGGTTGAGCCCCTTGTTTAGGAGGACATTTTCAATAGGATTCTATTTCAAGCTTGAATTCGAAATTTATGATTAAAAGTAAAGAAGTACATCCCGAATTAATTCATGCACTTTTTTTTAAATATAATTTTATAAATATTTATGGTTTGTTTTAAAACCTTTAATGTAATATTTTTAAAAAAAATTATCTATGAAGTAACATCACATAATTGAGACGAAAGAATAATTAAGATGAACATAGCCAGACTTTTAAGTTTATCGTTAATTTTTATTTAGACACTTGAATGTATGATAATTTACTTCTATAAATATTTTCGCCTCAAATTTTTAAAAACTCTCATTGGAAGTAGCTTTCTTGTTGTTGCATTAGTAATGTGACGGGTTTATTAATTTGGTGGAATTAATTAGTAATGGGTGGGTAGTGCATTGATTTATAAATTATACTAATAAGTTAAAATTATAACAAACAGTTGAGCGTCACGTATTTAAAAAAATATTTAAATAGTTTAAATTTAAAACCGTTAAATAAGTGGTCAATTTTGAACCCAAAAGTGGATGACAAGGGTATTTTGGAGCCAATAGGTTGGTGCGAAGGGTATTTTGGAGCCAATAGGTGGATGAAGGGTAATTTTGTACCATTTTCAATACTTTAAGGATATTTTAGGCTCTTTTCCGTATTTTTTATTTTCTCTCTTCCCTACACGCTCAAAACACACACGCTCTTTCTCTTTTTTCTCAGACATTACATTCTTTGATTTTTATTAATATTTTAAAATTCTTAGTGTGATTTTTATTACTATCAAAATTTCTTGATAGCTAAATTGATCGTTGATTATTTTTCCGATGAAGGTAGTTGTTACTTGTTACTGTAGTGTTGATTAACTAATTTTTTTTTTTATTGAGACTCGTGATTTAAAGAGATTTACCTAATAAATCATTATTTCTTTCATTTTTGTTATATATATATATATATATATATATATTTTATAATGATCGTAAGAGTATTTGATATTGTATTTTGTTGCATGACTTAATTGTTTTGTATGAATCAAACTGGTGGTATTTTGAGTTCTATTATTTTCTTGAGATGATCTTTATACACGTGACGACACATATAGATCACCGCAACTAATTGAATTGGATCATGGCTCCACGCCAGCATAAAAGGAGTACAAAAATATAGATTCAATTAATTTAGAGGCAATAAATTTCTAGCTAAGTATATGTGTGTTGCTGAAATTTCATATATGATTTAGAATTATATTTATGCCTTATCCCAACTCTTTTATGAAAATCTATTCATATCATTTAACATAACACAAGAAGAGAGAAAATAAAAATAGAGAAGCAATTTCTTGACTTTTATAAAGTAAATTACCACTTATTATTAATCAATTAAAAATAAATCTACATCACATAAAATGAGCAACCCTCACTAGAAAAATGTTCAATGAGAATTTCTATTTGATTTAATTAGAACTTTTTTTTTTTAAAAAAAAAGACTTTTTAAAAATTAAACTAAGAATTTACTACATATAAACAATATTTTTTATATATATATATATATATAAATACCCTCCCCAAAGTCAGCACTAACTAGTTGTTGAGAAAAGAAATTAAAGAAGCAATGGCGAAGGGATTTATTCTCTCTGATTGTGAATTGGTAAAGCGATTAGTGAAATTTGTTGGTGGAAAACAAAATGCAGGATTCATTGGGCTTGAAGATGTTTACGATAAAGATCCATATGAATTGATGGAAGAGAATTCCATGGAAACTCACTATTTCTTCACTGAATTGAAGAAGAAGAAGAAGAAGAACTATCGTAAGAGATTTACGAAGAGCGGTGGGTTTTGGAAACAGAAAGAGAAAACAAAACCCATTCTTGATGAGGATGAAAAGCTGATTATTGGGTACAAGAGAAGCTTGAAATTCAAGCACGATGACCCTTCTTTAAATGGGAAATGGATGATGAAAGAGTATAATCTTGCTGAATCTCTTGTTCGTCAATTGAAATCAAAGGAGAATAAAGATTTCGTTATCTGTGCGATTATGAAAAACCCCAAATTAGTAATCAGAGGTAAATCTGTTTCAGTTTCAGATGATGTTGTTGAGGCGAACAAGTTTATTGATAGTGTTCTGCAATCAGAGTCACAAGAATCTGGGGCAGGGGAAACGAAACAACCCAAAAGTTGAAGCGTTTTCTTTGAAATCCAAGATTTTTCTTATCATTTCTATGAAATTTGACTGTCATTTTGTAATATACTCATTTTTTAGGTCTCTGTTTCATATCAAAAGAGTAGTAGAATTCATTTGATTTTAGTCATTTTTGTTTGTTCTCATAATGAATGAAAGACTACTGCAATTCATTTTCTCACATGTGTATATGGAATCGTATCACAAGTCCCATTCTCTTTAATTTTCATCATCTCGATACATTCATTTTCAAGAACGATTCATTATTCATGATACTTATCACAAGTCACATTCAAATTGATCATAATCATATATATATATATATATATATATATGCTTCATAATTATTTCTTTCATTAGAAGTTTATTATCGTGCTTTGAAATTTTATCATAGTCATATGCCTCGACATCAATTTTGAAAGTCTAGTGTAGATTGGTTCGGATTTTTCGAATATCAAACCAAACTAAAAAAATTTAGATTTTCGGGTTGGTTCGGGTTTTTCAAATACCAAACAAAATTATTGTGTCGAATTTTTAAATTTATAAATCAAACGAAACTAATTAACTTCGGATTTTTCCAGATTTTTGAATTTTTTCGGGAAAGTTGGCATACAAACATATAAGTAACTTGTGTTCCAAATATTTCTTTAGTCCAATCAAAATACAATTATCTAAGGTGTTATTTACAAAAATAACACAAAATATGAGATGAGTATTGATGACACAAAAATATTCAATGAAAAATAATAATATTGTAAAGTCATAGTAAAAATAATCATAATTTAAAAGTGATAAATCATGCTAAAATAAGTTTAATAAGTATTAGTTACATTACTAAATATTTAAGAAGAATTAAAATTAGATTATGTATTTTAATTGTCTAAACTAATGTAAAACTAAAGAACAAATATTCAATATTATTGTCATTCTTAGTGTTGAATTGATTTTTTTTTTTTTGCATTAATATTAATTTGATCTCCAGATCCATTTCCCTGAAGAATATTTTCTACAATCATCAAAAGTTTAACAAGTAATTTTAGAAGGAAGATTAAAGGAGTCATAGTTAGAGGGATCTATTTGATATGTTCGAACTATGATTCAGGGAATTTCTTCTATGAATTATTGTTCTGTTAGATTGAATAGAACTATAGCCAGAGACTTTCTGATGTTGTTCAACTGCATTTTCTGATGTGGTCCAAATGTAAGTTTGGGTTGCTTGGCTTCTAGAGTGGGGCGGAATGCGTGAGGCTGGTTTCACAGAGCAAGGAACAGTCCTCGCTCTGTGCAGTGAAAGGATAATCGATCAGTGCTTTTCAAGTTCAATAAAAACCTAATGGGCTATCTAATTAGACCATCATTTTTTGTCTAGCTTAGCGAGATTTAATTGAAAATTGCTTATCGATTAAAATTATTATTGAATGATTAGTCAAGAAAGGCTTTGGAAGACCTTTATGACTATGAGGAACCTAAATAGGTTAATCTAATGATTTGATGAATGCTGAATGGTTATGACCAAGAAGTCCAAATTAGTGCCTTAATTATATTACTTCCCTCCGTTCATTTTCACTTTTTACGCTTAGACTGAGATACTCATTAAAAAAATAATAATTGATATAATTATTTTATCATACTTTTCTTTTAATGCTAAAAGTAAAACATGCAAAAAATAATTATCTTTTCTTGATAAGTTCAAAATGACAATAAAAATGAAGAAAAAGAAAAGTATAATTTTGTAGGTTTGCAATATAAACAAATAGTCTATTAATAATTAATTAGCCACTTTGCACAATTGTCATGAGACTCGTGGGCCGATTGGTGAATAATGCTAACACTATCGAGTATAAAGAGATATGATAGAAATGATTGAAATCTCTATAATTCATTTTTAATGAGAGGTTTCAATCTAAGCTCAAAATATGAAGAACTTTTGATATAGGAAGCACTTATCCGACTCTAATTCAAATTAATTAAGAACGATAATTACTGCTTATATAAGCGATAATGATAATAGGTGACTAAAAAAATATGGTGGATTTATAAATTTTGATGTCTTCTCCTACAAATGATTTGTTTATGGTAACATTTTGACCGGAAAATAATGATCAAAGCAAAGAAATAACGATCAAAGCAAAGAAATAACGTGCAAAAGGAGAAAAATAAAGGATGTGTTTGGCAACGAGGGAAATAAATTTTTTCATGGCCGATTAGTTAGAAAAACAACTTCATCAAAAATGAAAAAATGACTTGCTTAGTGGGATCGAGTTAGGAAAATATATTCCAAAAGTAAAATTAATTTTTCGTTGATTTTCTCCTCTCACCCTCCAACACACAAATTCCCACATTCAGTACCCTTCACCATGCATAATAGTTCTCTCGATAATATATCGATATTTTTAGGACATTATATTTTGTTTGCGCATCATATACTAAGAACTAAATTTAAAAATAACTTACTTTTTTTTTAGAAAATTATTTTCAATTAACTTTCAATTTTCATGTTTAAGAATTAAAATAAAGGTAAATCTACATGTTGAGTCACCAACCAAGGTCTTCTTTATCCCACATCGCTTTTAAACAGTGGGTTATTTATGTTTATATATGGACATGAGAACCTACCCTATTGCTGAGCCTTATAACGAGGGCTAATAACTCAAGTGGGGGCGATAATGTGGTGGAATGTTTGGTTGTTCTTGATGGCTGGGCTTTGGTGGGCAAATGTATGGTCTGCCCTATCCAAGCACGGAGTTGAGCCATGTGGTTCAAATCAAAGTTTGGGCGACTTGGCTCCTAGAGTGGGGCAATGCGTGAGGCTGGTTTCACAGATCAACGAACAGTTCCTGCTTTGTGCAGTGGAAGGATAAGGATAATGGGTTGGTGCTTTTCAAGTTCAATAAAAACCAAATGGACAATCAAATTAGACCACCACTTTTTGTCGAGAGTCGGTTACTCAGTTCCTGCTTTGTGCAGTGGAAGGATAATGGGTTGGTGCTTTCCAAGTTCAATAAAAACCAAATGGACAATCAAATTAGACCACCACTTTTTGTCGAGAGTCGGTTACTTTGTTTTTATCAAATTTTTAAAACCCATCTCTACATAATTCATGAAAAGACTGAGAGAGCTTGCAAAAAAAAAAAAAAAAAAAAAACTCAGTAATGAGTCAAAGACAGGCTTTTCGAAACCTCCAAATCAATATATGTATATCATGTATTTAAATTTATAATTCATTTTACTTAAACATCATTAATTAACGTATATTTTACTTTATTAAATCACGTAATAATGAAAATTGAAATTTGTTTTTTAATGATACATGAACGTTGTGCGTACCGATTAAAGTAATGGATACAACTTATTGATTATTAATTTATAGACATCTTAAATCGGTAGATGTCGATTATCGGTTAGTTTGTTTTTCTCAAATTCTTAAAACCCATCTCTACATAATTCATGAAAAGACTGAGAGAGCTTGCAAAAAAAAAAAAACTCAGTAATGAGTCAAAGACAGGCTTTTCGGAATCTTCAAATCAATATATGTATGTTATGTGTTTAAATTTATAATTCATTTTATTTAACATCATTAATTAACATATATTTTACTTTATTAAATCACGTAATAATAAAAATTGAAATTTGTTTTTTTAATGATACATGAACGTTGTGTTTTAAATTTGACATTATTTGGAGTAGATATTGGGGTTTGAAATTGGAAAATTAAAATTTATATTTTTGCAAAAAATAAATAAATAAATTGACCGCACTTGACATGCATATTAACTACTTTTAACATGTGTCTGAAATCTATACACTTGCCAAAAAAAATTAAAAGTCCGTTAAATGAGTTTATTAGATTTATTGTTATTTTTGACAAAGTAATAATTGAAATTTGTTCTTTATTACATATGAAATTTATATTTCAAATTTTAGTTTATTCAAAGTATATTCGAATGTTGAAATTTAAAAAAGAAAAAAAAAGTCAAAACGTTAAACATACATGACTAAATTTTAAGACAAATTATATATGTAAATCGAACACAAACTTTTAACTTCAATAATATATGTTTAAATTATTTTTAAAACTTGTAAAAAAAAATATTTACATTCGATATTTATATTAAATCAAATAACTTAACCTTCTAAGAACAACCAGAAATAATTTTATTATTTTCCTTACCAAGTGTATCCTCCTTTGGTAACAACATAACAAACATATGTGGGAGATAATTGATATCAAAAAACTATCTCAAATTGTTGCAATTATCTCAATTGATCACAAGTAATTCATAGTTTAATTTATTTCAATTGTTACTATGATCATAAAATGGATCATAGTCACATTCTCCAACCTTCCGCGATACGTATTCTCATCGTATTTTCAACTATTTTTTCATAAATCTCCTCTCTTCTGAAATTAATTTTCATCGCGTGCATGATGAAATTTTCACTTTATTTTGGATTTTCGAATTTCACCTGCATTTTCATTAAATTCAATCATTAACATGTTTAGTCAAAAAGAGAAAATACTAGCTACACTAATAACAACAAGAGAATTGACCATTTTTAAATTACCAACAATTATTTAATTATTTAATTATTTTTAAACCATAAATAATTGCTTCTATGTTATGTTTTTTAGTTGAATATGTGGAGAATAATATATATGGGTAAATCTAATTGTTATTTCCTCTATTTAATTATCATAGTTTTTTTCATTTAACTTCGGTAAAATTAGCTGCACTAATCTACTGTGAACCCAATTAGGGTAACAAATACTCTTAATGTCCCAATTTATGTGATTATTTTTTGTTTTTTCTGTCTCATAAATATAAGAAAAATGACAAATATATCTTTGAACTAATATTATAAATGATATTTAGATACCATCTGTCATACTTTTGGAATATTGGTGCCCTTGCCGTCAAAAAGTTAGAGCATATATATTCTTTATACTAGCAGACATATACATTTCATAATCTTAGCCACCGACTCGACATTTATTAAGTATCAGATCGATGAATGAAATTGTGTCATGTGTCCCTATTTAGTCTTCCGTTAGAGTGAAGGGCATATATACTCTAGTTTTTAGATGGCAAGGACATCAATATCCAAAAGTATGACGAAAGGTATCTACATACCATTTACGTCAATTCGAGAATATATTTGTCAGTTTCCTCCAAAAAGATTATATGCCACATTTTTATAGTTAGAGATAATTTTTTTAAAAAAAAATTTCTTTCACCTTTTCAAAAGACTCGGCTATAGGAATTTTGAACACCAAACATGTTGGTAAACGAAAATCACTTAAACTTTAAGGAAATGATATATATATATCACACAAATATCTAAATATTATTTAAGATAAATTTCTTTAAATTTTCAATGTATTCAAATAATACTACATCAATTGAAACGGATGAAAGTAATAACAAATTAACAATATAATGTTATTTGGAAGGAACAAAGGAAAACTAATAAGTGATATTTTTTGGACTACGGGAAGTTTGTAGCAATAACAGTTATTTAATGATACAATATTTCAGATTCAAATTTTTACTCTTCATTCATTTTTTTTATTTGCTAATGTATGCGTATACTTAAACATCCCTAGATCTTATTAAAAGATAAATTAGTCGAGGTCTAGGTAAAGTTAGGAAAAATTATGCATAATAGCAAATATTTAGTTTATATTAGGTGTTATAGCTACACTATAATAAAATTGTATATCGTGGTTATCGTTTTTCCAATTCTCTTATCATTTGTCTGATTTGTATAATCCGTCTAATTTGTATAATTTGGTTCCTAATTTATATACAATTTATGAAAAATTCATAATAAATTATCTTTTGACAAGCAAAATATGCAAACGAAGCTCTAAAAAAAACCTTAAATGTATAAATATAGAATCTGCATATACTTACCTTATTTATATATTTTGCAAGCAAAATATATAAAAAAACAAAAATATACGAATATAATTATTGAAACCATAACTATATATAGAGTCTTATTATTTCTCTTATATTAGCTCTTTCTAAAGGAAACCGGAAGATAGTATTATGGATTATTAATATTGAAGTGAAACAACATGACCTTAACTTATGATTTGAAAATAAATAAATTAATGAAGATTAAAAACAAACCTATCGTGTGATAAAATGGATATTATCTTCAAGGACTTTCCCACAGTTGGAACAACATCTAGAATGTGAAGGAAAGGAAAGAAAGAAACAATTAGAATAATAAATAACAAAAGTAAAGTAGGAACGAAACGATAAATTATTTCTTGATTTTTTAAATTAAACAAAAAAAAATACATAAGGAAAAAAAAAAAAGAGGCAGCGTTGGATGAATAAAGCTTACATTTTGTTAACAAAATAGTGGGGTTGACTGATAGACTTCACACAATGATCGCACCAAACTCTTCTTGAATTACCTAAATAAAATTCAAAGCAAATATACCAATTGAGATTTTTGAAAAAATCGATAATTGAATTTGAAGTAAAAATATGTCTTTATAATCCGTTCACCCTAATGATAAATTGGATCTTACTCACATTCTTCTTCTATATCTGTGTAAGTTGTATTCTCTCCGTACTTTACGTCTTCCTCAATCGTTTCTTCGTAGATTTTCTCTACGAGATCAATTTCCTTACTCTGCATGTACAAGGATATTATTATAATTATAACAAAAAAAGTGACTTCACTAGCTAGATTACTTAATGACGACCATACAAGTAATTAACTCATCTCCTATTCTATTATTTATGCTCATTTTTCCTGTTGCAATGTATTCAGTGTGGAACTATTGAGGAGTTTTACATGCGATAAAGTTATAATTTTTCGATTTAATAGAGTTAGCAAGATTTGAGGATGATGAGGAGATATCTTTTTTTCCAAAAGAGTTATAACGGGATATACCATTATTTCCTATACAAAAGCTCTCATATTTAGCACTTTGTAAAACTTCGATCTTTGTTTGAAAACTAAAGCTATTAGAGAGTGATTAAATCATATTTTTATTTTTTTATTTATATTTTCAACGAAAATATGTAGAGGAACTTTGTTTATACCAAATTCTTCTTCCTCATCTTTTTCAAAATTATAATTCGAAAATCTTCGTTTTCACAATTTTATCTAAACAATTATTAGGGTTTTTAAAACACAATAAACTTCATAAAATCAATATAACCAATAAATTTCGTAAAAATACAAACCTTATGTCGTACCATAGTTTTGGTTATACCAAATTCTTCTTTCCTCATCTTTTTCAAAATTAATTCAAAAATCTTTGTTTTCACAATTTTATCTAAACAATAATTATGATTTAAAAACACAATAAACTTCATGAAATCGATTGAACCAATAATTTTCGTAAAAAATACAAACCTTATGTCGTACCATAGTTTTGCCAAAATTATCTTCATCAAGGACTTTTCCACACAAATTACAACATCTACAATGTCAAGTTAAAAAAAAAAACATTTAGAATTAATCAGAATATAAGTAAAAATTCATTAAAAAAAATTCAAGAAATAAAGCTAACTTACACTAAGTCACCATAATAATAGGGTCGAATAATTCTTGCACAATAATCGCAAAAATAATTGCACCAAACCATTCTTAATTACCTGAAAACATACACATGAATCATTGAAATTTCATTAATAGTATATGTTAATTTTTTTTTTTAAAATCAACATGTTGAAAGAGGAACAAGAATTACTAAATAATTTTTTTTTCATCTCAATTTTCGATCAGGACTTGAATTATCAATCGTTAAGAATTTACTTGACCTAAAAAACAAAACCTTGTATAATGATTAGAATATTCCACTATGGTTGAACCCTAGCCATGCCACAATTAGTGTGATGGAATTTCAAAAAGAATACAAATTCTAGAACCTATTACGATATAATTTTTCGACGATAGAAAATTATTTCCTTTTAGTGGATGTTGCTCCCCAAACTGCTTTTTTTTTTTTCATGTAATGGTGTATTTATAAGTAGGATTTTAGGAGAAACAAAAGAAAAGGCATAAATTTCTAACGAAGAAAATTACGTATAAAATAATATGTATCCCTCAAATATACTACCTTTTCTAGAAGAAATTAAATTGTGTTCAATATTTTTTTTAAAAAAAAATCCTAAAAGTCCTAACTAAATAGTAAATATAAAGGAAAATAAAATTTCAAGGAGGAATCTAACTTCCTACATGAAACTAGGATGCACTTTGGTACTTAACAAAAAAAGAATTATTCTTTTTTAAGAAAAAAAAAATTGTTTCCAAAGTTCCTTTCGTAAAATAAAAAAGGTAAATAAATATTCCTTAAATTTTTAATGTAAATTAAATAGGAAAATAATTTTTCCAAGCAAATAAAATAATATCTGATTGTCTTCTATTCTTAAAAAAATCCAACATAAATATAATAGAGAAAATACATTTTCAAGAATGAGTCAAATTGATCCCTAGAAATCACCCTCTTCGTTCCGTTTTAACTGTCATTTTCAAAGCTAAATTAGATTACATTAATTTGATATTTTAAAATAAAATTTTAGATATTCAAAATATGTATTTGCAACTTTTTTCATATGAATATGATGAAAAATACAGTCTTAAAATATTAATCAAAATTTATATCGTTTTGACTCTAAAAAAAAATTATGACAGCTAAAAAAAAACGAATAAAGTACTTAAACGTAAATAAAATAGTAAAACACATGGTTGAGAAGGAAACAACTATTTTCCTTATTAAAAAGAAATCAAGAAGGATTGACATCCCTAGATATCAATACATCAAAAATATACAAATGTTTATTTAGAGCTAGCTAGTAACACCTTGTTTGGAAAATGGTTGTTATCGTTTGTATTATATTGTTAGTTTAAATATAATATTTATTTCGATTGTTATTTAATTTTATTGTATCGTATCATTTAAATCCATCGTTATATAACAATGAAAAACTCTCATTTTGTGTAACAACTGATTTGATATGATCACATTGTTATCTTAATATAATTTTCTTCTTATTTTGTCTTTACTAATTATATTTTATCATTTACTCTTTATCCTACTTTTCTTATAGGTTTATTATTCAAATGGTATGTGAATGTAACGACGAAGAAAGATATACCATTTTTCCAAACGTTGTATTCATTAAAATAAGGGAAAATGCATAAGTACCTCCCCAACCTATGCCTGAAATTCCAGAGACACTTATACTATACTAATGTCCTATTACCTCTGAACTTATTTTATAAATAATTTTCTACCCCTTTTCGGCCTACATGGCACTAGCTTGAACAAAAATATCAACACGCGCTGGGCCCACAAGATAGTGCCACGTAGGCTGAAAGGAGTAGAAAATTATTTATAAAATAAGTTCAGGGGAGTAATAAAACCTTAGTATAGTATAAGTATATCTCTGAAATTTCAGACATAGGTTGGGGAAGTACTTATGCATTTTTCCTATAATACAGACTAAAATGAATTTAGGGTGTTGGAAATACTGTCCAACTAATTATTACCTACTTCCAAGAATCCATTTTGCATGTCACTGTACAAAAAAAATGTACACTTTTTTTATGACTTGCCTAAAAAATTTCACAACTTCATATAAAAGACCTTTAACAAGATACATTCAAATCACTCAAAAACTTCTCTAAAAATGGCCAGATTAGTTAACTCCATTTTTTTTACCTTCTTGTACATAAGTTTCATATACACACTTTCACCTTTTGTCAATGCAACAACTTCACAATCTGATATTCAAGTTCTAGTAGCCATCAAAACGTCGATAGACCCTTTTTCAATAACCGCGGATTCCTTCCTTAGTAGTTGGGATTTCAACTTAGACCCTTGTGAGACAACTGGTGCAAGTTTCTTAGGCATTCTTTGCACAGTTCCTGATCAAGTAGACACTAATGCCACGAGCCGGATAATGGAGATTGATCTAGAAGGTGATGGACTAGAGGGGTTCTTGTCATCGTCTATCGGGAACTTAACTGAACTTGTTACTCTCAATCTAGGTAGGAACAAGTTCAGAGGACCAGTACCAGAGAGTATAACTAATTTGAGGAAACTCACAAGTCTTCAACTTTATGACAATTTTTTCTCAGGTAGTCTTGTTGATGACATTGGTATCCTTTCAAAACTCGAAACTCTTGATGTCTCGAATAACAGACTATCTGGTTCAATCCCTTCCTCCATAACATCACTCAGAAGTTTAACGCGATTAGACCTGTCTAACAATGAATTCACCGGAAAAATTCCTCAACTCAACGGATTATGGCAACTCTCTTCATTTGACATATCAAACAACCAAATTTATGGGAATTTACCACAATTCCCATTGAAGATCAAAACACTATCACTAAGCCATAACTTGTTATCAGGACACATTACCCCAGTGCATAAACTTAGACATTTAAACACATTAGACCTTAGTGATAACAGATTTTCAGGAGGAATAAACAAAGGGATGTTCATGTTAACAGAATTAAGTCACGTAAACGTTTCAGTAAACCGTTTCACAGTGTTTGAGGTGGTAGAGTTCTCTGATAAAAAATCACAGCTACACACGTTAGACGTACATGCTAATCGTCTACATGGTCATTTGCCTGTGAACCTTGTTACTTACCCAAACTTAACAGAAATAAACCTTGGACATAACCTGTTTTCGGGTGAGATTCCATCAGAGTATTGGTCAAGACTCGGATTTTCATGGAGAAGTCTTAACTTGGAATATAATAACCTGGAGGGATCGGTGCCTCGAGAGCTCAACAGGACTTTAGAAGGGGTTCAGGGAAGTTTTGAACACAACTGTCTCATTTGTCCAAAGGGATTGCAGTTATGTCATGGACAGAGGACAGCTTCAGAATGTCATGGTGGAGACCATAATTAGTTGAAAAAATTACATTGCATTTTTATATGTTTTCCTAGTTTTTTCAATATAGTTTATAAGTTGCAGACTGTTATTTCAATGAATAAAAGAGTAGCATCGAAAGCTCCTTAAATTTGTCAGTATATTTTATTTAGACACTCGAACTACAACATGTTCCTATTGAGCACCTGAACACAAAAAAAGGGGCCAAACGACAAGGTAAGACCTACCCCTTTTTCTCCTCGCGGAGTATACCTCACCATCCAAACATCTGATTACAGGGCAACTTCAAACGAGTGAACGACTAGTTGATTGTAATCAGCTCAGTTAGGGTGTCTTTCTGTTAATATTTAACTATCATAGACACAGCGAAGATCAACAAAAGACAAACCTTACATGAAAAAATACCAGCCAAACAATACAACATTTTTATGTACTCTTCTGCACATAAAAGCATATTTACGAACATGAATATGAACAATAAGGGAAGAACGAACAAGAAACATCACGAATCGTGATCAAGCTTTTGAAACTAGTGAAATATCAGAGTTAATACAAGAAATCTCTTTAACTATTTTCTCAAGTGCAATTTCATCTTTTAGTATACCTGTATGTGAAACTCCTTGTAACTTGATGACTTTAAGATGTTGATAAGTACTCTTATTTGATTCGAAACTCAACAAGCTTATCATATTAACAGTCCCATCTCCATCCCCATACACAATCTCAGGCGACTTATCAAAATCCCCGTCTGCATACAACAACGTCTCGGGAGTCTTAACCCCACAACCAATTACACAAGTGATAGGCACTTGATCAGTACTAGTTACCAAATTGTCAACCAAGGGCAAGATACGCGATGTGTAAGGTAAAACCCCTTCAGGAAACCCGATATCCTTAAGGAATTCGGGGATGTCATGAGCTGAGTATGTAACATTAGGGGTAACAACAAGTGGTGATTTGGTGTTAAACACTTTCGGAGAAGGCAAAAGCCACATATTACTTTCAGAACTCCTCTGTTCTTCCCTTACGAATAACGGATTAACTAAAGGCACACCAAGTGTGTAACCAGAAGCAAAAGTGAGCATTTGCATAACTGTTCCTCCCCATGGTGAGGCCAATGCTATAAAGTGTTTGATGTATTTTTGACTCCAGGATTTTGGATTCCGAACGAGTAGTTGCTGGACATATAAACCACCTAAGCTGTGAGAAACAAGAATAACAGGTTTACCTCCATTTGAATTACTTGCACTTTCTATCAGTTCTTTCAAGTCCTCGAGATATTTCGAACCAACATGACTTTGATGACCTTCTGCAGCTAAACTATAACGAAAATCGTATGGTGCTCCAAACAGATTTTCACCATCTCTATAGCCTACTTCTTCCAAAGCCTTCACAAGTGGCTCCATATATGCTGTAATTTTCCTAACCATGTTTAAAAAAAAAGTTAGTACAAGGAATTTCTTGAGTTATTGGTTGACACAGAATCGAAATTCTTGAATCATACGTTACCAGTATGGCGTTATATCATATAACGCCATACTGGTAACGTATGATATTAGCATTTTGATCAACTCAGGGCATTTTTTTTTTCTTCTTTATAATGTTATCAGGACAACTTTTTTGCATTTCATAATAAGATCAAGCATTTCCAATACTAAAAATAATGAATGATCAAACACTCAATAGATTACTCTGTTTTGTTTCTTATTACTTGACCTTGTTGACCTGACACAGTCTTTAAGAAAACTTCAATTAGATGTGTATTTTACTAAACTAAACTTATTAATGATACTTTGAAACTCCAAATTTGACTACTACTATTACTTTATGTAGATGTTCCTTCCGTTTCAATTTGTTTTTCCTACTTTTATTTTTAGTCCGTTCCCAAAAAAAAAAAAATCTACTTTTTTTGACAGTTCTTGAGTTCCAACTTCCACCTTACCACATGATATGTTTAAAACCACACGATTAGAGACATATCTTTAGCTTATAACCACATGATTCAACAATCTTCTTTATTTTCTTAAATTCCGTGTCAAGTCAAAATAATACAAACAAACTAAAAAGGATCAAGGGAGTATTTAATACTAACAATTTGTTTAGTTGGAAATAAGTCATTTCGGGATTAATTATTCCAGAATAAGTCATTCCACCACGTATATGGGATAACTTGTTAAAAATGATGGGATAAATAATCTGACAACTATCTAATACCTCCAACCAAACACAGGATAGAGTAATCATATATTATATCCCATAATTATTATACCTTATACCTCACACGAATCAAGTCCGTCATTAAAATAATTATATTTTTTAGTATAGGAGTCAAGCAATATGAAACGAAGGGAGTATCAAGAAAACCTCAAAAACAAAATGTAATTAGCTCATAAATAAATAAGTAGGAATCAATTAACTTACTGTAGATAAGGATGAAGATAAAGAAGGGATTTAGTAGAACCAAAATGTGTAATCCTAGTTTCAACACCAGGATCATTATAATAATCATCTAATTGTGTTTGATAATAAAGCTTCATCCTTTGATTAAAACACTTTGTAAATGGTGCCAAAAGTATACTTGGATCAAACCATATCCTAAACCAACCTTCACTATCTTTATTTAATGGATACAATTTGTTGCACAATAAGCTTGTAGGCTTGTACTTTGAAGTTAATCTTGCTTCTAATTGGTTTCCACCAGCTCCTGGTATCAAGATTAGAGGGTTGAGATTAGTAGTAATTGCTTGGCAATTAGTAAACAACATTGTTGATATTATGAATATGATTAGGATTTTCATGGCTAATTAATTAACAATGTCAATGAACAAAAAGAGGAAGGAAAAATTATGTATAAGGCCATTGGTGTAAAATTAGTTTTGTGATTGGATAAGGGATATGAAGAAACTTTGTTCTTTATATTTGTGGTAGATATGTGTTGACGTTGTTTATTATTGGACAAGTATACAAATATATATATATACTAGTATATGCTTTTGAGATCGCCATTTAAATTGTTTGTAATTTTTTTTTGGGAAAATTACACTGCTTAGCAAATTTATTCTATTTAATTACTCATCGTAGTTATAGTTTGTTATAATTATCACTCGTGACTAACATTATACATTAATTACGTGGACTGACTTCGAGTTTGTATAATTAGTCATGTTTGTATATGTATAATTCACCAGGATATACAAATACATATGTATAATATACAATTATTTAACCCATATACATATACAATTCACCTCTCTCCTCTCTCGCTTGCGTCTCTCCCTCTTTCAATCTCGCTCGCCTCTCTCCTCCCTCTCCCAATCTCGCTTGCCATTTATACAAATTTATATGTATAATATACAGTTATATACAATTATATACATATACAATTCACCTCTCTGCCCTCTCTCCTCCCTATCTCGATCTCCTCACTCCTCCCTCTCCCAATCTCTCTTGCCATATATACAACTACATATGTATAATATACAATTATCTAACCAATATACATATACAATTCACCTTTCTCCCACTCTTTTCCCCCTCTCTCTCGCCTCTCTCTCCCAGTCTCGCTCGCCTCTCTCCTCCATATAACATGTAGCTACAAATTGTAATTATCAAACTATAGCTATGAAGAGTAATTAATTATTTTTAAGTGGCTATATGTGAAAATTTCCCCTTTTTTTTACAAGTTTAATAACTTGTTTTTGGAAATAATTTAAACGTACACGATTTAAGATTGAAAATTTGTATTTAAATTGTGTATACTTTGCAACTTTTTTACAAATTTACCTGTTTTGAAAATTATTTAAACGTACACGTTTAAGATTAAAATTTAACTTTTAACTTTTTTATAAATTTACATATTTTGAAAGTAATTTAACGTACACTGTTAAGATTAAAATTTTGCATTTGTCCTTATTTTTGTGGTAGATAATGTGTTCATGTAATTAATTATTGGGACACCGTACAAGTGTACAAATATATATGCTTTTGAAATCGTCATTTAATTGCGTTTACTTTGAAACTTTTTTTTTTTTTTTTTTTTTTTTTTGTAAATTTTACCTGTTTTAAAAATAATTTAAAAGTGCGCGATTAAAATTAAAATTTTGCATTTGATACGTATAGAATAAATGAAGTAGCACCTCACTTTGGGGAGCATTACTAGAAAAAAAGAATTTCAATTTTTTAAATCTTTTTTCAACCTTATTTTTCTAATTAAAAATTAATTAAATTCATGAAAAATATTACTTAATGTCGATATAAAATGTCACTTGTTGATATTAGATGCCCAATTGTCAGCTTAAAAAAAAACTACACAGTTTATAGCAGTTTTTATGCTTAATATTTCCACATAATGTAAGAACATTTGCTTTTTCCAATCATAACTTATCATTTTTTTTTAATAGTTTTTTGTTGCCACAGAAGTTTGCAGAAAAATAAAAATATAAGTTCATTATTAATACAATTAATTATTTTTCTTAAGACCCTTATTCTTCCTTCTCCTTTTGTTAGGGTTGCCTAAGCATATTATTTATATTTACTCCTCTTTCATTTTTACTAGTCTCCTTTGGACATTGCACACCTCTTTAAGACAGTGATTAATATGAGTCTGCTATCACGATACTCTGATTAGATATATAATCTTAAGTCTTGAGAAATAATTTCAAAATCAATAATTAATGTTAAAGTAAAGTTAAAAAATTATCTTTTTTTTCTTTATATGTAAAAAGTGACAAGTAAAAATAATAATAATCAAATAATAGACAAATAAAAGTGAATGGAGAGAGTAGTAAGTTTTCATAAATCTCTTTCATTTTTCTTTAACTTCTAAGATTTAGCATTGTTGTTGCAATGGTATGTCAGAATTTTTATTTATTAAGGGGCTCAAAATATGAAGTAACCCCACGAAGAAGTCAAAGGGGGGATTCAACCAACTATAATTTTCTACTAAAGGGGATTCAGATCAACCTCCTCTTTGGCCCTACCTAACTCCGCCCTTGTCTAGTTGTATCATCTGTATTGCATTCAGTGAGTGGATGATCACTATAATCCCAGAACCACACATGCAGGTTCACTGACTATGACCAGCCTTTGCCCAGACAGTGGCTAGTTTCAGGGTCTAACTAGCAGTCTTAGCCTTGCATTCATCGATGCTCTACCACGGAGTTTGCATCGTGGAGTACACAGAACATAGGCCAGAGTCATGATGCAACTCTCCCCAGTTACATGTTCACAGGTGCACATTCAGTTTAGCCTTCAGGCCCAATTGCATGCAGCTATTTGTAGAGCAGGTATGCGTATGTTTTCTTCCTAGAATAATCTTGGACTTGAGAGACATGTAGAGGAAGCTTACCAGGTCTGGATGACTCACCCCACAGCAATGTGCATATACGTCTGATGATTCACAAGGCTGCACATACAATCCAAGATAGAATTATTATCCCAGTTCTGTGGAATAAGGAACGTGAGATGACCACCTCCTATATTCTCACTTCAAGAAGAGAAGCCAATTCCAGTAAACATGATGCAAAGAACTAGTCAAGAGAAACATTAACATGTTTAACGCGTGTATCATCAGATTAAGGAAGTGCACAAATGAGTAATCAACGTTCTCTGTATCAATGTAAATTGACATGGATGTACACTCGTCATTCCAGCATATATAACGGTAGTTCTAGTCTTCTAGAGGTAATATAACCCTATAATCTCGTAATGGTCCTCTCTGTGGCGATATATTCAGCAAATGCTCAAAAAGCTGCAAGTCTCATGCTGCTCAAGTTTGGCCAATCTTGTATTTTCGGGCATAGCCTTATGCCAGAAGCAAAAGTTAAGTGGAGCACCATTAACATGAGTTGACTTCGCCTGATGCCAGAAAATCAATCTTATTTCTTGAGTCATGCTGCTCTCCGTAAAAATAGAGCCAACATGTAAGACAATGCAGAATCAACTGAGAATAAAGCAATGATAAACAGCCCAACTAGAACAAGTGCCAGTATTGCAGTCTTCAGCTGCAGCAATTGGAGAAAGGGTTAGTTTTAACTTATGTATTGATCTTGACCACAAAAAGAAGAGGATGAACATTCTTTGAAACTATGCTTAATTTATGAGTCAAGCACGTCAGTACTAATCAACATCATTGAAACTAATGCTTAATTTATGAGTCAAGCATGCAGAGGCTCAGAGCAAATCAACATTGTATTTAGCACATGGTAGAATCTCAAGAACTAAAAAACTTGGGTAAAATAATTTGTTACTTCATCAAACAAAAGGGAAGATACTGTTCAATGTAAGATCTCCAACAATTAACTTCTGAAAGTCAATACAGCAGCGCAGAAATAACGCAATGCATGTAATTTTTAATATGCCAAACCAAACACTGTACAAGAACTAATCTCGGCATAACTAATAAAATATTACTAATAGACAATACGCAGAACGACACCTTAGTTGTTATCCTTATTTTCTAACTTGTCATCCTTCTCCTCTTAGTTGTATCCTTATTTTTAGAAGGCTTTTAGTCCCACATTAGTTGGTGAACATCTTCCCTTAGCTTTTGTAAGCCTATATAGAGGCCCTTAAGCCTTGAGGTAAATCATCTTGATATAAATTTGTACTTAAGTTTGCTCCTTTTAAGAGAGTGTATTTCTTCTCAAGAAGTAAGTGAGACATCCTTGGAAATAGCTAACCAAAGTGGCCTCTTTTTCGCTATCGTGTCATAGCAGGGTTCCTAACCTCACCAATATTGGCACACCCCCGACGTTCCGGCGTCACACATCCTTGGCCACCTCATGGACTTCATTGAGAGAAAAAAAATTGAAGTTCTTCGCTTTTTTTATCCTTCGTGTCTGCACCACTTCTTATTTGCACCTCATTTTTTGTGGTTTTTGTGGTTTTCCCCATAATGTATACATCACTTTTATGTGCACGATATTATTTGTACTTGTTCTGATATGTCACCCAACGTATGCATCCGTTGCAATAAACAGAACACTTCACATCTCAAGGAAAATATACGAATAATGTATATCAATGTCATTGTAGAAACTACCAAGAACTATAGAAATATATAGGTTCATATCGTATTCCCTTTGTAGCATCTCCAACTCTTTTTTCACAAAGACGTGTCCTTTATCAATTAAAACTATGCCAAATATTCTGTTTTTGAGGTCGATTATGTATATGAAGATAGAAATACCTCTGTTAAAAAGACGATGAATATCTGCTGAGGTGTGAATTTCCAAAGGATTTGGAAAATCAACTATTGTAATTAAATGTGGATCTAATCTGGATTAAGAGAGTTAACGAAGCTAGTGAGGTGAAAATAAAAAAAGGTCGAAAAATTGGGATAACAGTATTATTCCTTTTTGAATGTGAATATAAAAGATAGATACGCAAGCTGAAAAATGGTGCATACATTAGGTGCCAAACCTAAAAGGTATTAGGATAGGTGCAAAACAGAAAGTCGTATACACTAAGGACAAGTCGTAAAAAGAAATAAAAAACATATAAAATCAAAGAAACAGGACATACATTAGGGTGCAAAATGAAAAACACTCAAGCATGCCCCTCGCTCCCATGGATGCCTTACCTCAGGCGTGTGCCATGCATGCCTGCACACCATTGCACTCCATGGTTGCCTTGTACACTTGGCTCCACCCTTGGCCATCTCATGGATCTTAATTTTGGTGTTCGTAGTGGGTTGTGAAAATGTACAAGAGCATTTCATATTATTGTATTGACTATAAAACAAAAGTTACATTGCCTCTACATGTCAAGTTCAATAGCTAGCCCTATAAAGGCCATTAACTATATTTAGCATTTGTGATTTTGTCTTGATGACCAAGAGTTCAGTATCCTGAAGTAACAAGCCAAATGTAATGTAGAGCTGGTTATTCCAGTGCACTAAGCACACAGAATGATAACAAGTGGGTGTAACACATTATCAGCACATTATATTGGGTTATTGGCCACATACACGCAACAGAAGGTAAATGATACTTACCAAATAGAAAGAAAAGGTTTTACATACTAACCGTGCTTTGAAATCCAGGCCATTCTATGTACTTCAGCTGACTTGGCTGCTCAACCAAGAATTCCAATATAGATTTTGCAGCCCTGAGTCATTAACAAATAAATATTTTCAGAACAGTATCAATACATCATCAAAAACATTTCATCTAGTTAAACTTTCACAATTCATATTACTAGAGGATCTTATAATAACATGGTGCAGCTCCAGATCACCAAGTACATGACCTTAGATAGGGGGTGTGGAGGTCACGTATTAGGGTAGAAGTTTAGTAGGTTTGGAGTGTTGTCTTGCTTTTCGAGGGGTTTAGTCTTATTTCGTATAGTGCCTTGCTTTGATTCCGTCATCATCTGTTGTTTATTGTGTTTAGGTTATCACAGTTGTTTACACTTTTTCATACCTACTTTGACATTTTTTACTTGAGCTGAAGGTCCTCAGGAAACAACCTCTTTACCTCACAAGGTAGGGGTAAGGTCTGCGTACAATCTACCCTCCCCAGACCCACTAGTGGGATTTCACTCGGTATTTTGTTATTGTCGTAGAGGATCTTATAACATCCAAGCAAAAAACAACAACAAACCCAGTTAAATCCCACAAGTGGGGTCTGGGAAGGGTAGAGTGAACGCAGACCTTACCCTACCTCGTGGAGGATAATATCTAAGCAAATTATTATTAAAAATGGATATCAAAGCCAAGGAGAAAATATTGGAGAAACTAGTAAAACCTCAAGTCATCGCATCAAGATACTGAACTTCATCAAAAGGAGATCTCATATAAACAAGATCTCAATAAATATTTCTCGATGGAAATTGAAGAAATAATTAATTTAATAAAGGGATTTGAGGAGCTTGTAGCTCCAGAAAGTTAACATTGGTCAAAAGAAAAGGTCTAATAGCAGGTAAGTCGATATCTTCTCTCTCACCTACCTATACAGTTCCACTTGCAGAAACTGTGTTATGCATCAAGTTTACACGCACATACTGTAATTGACATACCGGACAGCTTGCTTTGTAGTATTTATCCAAAATGGATCCTCATCATCATTGACACTAGATTGATAGTTTCTTTCTACAAATGAAGCACATTTGACAGCACGACCAGCAAGAGACAAATGCGTAATGCTTCTACCAGGAACCTGCAAATACCAAAACTCTAAGTTTAAGATGTATTATCATCACAACAAGATACCGAATGTAATCCCAAAAGTGGGGTTTGGGAAGAGTAGGATGCACACAGACTTTACCCCTACCTTTGTGGTGTAGAGATGTTATTTCCGGTAGACCTTTGACTCAAGTAATCAAAGAAGTATTCAAAGGAAATTAACGACAGCAACATAGCAAGATGAACAAAGCAAATGAAGAAACAGGGGTGGTAAAAATTGAAGAATAAGATACTACGTGAATACTACAAATACTACTAAATAAGAAAAGAAGAAAAACTAAATAAACCTTTCTAGACACAGGCTGAACGCAACCATGACTTTTGAGTGTGCTCCTCTTGTAACTCACAATATGGGATGGTAATCTTGGATAGACTCCATGAATTTTGGGGCAGAGTACACCTGATGCAAATTGATTTTTAGAAGATTCAAAGAGTTGTTTTAGATAAACTGAAGCCACAAATAAACCAAACTACATATGTGCAATGGAGAATGGAACCTGTAACTAGATCCGAACGCCAGCTGGAAATACTGACCATCTCAGCGATTTATCACAATGTTAGACACTTGCTCACTTGCACCGGCAAAACCGCAAAAGTCTCTGAATGAGTGTATGAAGACTGCAAAAAGGGGTTGCAACAATGAATCATCCGACATCGAAAGAGACATAGTAATGGTACTCATACAGCTGAAAAGTACAGTCATACAGTGATCTACAGTGATGTATAATGGCATTGAAAATGTGATACATCAAATAAAGAACACTTCTGAATACCCTTCGTTTTTTGAATAAGAGAACTCATATACAATCAAGGATGATTCATACAATCACAAGTTATGCAACTTAACGTCATACAGCAATGTGCGAACTTGTTAACTTATTTAGGGACAACAAACAAAAGTAGCCAAAACTAGAGATATGCATACACAACACAAATATACTGAATAGTGGTAGCAAAAGGCAGGTTGGGTTGAAAACGAGTTATAACTCAACCCGCCACTTCAATACAGGTAAAAGTGGGTCAGTGAAAACCAGTCTGACCAATTTTACATGGCACATGAGTAGGAGTTGAATTTAATATTGATTATGGTCTATTTACTAACATCAATTTTGAGTAGGAGTTTATATGAGACTCTAATTTTTGTAATGTATTTGTTAAAACACAATTTATGTCCTTGCTATCATAGTGGTTATCTCATAGGTTAATTACAGTGTTAACTTAAGCCCGAATTAGACAATATGAATTGAACTTGTGCAAGTTTAATCCAATGTTAGATATCTAGTCCTAAATCCTAAGTCAAAATTTTGAGCCAACAACGTCTAACTCGTGAAATCAAGAATTTATGAAATAATCTTAAGAACTCTAGTTGGTCTTCCCCTTATATTTATTACCCAATTTTGCCTTCCCTGCAACTCTTAAGTCTCATGTTACATATCCTCTCAAATTTCCCCAAAATACTCTCTCATTCTCCGAAATTATTCAAAATTAAATAGCTTCAGAATAAAAAGAAACAAAAGTCAGCTAGCTTGCTACTAAGGCATCATCATTACAAAATTTAATCAACTTCAGTAATTAAGACCTCACTCCCTACCCTTATCCTTCATTACGAAGCACCAATTACAACACCCCTATCATTTTTTTCTTAGGTTTCAACAACACCCATCTCAATTTTTCCCCTCAAATTCCCGGGGAAATCATTTACACCTAAAATTACTTAAATAAACACACCAAAAGCAGAAAAAACTTAATGACATTATTGTGCAAAAAAGGCAGAGTATGGAAGCAGACAAAAATACAGTGGTTGAATTATAAAACAAAGAGATTAGGGTATTATTTGGCGTGAGAGAGATGCAAGAACTTACAGTGCCGGACCGAGGTAGAGACACAGTGGTGTCTGTGTCGACTGACGAGCAAGAGAACCCGAGTATACTGACTGTAATATGGGTGTTAAAGTGGGTCGGAAATTAGAATTTGGGTTGCATTGCTTATTGCCCACCCAACCGGGGACTGGAAAATTATCTAAATATACGACTTATTTTATCATATTTTTTTTAAAAAAATTATCATTGAAAAAATTACAATAATTTCTATTTTTGGATACATCACTCTATGCAATGTACCAATCAGATACATCACTATACGCGATGCATTGAATCGTGTGTGATGTATTAGGTCATATGTGATGTATTTGAAACTGAGACGTGATGTATCGAAAAAGATTGAGGGGTATATCCAAAATTAAAACATTGTATCGAGACATTTAGGGGTGTATTCAAATTTCACCAAATTTAAGTGATTTTATAATTTAAAAAGAGCAGGGATATGATGTAATTAACTCTGAAAATTATGAGATTTGTGTGAAATTCTAATTAAAAATTTTGATATGTAAATTTCAGAAGTACCCAATTTTTTAAAGTTTGTCATCGGATAATCTTTTATGAACTTTCAAAAATAGCAAAGATTAGAAATATAATTAGGTCTAATAGCTAATACTTAATTATGATTCGTAGCTACATGTTAAAAGGGAAGAGACGAGCAAAGATAATTGTATATAACTAGTATGTATATGTATCAATGAATGAAATTGTATCACAAATATAATTTGTATCATTGTGGCAGTGAAAACAATTATATCAATCAATACAATGAATTCAATTGTATTGTGAATACCACTTTATATATATATATATATATATATATATATATATATATATAAAACCATTTGTTGCCTTGAGAAAGTAACCATGTGTATTTTTGTGTTGTTAACCATTTATATTTGTATATTAGTAGTTAATATTTGTATTTATATTGACAGAAAAGAGATGAGGCGAGAGAGGGGACAAAGAGAGAAGAGAGAAGAGAGACGAGCAAAAGATTGTAAAGAGAGAGAAAAAAGGCGAGAGTGCACAGAGAGAGAAAGGAGAGAGAAAATAACTATAAACCACTAATTATAGCTATATATAAATTGTGAATTTTTTTTCAAATCATGATAGTGGTGTACAATAAATACATATCACATGCTTACCTAAATACGTAGTTTATCTTTGTTAATACCCTTTCTCTTGTTTGGTTAAAAAATTTAGGACATTGATAATTAGTATTTGAAGGTTAATGCATACTCTTGTAGAGATTGAGAACATTTGAAACTACTTGGAGGGGCATATGCAAGCCGAGGTAGACCTAAGAAAATTTGTCACTATTGATGATCACTACTTATTACTTCGAAAGATCTCAACGTAAAATTATTGAGTATATTATTCCATATCACTATTAAATTGAAGTATTCCTTAAGATTATATATCAATTGACATCTTCATGAGTTCAATGACCATCTTAATGGGGTTACAATATATAACAAAATTGTTTATTAGAATAGCTTGGTTGAATCCGACTCATCTCCTATTGACTTTGACCTTATATATTTCTCTTAATAATCGAGTGATGTAAAAGAACCTGATGGTCTTATATATCTGTGCATTCATGTTTTCATTTATTTTTTTCTAATGAAAATCTTAACTCAATCATTTCGTATTTGATATGTCTAAGATTATAATATTTAAAATAATACTTTTAATTGTAAGTGTAGAAAGCTCTTTTTTTCTTTTTTAACTATCACATTAAGTGTAAATGACGAACCTCTTCCTTCATACAACCCCCCCCCCCCCTTCAAAAAATGACTTTTCCAACTGTAGAAACTAAGTACACTCGTAATTATTTAGACGTGTAATTAATTTTCCTCTAAACCACTTTAATTAGAACCTACTATCCAAGCAATTACTTAATTAAAGAAGTAAACTAGCTAGAGTCTTAAAATTAAAGACAACAATGCCTATATGGACATATGTAAACTCCATGACCAAAAAAAGTTTATTTATCTATTATATAAATAAAATTCTATGATATAAATTATTACCAATTAACTTCATTTTAAAACATGCAAAACCATTCATGCACATAAGCTGTTTAAAGTCAGCAATTTTTCTAGCAAGCAAAGGTACTAGAATTGATCATTAATTAATTAATGCTTAATTATATCTTCAATTATTTCCTAAGTTTATTGCTTGCTGCTTCTTCACATTCTGCCAGCTCTTTCAAAAAGTCAACCCCAACTTATTTCACGATAAATTAAAGTTTACTTATGAGTTTGACTTATATTTATGTAAAATATCTTTACACTAACAAATCATCTTTACTTGATATAGTTGGTATGTGTTCTCTATTTTATACGAAGGATAATTACGTATAAATATTATTTCAGTGACTTGATAATGTAAAAAAATTTAAACTTGTTTATTTTATAGCTTTTATTCTTAAGTTTATTTGATTTGGGATAAAAATAACAATCTTGAAATAAAATGTGAATATTTTATCCCTTATTTATGTACTAAAATGATGAGATCTGTTATCACATACGGGATGTGAGATGGTTGATTCCATGGAAGATTCTTGTCTATTCCATCCGGCATACCAATGACAAGTTCTTGTAATAAAAATAATTTTTTTTATATTCGAAAGATGCAATGTTATAAATTTTTCATTGAACTCTTACTGATATTTATAGTAACGAAAAAAATTCATGACGTGCTTATATTTGAAACGATACATTTTAAGATCAGTAATGGAGCCTCGAATGCAAATTATTAAGTTCATGAGAACCCGATAATTTCAATTCAAACTATATATATACAACAACAACGACAACTAGAGACGGAGCCAGAATTTTCGATAAGGAGGTTCAAAATCTGAAAAAATAGACATGCGAAATAGACGAAGGGGGTTCGACATCTACTATATATATCTAAAAAATTATTTTAACCATATAAAAATAATATAATTTTTCACCGAAGAACGTTCGGATGAACCCCCTAAACATATTGTGGCTCCGCCACTGCCGACAACAAGTTCAATGTGATCCCACAAGACACATGAGAGTTTCCGAAGAATGATGTGTGTATTCAGACCGTAATACTTTACCCCTATCTTGTGTGCGGTAAAAAAATTGTTTCATATATATATATATATATATATATATATATATTTATTATTTTTAATTGTGTAACTAGTTATTATTGAATATTTCAATATAAAATGAGTTGATACCTAGGGAGCATGTCTATATAAGTACCCCTTCATCAATTCTCTCAAACATTTCATTCTTCTTTCCCTTTTTCATACCCCCTCAAACAAAAATAACTAAATCTATCGAGCACCTCAACGTACATTTCACCTTCTCTATAAGATGAAGGTGATGAAAATTTTAATATCCCTCGCCGTCACTATGGCGCTCGTCATAACTATCATCACCACCATCACCATCACTACTCCCGAAAATACGAGGGCCAAAAAAGCACCAATTCCCACATTGCCCCCGTTGAAGAGAAAATTAGTAGCAAGTCGTTTTCTCGCGGAACAAGAGAAGCCGAAAAACCCTAGAGCGGCCGATCACTGCCATAAGGATAACGAAATATGTACCGCTCTTGAAATTGGCGGTAAAAACACAACATGTTGCAACAATAAATGTATCGATTTATTGTACGATGATCATAATTGCGGTGCGTGCAAAAAGAAATGTCCGTTTACGGAGACTTGTTGTAGGGGTGAATGCGTAAATTTGTCTTTTGATAAAAGGCATTGTGGATATTGCAACAACAGGTGCATGACTGGTGGATATTGTTTTTATGGAATGTGTGATTACGCCTAATATATAAGGTTTGGCAATTTAATGATTTTTATAATATAAAGTATTGTTATTGTTTATGTTGAAAATAAACAACCACATTTGAGATATTTAGTGGTTGACATCCCTCAAGAACATCATTTATACATTAATAATGATTCATCATTCAAATATTGATGTAATAATTTCAAGCATAAGAGTGTGTATACTCATGATAATTATTTGTTTTTGTTAACAATTTTTTTGTGCAATGAGTCAATTTTGTGCAATTTTATAACATGTAGTGTTGGTGTTATATTCTTTGTAACTTTTTTTGTTTCACAAATTTAAACCTTCTATTACTTATAAAATTGTTTATCTATTTGTTAGTTGATGAATTTTAATGTATTGGATAAGTTTGGGCGTTTAATTAGAGCGCACAGATGCTTTTGTTAAAATTATGAATTCACTTTAGATCTAGTAATTTTTGTTCAAACATTTTATATGTGTTTAAAACTTCATTAAAAAAAGTTCTTATAACAAGTTACCATAGGTCCAATACTATATATCTAATGACTCATTTGATCAGATATAAAATCGAAACACCCTTATTTTAGATCCTTATTTTAGATAATATATGAACTTTTTTTTAGAGAAGTTAGAAACATGAGTTATTGATTAATATTTCTCTGTTCTTATTTACTTGTCCAATTTTAACTTATACATCTATTAAGAAAATAATAATTGATACAATGAATTTATCATTTTTGTTATTAATATTTTGTATAATTTCAAAATCAATTTACTCATTAAAAAGGTTCTATCTTTTTTCAAAAATATTAACTTTCTAAACAAATTGAGGATGTAATAGGGCAAACAAATTAAACTATCAAAAGTAACACGTAAAAAATCGAAATTGAACAAATAAAAAAAATAGGAGAGTGCTAATTAGTATACGCCAGGTATATTCTATAAAGTTGTATTAAAAATATCAGTCTATTTGTAGGTGAAAAAAATATGAAATTTAAAATTTCAAGAGAGATCTAATGGTTTTCCCAAAATATTGGAATTTTAATTAATAATTATATTTTATGTATCGATACTCTAGTTCCATTATTTTACCAAGTCTTACAACATACGAGGTTAACTTGTGATTCGTTTTTTTTTATCCTTTTGTAAACTTTTTATTCAAAATTCATTGATACTGTTAATTCGAAATTGTATTTATTGATAGAAAATGTCCGATTTATCAAAAATTCTTCATTCACATGATAGTTTGTAATTCAACTTTAAAAGTTTGACCAATAATCATTGAAACCTTTTTTTCCTAACTTACTCCCTTCATTTTATATTTGATTGAATTATTGAGATATTTTTCACTTTTTAAATTAACTTAACTGAACAATTTTTTAGAGTACTTTTTAAATATTTTTCTAATTTTGTCCTTCATTAATTAGTATTGGAATTAGTAATTAATTAATATTTAGTTATTTTAATCATAAATTTGACAATAATTAATAAAGATAAATATAAAAAGTTATACCTATATCTTTTTTTCAAACACTTCAACAATCCAATTAATATAGTATTGATTTGCATAATAAAAAGTAATCTTAATTCCTTTGATCGTAAACATGCATGTGAAATGCCAAAACCTAGCAAAATGTTCTTTTCGAAGCAATCAATAGTCAGATCAACTTTAATACTACGAGTAAAAAGGCATAGTATAAAATAGATTTTCACAAATAAATTTTTTTTATTTGGTATTCTATTAGAATTTGATTAAATTTGAATTTGCATCGAAAAACTGGTAAAACGTTCCCTAAAAAGAGCGATTTCATATTAGAAAAGATTTAAATTCGAGATTTCTAATTAAAGATAAAAGTGTATTTACCACTTCATTATCCTTGTTAATTTTATTCTTTTCTTTGCAAGCTTTTTAAGTGTTATATATTTGAACTTTTGAACAAGCAAAGGTAGCTATTCATTACTCATAAAGACAATTCAAAATTATGATAATGTGTTTTTTTCTTTATTTTAATTTTCCTTTCAATTAATTATAATGACTCCCCCTACTTTTAAAAAAATATATATTTTCCAAGAACTCAAAATTACTCTATTTAAGTTAAATCCCACACTTACTTCCTCCCTAAGCCACGGTGTTAGCCTTGAAGTGTTCACCTCACATGCTATTAAACTATACTCCCTAGAATCTTGAATTATTTGTCCTAATTTTTAGAAATATAAATATCTTAAGAGGAAGTGTTAAATAGCTAGAAAAAATTTAGTCAGAATTTGATTAAAAATTTAAAAAATTATAAGATTTTTTTATTTTAAAATTAACTTATTTCTTTCCATTTTTTTAGTTAAAAGGTATTAAAGTTAAAAGGGTACAAATATTTTAAAATGTATAATAACATAGAAAAAATATCATTTCGATCAAATTTTCTGACCAAAAAGATTTTTCACATATTTTAAATTATTTATCATTTTAAAAGTATAAAACATAATTAATTTTAGAAAATCATATTTATCCTAATAGTAAATATGATATTGTTTCTAAATATTTAAAATAGGGGTACGAAAAGGGACGGTAGGAAATATTACTTTTACAAACCGACCAAATTTAATTTAATAAGTTACCTAATATTACTATTTTCTCACCAGATCTTATAAAGATTATCATAATAAAAAATATATAATTTTTTTTTACCTATAATCTTTTTCTTTTCCGATGTAAAAAAAGAAGATTTAGGTTTCTAAATTATGAAATATCAAAATTTTTCTCCATCTAATATTAGGGTTATTATGTTTATAAAAAAGGGTCCAAATAGACCACTAATTATATTATTAAAAAATTAGTAGCTAGAGAGAAATTTTAATATTCCACTTAGTTTATTCATGGCGAAATATAAAAAAGAATCTCAAAGAAAACAACGTAAGGTATTGAAGGTTAAAAAAGATGAAGCTATTGTTGAACATTCAAGATTTTCGTGTACGTCAATTTCAAGAAGATCAAGGACAAGAGCAAGTATAAAAAAAATTGTGAAAGACGGTCAAAAGCTTA
The DNA here is from genome assembly GCA_016801875.1 of Solanum sitiens. Lineage (NCBI taxonomy): Eukaryota > Viridiplantae > Streptophyta > Magnoliopsida > Solanales > Solanaceae > Solanum > Solanum sitiens. The sequence goes on along the minus strand of JABWTJ010000078.1, from coordinate 1,503,514 downwards.
ATCCATCAACTAGTTGGCTTGACTACAAAAAGGAAAGAAGGAAAAAGAGTTCAAAAGATCTTGATCAAATGGGTGACAATTGGTACTCTATACCACTTTCTGAATACGATATTCCAGATAACATTCCCAATGATCTTGATGAATTATTATGGGATAAAGATATCTTTAATTTTTCTGATGATATTCCAGAATTGTATAAATAAATAAATATTAGAATTTTGATTACTAAATATTTACTTGTACTAATTTTCTTGTTATACTAATTATTACACTTCATTATAAAATCATTACCTTATATACTTATTAGTGTTTCTCATCTTTTTCATCCAAAAAGATACTGTTTATCCTTTTATGAAAATTTTGTAACATGAATTCAAAAAAAAAATCTTGATTTTTAAAGAAGTAAAAAAGTTGATAATGAAAGGTTTGTTTATTTCAAAGTTGAAGAAATCAAAAGTTTTAAAAAAAAAAAATTGGTGTGAAAACAATTATCACCCTTTAAAAAAAAATCTACCACATCCTTTTATTTAGTATGCCAAAAGAATATCGACTCCTAAATTAATGAAACATTAAAATCTTTCTCCGTCTAATATAAAGATTATTATTCATAAAAAAAAATTCTAAGACCACTAATCATAATATTACATATTTGTCAGAGTTTGTTAGAGTGAAGTTTTAATACTTCTATTTAAGAAAGAATGAAGTGTCAAAATCTTAAGGATTATTCTTTAGCTTTTTGAGATATGCATGGCGGCTCTATGTAAAAAAATTAGAGAAATTTTTTAAAATGTCATTATTTTGTTATTTAAGAGGACTTATTGTCAATAATTTTATTATTTAGTAAAAATGTTATAATTTTAGTTTATTATGTATCTTTTCAATCTATTTTCTAATTGTTTAAATTGAATGAATACAAATATTTAAAACAGAAAGGAGAAACTAAGGGGAGAAAAAAAAACTAAAGATGAAAGTATTGCTTAAAACTCTCATCAGTTACAAAAAATTAAAAAATTAAAAAAATCAATCAACACTCCCAAAATCTGATGAATTCTCTCAACTTTTAACTTTCAAGATTTCCATACAAATTCGACGAGATAATTGCTTCTTCCTTATTCTTTTTCTAATGGTTTATAATTGTTTACAATTGATATAATTGTTAATCGTACTCTGTTTTTGTGTATTTGAAATTGATATAGTACGAAAAAAATTGAAAGTGTAATTGAAAATAATTGTAAAGCGTAGTATTCAGGTTTCGTATAATTGTAAACAAGTAGTCTGTTTTCGTTCGTTTTCTATTTTCGTCTGTATTCTATTTTGGTTGTAAATTGTATGAACTATGGATAACGTATGACTATTTGAATAAGTTGTATTCCTTAACAAAACAAATATGTTCAATGTAATGTATGTTGTAAGCGTTTGTTCTGAAATGGATACAATTTTAATATTTATTTTGTATACGTATATGTTAAGGGACTTCTATGAAATATGAAAAATTACTATTTTGAATACATAATATTTATTACTATGATGAAGTTTTGTTCATAACATGATGATTGTTATGTATTCAGTAAGTGATATTACTTGAATAAAGTTTCGTTCATAACATGATGCAAGTACAATTGTGAATACATATATTAGTTACTTAATCTTGACTTTGTTAACAACTCTACTCCTGACTTTATTAATGACTTGAGAAGTTTTTTTTTTAGTGTGAATACAATAAGAATACACTGAATAAACATATCTGAATCCAAAATACAATAAGAATACACTGAATACAACTAATATGTATTTACTTTGAAAACATACAAATAGCATTACAATGTGTACATTTACTTTACGGATACAAACAAGGCTCACACAAAGTACAATTAGTATAAACACATCTGAATCCAAAATCACCCAAAATGAATTCATTAGCAACAATCATATAACACAAATACAACAAATACATAAATAATCCATAGCATAAAACACAAATCCAACAAAAGTTCATTAATAAAATCTGAAATATCATAGTCATGTAAAATGTATTCATAAATTATTGAATATCTACAAATGTGAAAAAAATATAAAGGAATGAATAAAAAATGATACATTATCGAAATTAACAAAAATTAACCCCAAAATACAACAATAAAATAACAACTGAATACAAAATATAAACTAATAAATATTGCACAGTGTACATAACAAGAAATTTACAAATATATTCAATACACATTGTTGAATAAATTGTTCTTTAACTTCAACTAAACATGCAAAAATCTAAACATGCAAAAATATTTAAATACCTCTTCATCAACAATTTGGTCTTCTCCATCATTTTCTTGGATCCTACGAGTTACGTTTTCAATCTGAATTTGATGAAGACTTTGTTCTTGTCGTCTCTCTTTCCTCATTTTAGAAGCAGATCCTACAATATTCGCTATTTTTTTAGTAGTACATAGATTAAATGATGAAAAATCACTAAAAATCATTTTACTAAGATGAATAGTGTCTCTTAGAATCATCCATTGAAGAGTGTTTTATAGTTCTAAACGAAATTATCCTACTTTCACCAAATAAGAATGATTTAAACAACAATAAAATCAGAAAATAAATCCAAAAAAGAAGATAAGGATGAAGATACCTTAATTAGAGGAATTTATGTGAATCCAGATTTTAAAGATAAAAAAATTACGTTTTGGTAGAAGATAATAAGAAAATTAGGGTTGAAGAAAAGAATGATTTGAAGGTTGAATAGGAATATGAACAGGAAAATATGGAGAGAGAGAGAATTTTATTATTATTTTACTTATGGGATAAATATGGAAGAGAGATATGAGGAAAATTTACAGATTTTGATTCTTTTTTAAGATAAAATAATTTGGGAAATGTGAACTATGGATATACATGGGAATGTAAATAAATTAATTTTTTAGGAGATAAAATAGGGGTTTAATTAGGATACATATTCTTTTTCAAAATAATGATATTTTTGACATTTTAACTAATATTTTTAAAGTAGCGAGTTTTTTACTAATTAAGTTGTTGATTTTGACTAGTTATTTTTCCAAAAAAATAATTGGGTTAGGCCCTAAAATTGGAGGGCCTCATTTTTGTTAGAAAATAATATATTACAAGTATTTTTTTAAAAAAACTATTAAATATTATTTGTAGAAAATAAAATTTTTACAGAAAAGAGCAAAGAAGTAACAAAAGTTTTGACAAATTATGAATACTATGTCTCAAGAAAGATTTAATAATTGGATATAATAAACTTTAGAATAAATATATATTCAAATTTAAGGCCTCCATACGAATTTGGCTTTAGGTAATCGATTTATTAGAGTCGCCTCCGGATATATGCATGTTGTATAATGAGATGGATTTGTCATGTATTTATTAAAAAAAAATACAGTTATACCAAGTTTTTATTTTTGAAATAATTATGTGAATTTCAAGATCACTTGGTAGAGTGTATAAGAATAATGCTAAATAAAGTATTTAGTAATGATTGCATTATCAATGCATGTATTAGTTATACTTGTATTAATTATACATAAATTATTTTTATGCATTGTTTGGTTTGATGCATAAAAATTTATTTACAAAAGATATAAAAAAAAAGGTTTTGAGGGACAATAGAGTCTTTAATCATGCTAACATGCATTAAAATCAATGCATTGCTAATACTTAGAAATCCATGGTATAGCAATACACACCTTAACACACAACAGAGTACATAACTAATGTAAGCATTATTAGTTATATATAGATTAGAAAAGAGTACCAAATAGGGTACTAGTAATACACAAGGTTAATGCATGCATTATTTTTCCTGATACACTTTACCAAACAACCGCTAATCATATTATTATATTGTATTTTATTATTTCACTATTATTATTATATATGTATAAATATGATGTATTGGTATAGAGATATTGTTTATACACTAATATACTTATAAATTTTATACACAAATACATTGTATTATGCTTTTATCAAAATGTTGCTATGTTTCTTAACTAAACAAATCCTATTATTTTCTGCAATTCTATTCAAATAATGTTATTTACGAACTTCTCCCTTTAAACTTACCATATATATTATTATTACTTATACTTTTAAAATATTACGTATTTTATCACTAATATGGAGTTGCCTATTATATATTAAGGAAGATACACATGTATATATGTATTGTTGCTATCAGAGACAAGCGAGATGAGGAAGGAGGCAAGCAAGATTTGTTATGTATCCAGATATATGTGAATCACACTAGATAAACACTAGATGTATGTATTTGTATGTATCTAAT